>VZRJ01005113.1:1982750-2090529 GCA_013397565.1 Ptilonorhynchus violaceus | reverse complement strand
TATAAAATAATATATATTATATATTATTTTTGCATACAGAGTGGGGAATTGCGAGTACTTTTTGAAAGGAATATCTGGAAAGTAAAGGGAATACTTGGAGTTACTCTTTTGGATTTCTTGTGGCTTTTTGTGACACATGCATTCACTACTTTGTGAATACCAGAGAAAGTGTAATTTGATCGTTGAGCCACGTTTGGTAAATACTGGTTTTGTGGGGACAGCCTGTTCTGTCCATACGGGAGAAGCTCCCTGCCAAAATCTAAAAGCTCTCTCTGCTATTTGGTTGTCTATTATTTTGCTCTAGAGGACTGAAATACAGATGTGTGTTCCTTGTGACATGACAGCATCTGGTTTTGTCTTAGTTGCTGTAGTGTTTGGTTAATAAGGTTTCAGACTACGCTTTTGATGAAATATGGCTAAATAGTTACTGGAAAAATATTGATAGGTGATTTTGCAAAACTTTCTCTAAAATATGATCAATGAAATATTAAAATCTGATGTGATGCTCATAGCCTGCTGCTTCTTAGCAACTGGTTAAATACTTACTTAAGTCTGGTATATATGGAATAGAACTTTTTGTGTTCTGTTGTTTGATGCTTTCTTTAGCAGTCCAAAGGTACTTTGAGTTTTTCTGTAAATGGTGTATTTTAGCACATGGCTCCTAGGAGGAAGCTGTGTGATGTCATGGCTATATATGACAACTAGGAAGAAGTAAAGTAGCTTCTTCCTTCCACTTCTAGTGCAGTGCACACAGCTGTGGGTTGGTGATGGTCCATCATAATGCTTTGTGCTATGGCTTTCATGGAAATAGGATCACAAATTCCCCCACCAAGCTTCCAACTGCACTTGTGTGTGGTGTAGAGGTGCATTTTGGTGTACAGGTAACTGTTTGTAGTGTTTAGGAAAGAGCACTGAAGCTGGCAGGCGATCACGTTGTTTTGCTCCTGAAGCATTCAGTTGGTAACTTGTAATAGCTTACAGACTTACTCAAAATATTATTGCTGAAGCTACCCTCGGTATCTTTTTGCTTTTCTCTAAGCAGATAAGCTCTCTGAAGCCAGTTTACTCCTCAGGAATTTTTCACTTTTCTTTTGAGTGGTGTTTTGTATAAACCAGGCATTCTCAAAGTAGTCTGTGAATCACAGTGAAATGCTGTATGAATGTGGCCTTAGGAAGCTGAATGGAGGTTTTTTGTGTATGTTGTATAGCGGTGCTGACAGAGCCCTTGCTATAAATTTTTTGCAAAATGTTAGTATTCTTCCTTAAGTGCCTGCTTAGCATGTGGGGAATCAGAGATTTTGACCCTCTGACCTGGAAAAATTCTTGTTGTTTCACAAGTTAGAGTTGCTGCTATGTTTTAAAATGAGATCAGCAAAGAGACTGCATTGGTAAGAGTGTTTGGAAGATGATACAGTTCAGAAGTGTAGTGTTTTGCCTAGTGCAGTACAAAAGAAAGATGATGAACGAGCTGGAGTATGATAAGAAGAGAGAAATTGTCTCTTTGGTTGCGTTCCAGCGTGTTAAAATCAGAGTGTGCAACTCTCTTCTGGCATTGCTATGGAGTTACTGCATGGTGTTAGGCGGGACTTGAGTGATGTGTGTGCGAATACACATTGTATGGCTTAACTGCGATGTTACTCATTTCTTTACTCTTAACTTCCTAGTGCTTTATGATTTTTTTTTCTGCAAAAGTAATGTTACTTTTTGTGTATTTAAAGCCTTTACTGAGTTCAGGCAACATTAATATAGGCTGCTCTGCAGCAGATATATCAAGTGTTGAACACGACACACTGGGTTTAGATATAAATGAAAAATAATGGAAAACAAGATATATTTAAAGTTGGTACTATTTTTAGAGTTTGGCTGTCATTATATGACTGAACTGGCATTAAAGTTGCAAGTAATTCAGAGTATCACACCTATTAATTTGCCTTTGGTACTGTCATGCTTTTTTGAGGCCTTTTATTCAGTTACTGCATTAGGCTAGCTTTTCATTTGTAGAATGTGATGAACAGTACATAACATGGCTATGAGGGCAAAGACCCAACAACAATATTCATAGCAATGTTATTGTTCATAGTAGCCTTTTTGTAGCAGGAAATGAGAATTTGAAATACTTTTTTTTATTGTTGTTTTTCTAATATGCCTATTGTCAGAAGCTCCATTTTAAAATTTGGTAATGAGAATTTCTCAAGCTGGAGGCCTCCTTTGCCGTGTGAAGTGTTATTGTATCTCATTGACTGAGCTAGAAACTTAGTAAAATATGTTTCCCTCCATGGCCTGAGGAGGTTTCGGCACTGTGCCATGACAACTGCATTCAAATCCATTCCCATTAGTGATGCCCCTGCTGCAGTAGTAACAACCTTTAGGGCAATAGAATAAATGAAGGATGGAGAAATCTCTTGGCTGGTTGGCTCTATTCTGGAAATTACAAAGAAAATAAGATTCATTTAAGTCTTAGAGCAGAGGTGGTAATTTCCTCCAAATCCGTTTTCCAGACCTGGAATTTTTTTCTCCAGCTTCTGCTTATGGCAAGAGTTAGCCTTATATCCTTTATATTCCCTTAGACCCTTATAGTTAACCTTATACTTTCATTCTCGGGAAGAGGATTGAACTATCCTTTAGACAACTTCCTGCCACTCTTACTGGTAACTCATCAGGCTACACTAACACCTTTTGAATTTGTTTCATCTGCTTGTCTAAACCACAGTTAAGTTACCTAGTCACCTAGTTCAGTCAGATTCAAGACACATAAAGAGAACAGGGGGAAAAAAATATAAAAAGACCATACTTGCCAAATGTAAACATCTTCCAAATAAGAGCATGTATGTTTTGATTTGAATTTCAAGGAAGTGGAGAGAGTGTCAAAGGTGCAGCTAGACCTGAACTTGAAATGTGTGCTTTGTTTCTTTTTATAGCCATACAAACATTTGAGAAACATGTTTTATTGGAGTAGGACTTGCAGATCTTTGCTTCCTGTATCTTTATTTTCTGACAGTGGACACCACTGTCTTGCTGGGCCATGTTGCAGTGACTGGTTGTGCCAAAGTGAGTCACTGTCTAGATAGAGCTTGCACAACTAAGAATGTAGAATTTTAAGTTAAAAAGTCAAGAATGGAGACTGGTTCAGTGAAATCAGGAAAATATTTAGAAAAGCTTCCTGATAAAATCAGGAAATAGCCTGTACACTATGTGTGCCTAAGAAAGAGAGAGTGATGCAACATCTTAGGGTTTTTTCCCATAAATTAATGCTTTCAGTCAAAGCAACAAGAAATATTCATCATAATTTTGAAGTTATTTGGGACAAGGTTTTTGGTTTGGTTTTTTTTGCCCCAGAAAATCTCATTTTTTATACACTGTGTGCTTTAACAATATTTTAGGCCAATATTATAAGTGAGCCATTTCTTTTCTCTAAGGAAAAATGTAATGCAAATACTAGAAAAAAGGATGCAGCGTATAATGTGAAGAAGAAAACAATTTATATACCTTGTTACTACTGGGATTTTTGTAAGTATGTTTTACTTAATGTAATTATATGCATTTAACTTGCTATTCAGCCTGACTTCAGCAACATCATGTAATTGTGGGAAAAAAAAAATTCTAAAGGCATTACTTAACTGCATCAAAATCCAGTTTATTAGAAGAGTTAGTTATCTTTGGTTTGGGCACCATTGACTCAGAATGCTTTAGGTCTGAAGGGGCTTGTAAAGATCAGGAACACCTTTTGGAGGTTCAGTTTGCTCAAAGCTCCATCTAACCTGTTTACTACCAGTGAGGTGCATCCACAACTTCTCTGGGCAACCTGTTCCAGTGTCTCACCACTCTCATCACAAATAATTTCTTCCATATATCCAATCTAAATATATGTTCTTCTAGTTAAAAGTGATTACCTCATCTTCAGAATTTTGTGTCTGTAGCTATGGGCAATTATTGAGATACTTTGATTCTGGAGTGTTCTCCCTAAAATGCTATCATGTCCCTTGATCTCTGATTACTTCATTTTGGCTTACAGTTGTAGGATAATGGAACTACTTAGCATTTTAGATGTACTTGCTTTAGTATCCGTATAAAACACAGAAATAAGTCTTTCAAACAACAATCTAGTCATAAGCAAAACCACTGGAAGACGGGGTTACATAATGCAAGCTCTGAGATTTGTAATGCTGTTGCTGGCTTCTGTATTGAACTGCTGAAGTTCTGCTATTTGCCTGGATACAGAGGCTTTCCAGAGCTTCCTGCTGGGAACTGAATAACCCAAAATACATATCAGAAATTGAACTACCTGGCAAGCTACTTAAACATGGCACAACGTTGTCTTGTTTATGTTCTGGTATGAATTTTAAAGAAATGTGGTAATACTATTAGTGGGAACATTTTAAAAGGGCATGAAGTTCACTCTGAGACTTTCCACTATTGTGGAAATGTGACAGAAAGATAATTTTACATTCAACAATTGTAGGTCACTATAAATGAGAGCAAAATCATTATATATCAATGCATGTAACTTAGCATTTCTTCAACCTTTTGGGTTCTTTCATCTTTGAATTGGCAATGTAATAACAAAATTGAAGATTTTTTTTTTCATGGATAAATCTGAGAGTTGTGTCAGTTTCAGATCGGTTGGGTTTGAAGTGTTTCTCTGATACAGTCTTCTGAGTCACTGGAGGGGGTGTAGGGTTAACAGTATTCTTAGTTCAGAATTGAAGCAATGACACTTCTTGCTGTTCTCTTTAGAATGAAAGCTAAAGTACGTGAGGTTTTGGTATGAAACCCAGCAGTTGTTCTTCACTTCAGTATTTCAGTGTGGATTTGAGTCTCTGTGTTTGGTTAAATGCAGTTTCAAGTTGTTTCCATCTAAATTTATTTCTCTAAGTCATATTCCTGTTTTCTAAAGAGAAATCATTTATGTATAATTTCGAACAGAGCTTTACATTGAATCCAGAGATATTCTTGGTTGTGTGATCTTGTAAGAACAAAAAGCATCATGTCCTTCCTATGTGCTGACTCCTATACAGTGATGTCCCTTGGTGGCTCTTCAGATGGTAATGGTGCATCCGTCTCTTACTGAAAGGTTTAATTTCTGCTGTGTGCTGTCTTGCTTTGGGTTTAAATTGGGAAATCATTAAGAAAAACTACTGCTAAATACCCAGCTTGCTAGAAATCGTGATTTTTATTTTATCAGATGTCTGTTTCATTTATCTGAAGATTTTTAAATGAAATATGAGCTTAACAAGCATAAACTGAATCTTACCTGGATTCAGTGAAACTACCATGGGACTAGTGACTCCAGAGCTCAGATTGACAGCTCTGAAGCAGCCAGTCATGCTGGACTGTGGTTTTCAGTGGTGGAGCCAGAAGTCTGCAAGCTCTGCAGATCCAGGTCTAATTGGAATGTGGTTTCGTACTTTTGAAAAGGGTGTTTGGAGCCAAGAGGTTTGAGATGGGCTTCTGTGTACTTAGGCTGCAGGGTAGTCCCCTTTGGCCCAGAGTCAGCTATTGTGGAGTTTCCTGAAGCTATTCAGTGAACTTGTCATTCACATACATTTTATTGCTGCTGTTGGCAGTAGGTTACTGGCAAGCTCCCTGAACATCTACAGCTTTTTGGGGGCAACTTGTTCAAGGAAGACTTTGATCTGATTTGGACTGGTCAGTTATAAAACCTGAAACTTTACAAACTGCTCTGGAGCCAGGTCAGAGCCAGCTTTTAGGATTGCTCTGTGTGTAGAGATGAAAAGTCGTGAAAGCAGGGGGATAGCAATAAACAAAGTAACACTCTCAGGTGCTTGTTACCCTACTTGTTGTGGTCACAATCAGCAGGTACAACAGGCTTTGTATGACAAGCTTAACAGTTTTCTGACTCTGAGGTGCGCTGGACTTTGTTGGCTGTGACTCTGATTCTTCTTCTGTTGCAGCTTTTACCAAGCTGTCTTCTGCTCAGCAAACTAGGAAGTAGTAAAACATTGGAAAATGTTTGAAACTTTCTCAGCTGTTGATGTTTAGGGTACATACTAGATATGGAGAAGGATACGCATAGGTGGAAAGAGGGATGGATAGAAATAGGTTTTTTAAGTTCCAGTATGTAGTCTTGTGGTGTATAATAGACCTGGTCATGCTTACAGGTACTGTATTCATAACTCATTACAACTGAGAAGAGCAGTCTTGGATTTGTGATGAGTTATGTGAAACTTTGGGTGCAGTGTTCAGGAATAGATGGAGAAGCCAGCAGAGGTGTTGGGCATCATCAGAAAGGCACTGAGGACATGAGTAATAGTGTTGTCTTGTTCCTGTGTAAAGCCCTGGTGAGCCCTCCAGTCTCTGTATTTCAGGGAGCATATATTGCTGTTAGAGAAGGTAGTGAGAAGATTTCATTTTCTTTTTAATCAGGACAACAGCTCTTGGCTTTCAAGGAGGCATTTAGAAGACAGACTTAATCAGTTTGGAGAGATGAGGGTTGTAGGAGGATTTATGAGTGAAGCTTGCAAATTCATGCAGGTGGTGAATGCAGAACTGTTACTCATGAAATCCTGCAACTTTAGAACTGTGTAGCACTCAGCACATCTAGGAGGAGAAGTTTGAAAAAAGTCTGAGGAAGTTTTTTGAGTTTTTTGGTTGATTTTTAAAATTATTATTTTTCGATGCACAGAGTAGTAAACTTCTGGAATTCATTGCCACAGTGTATTGGGGAGCAGATAATTTCAGCAGGTTGAGAAAAGGAATTTGATGAATACATCGTCAGCAGATCTGTAAGGAGAATAGGCAAGGAGCTGCTCCTGGTTTCCTCAGTCACACAGTTGTACATATGGAGAGAATGAGAGGAATGTGCTCAAAAAAGGTTTAGGCTTACATGTTCTTCCTGACTATTGCTTTTTGTTGCTACTGTTGCAAACAACACTGAGCTAAAATGACCCTTTTTTGACTCAGTAAGATATTTACGTTCTTACGTTAGTGCACACTGTGATCAGAGAATCTGAGAGATTATAGCACCTAGTGCTATTTAAAGTGGTTTTTTTAAATCATTGCTTCATTTTAGGAAGGCTTTGTATCTTTTTGTCATTCATCAATCAATAGCAGATTTTAAAGGAGATGTAAGTGATTCAAGTGAATTGAAAAACCAAGTGTGATCTTGTTTCTGTGTAGACTTTCATTGTTTTCAAATACTTTTTCAAGATTTTTTTAATAAGGGCTGATCATATAGGTGTGGTTTTCCTGCCTCTTTCTCTGATTGGCATTTTTATTAAGTTTTTTCTCTCTTCCTTCATCTCTTAGAACAGTTGCACTGGAAATAGTGCATGCTTCTAAATAGCAATACCTGCTTTTGACTCCAGAGAGTTCGTAGAGGGATTATCTTTATAAAAGGTTTACGCTGCAGCTGTAGTAGAAATTAAGTAGGAAAAAAAGGAGAAGGAAGAAGGGAAAAAACCCCCACTTTGCCTTTCCTTGCTGAAGGAAAAAAAAACCCACTTGACAGCTTTCTTATATTGCTAACCTGTGGAAGAATATTGCTACTTGACCTTCCTGTGAGTTAAAATGGATTTTTTGTTCATTGGGAAGCTGACAAATGGAAGCAAATATGTACATGCATAGAAAAAAGGGAATAAATCTACTTAAAGGTAGAGAGTTTTGATTATCTGGGTAAAATTGACATGAAGTATGTTACGACTGGAATCTTAATGCAGGCAGAATTTAGAGTTACTGTGGAGTTCATGAATATAATTAACAAAAATATCCTGACAGGGCTATGTAATGCAATTTTTGCTTTCTGTACTTCATTTCCATATGATATCCTATAATTGCCATGAAACAGATTCTGCAAGACACATACAAAACACATGGTTGCTTCTAAGGTGAAGAAAATGCTTCATAAAGATAGATTTATAACATTCTGAGTCTTTAAATTCTGAGTTTCGTCAAGTACTGTATTTAAGATACACATGGCATTCAGGAATCTTGATTTTTATCTTCTCATGTATTTCCGGTGTAACTTAATGGGTAGAGCCCCTATTTGCAGATTAATGTGAATACCTAATAAATCATTGGTTATTTGATAGCAATTAATTGCACTTTCAGTGTATTTATCAGGGAATAAAAATGAAGAAAAATAGCATACCTAGGATTGTCTCCCTGTGACCTTTCCAAATTGATGAGATTAATGTGGTTTGGGGAGATTTAGTACGTTCTCTTCCCCACCCACCGGCTAATTTGTGATGAAGGGTTTTCACGGGTTTTGTGAGACTGTGTGGACAGGAGAGCACGTGAGAAGTATCGCTCTTAAACGCTTGGGTGTGCCTTGGAGAATAGGTGTAGAAAGAATTGAAAACGCCTTCTCAGCTGTTTTAAAGGTGTTTTTCTTTCCTCACCTCTGCTTAATCTCCAGTAAAAATGAATTAAACCCCTTTTTACAAATTTCAAAGCTTTCAGATCCAGATCTCTGTTGTAAACATACTGTGCAAAGAATACAGGTCGCACTTCAAACTTCCAGCTCTCACAGTAGCTTGGGGCAAGCTCAACAACTGTTGTGATAGATTTTTCTCTAATGAAACCATATTCCTGAGGAAATTTTTATAGCAGTTTGAGAAACTTCATTTTTAAGGCGCTTATATATGAGGTTTGCCAACATATTGCTGAGCTATGAAAAGGTCAGGTATGCTTTGGTAGAATTCAGAGAATGACCTGCAGTAAAGGAAGGTGGCTTTGTTTTTAATTAATTCTCTTAAGGGAAGGGAAAGAAAAAATCCAAACCAAACTTAGATAAAATCCATTAATAGAATCCCTTAATGTGTACATTAGCATGACTGAACTAGCAAGAATTAAAACAATCCAGAGTCAAAACAAAAAACTTTTTTTTTTTAATTTACTCAATGTGAAAAAAGGTACAACCCCAACTAACTAATTTCCCTTGAAAAAGAGATTGTATAACTGCTCATAGTTTCCAAGGAAATACCTGACAGATTAAACCTCTTTAAATGTTTTATGTGTGCACTCTTTTGCTGTGGGACCCATTATAATACATTGCTATTCAGGCCAGGAGTTTAAAAGACATTATGAAATGTGTTAAATAAAAATTTATTTCTGGAAATTACTCTTTGTAATGAATTTGGAGGAAGAAAAAATACCAAGTCGTGCTTCAAGGTAGGAATTGCTTCCAGGTATGGTCGCTTAAAATAAATTTTCCATGGGAACAGATTATTTCTTTGAACTGTTTCAGAGTTTGCCATTTTCCTCTGACCTTCCTCATCATTAATTATTTGATAGAAGTCTTTTGGTTTAATCCAGTTCAGAAATGTGTTTGGGGAGAACTCTTAGTGATGCTTCTTTGCAATTCTGATTTTTTTCAGTTCATGCAATGAAGTCAGGTTTATATCCTTCATGGTCTTGTTTGGATTCAGAATAGTGCAGAACAGAAATCTGGCAAACAGTTAAAAGGAAGTATCACTGTGTAATAGGTTGAGGATGAGATGGGAAACTAACTGGAATGGGCTAAAGTTATTCATTTTTTATTTATTTAAGAGATGGATGGTAGTAAGTGAAGCGTAACATCTGGTTTTGATAATATTATTCTTTAAGCAGAGATACTGGTGAAGAACTGTTGAAATGGTTCAAATTAGCCATGGAAAAGCTGAATAATATATTAGAACAATTAAATTCTACTAGGAATATTTAATAAACCTGTTTCCATCATCCAGTTCTCACACTTTCTTTTAAAATACGCATTTAAAGCATTAGTGATGTTAGTCTAAGCTTTTAGATTCTGTCATTTCGCTTCTTAATCTCTTTTGCAGAAAGAATATGGGACTCTGTGGTAGAATGTTCTTGTTTTTATATTTTTTCCCTTACAAAATTACTCTGAATTTTAATTTTAAGAAAACTAGTGTGTGTTCAGACTGCCTGATATTTGATTCCATGTAGGCTTTCAGAAAAAGTCTGTTAGGGTTAGATGGGGGAGAAGAGAATGGAATTGTTTCTTGCTGTTTAATTTCTGAATATTTTTTGTATTGTAGTTTCTCAGAGAATCGTACAATTTTGGTTTTGTTATTCTTGGGTGGTTTTTTTTTTTCTGCCTGCAAATTGTCAGTGACATAGTGTGCAGTCCTGACTGTAGTTAGGGACCAGTTTCTTTAAGGAAAGTTGGCCTTACATGCAGTGGTGTGTCTTTATTTTTTTTTTCTTCTCCATTTGCTAGGCACACATACAATGGAAGTTTCAATTTTCATGTTTAACAAGAAAGTGCGGTTATAAGTGAGGAAGAAAAGGAAATCGGTATGTAAGAGGTCGGAGGAGTAGATTGCAAGAGAAGAATATGGCATTTATTGTCTGATTTTCTTTTTTTTTTTTTTGTCTCCAAGCAATAGGGATACAAAAATATACTTCTAATTGTAAGGAGAGTGTTAACACGTAAGTATAAACTGGCAATAAGCTTGCAATGCTTGTTACTGTCAGAGGAATGGAGATCCTGCTTAGAAAGGGGTCTTTTATGGATAGAGATTAATAAATTGGTAATGTGATTACCAGTCTTGTACACTGGAGAGGAAATTATATTTTTGAAAGAACACTGAAACAAATGCTGGCAATAATAATATCAGCCATACTTTGTCATTCAAACAATTCACTGTAAAGAAACCCTCAATGCAAAGTGACCCCGGGTTAGTCTTTATTGAATTGTTGGAGTGAAACATCAGAATTGAGGTCTGGCTGAAAAAAAGGGTTCATAGAAGTTCCTTCATATTTGTTGGCTTGGTGCTTGGGTAGGTGTTTGGATAAGATAACAGGATAAAAAAAAGTAGCTGGACATAAAGGGGAAGGTAGAAAGTACTGCTCAAGAAAGCATGGAGTGATGAGGGGAGAAGGTAATTCTCCTTTTCGGAGTTATCCAATGCACAGATGCATAGTCTGGGAGAATTGGGGAGCTACTTACTCCTGATGAAGGAGCCTGAGATAAGTATAGGGGGTTGGGTTGTTTCTTTTTTGATTGTTGTTGGGTTTTGGTTTTTTTCAGTCATCTTTATAATTGCTTGTGTGTTTCTACTCTCAGTTTAGCAGCCTCTACCGGGCTTGCATTGCAACTTGTTGCATCTGATTTCCTGTCATTACAGCGGTCTTTTTATGCACGAAGTCTATAATCTGCACCATTAATGCTACAAGAAAATGTCCTCTTGTTTCTGCATTTGATCTCTTAAGGAATATTTACAGCCAGGTTTCTTTAATAAGCTTTTAGATAGATTATAGCATTTTATAGCGTTTTAGCCGTGTGAGTAAAACACTGATCAGATGTGATCAGATTAAACCCACAGAAAAGTGTGAGCATTTTACTTAGTAGATGCAGCTGAAATAAAAAGGGAGCTATAAAGGCTGTGTTGATTTGAGTTTGGTGAAGGGTATGCTGTTTATTGTTGCAGTTTTCTGCATATTTCCAAAAGCTGTTCTCTTGAACTCACAAAGGCTGTTTCCAGAATGGCAGCTGACCATAAATGGGACTTCAGTCGTTCTGAGTGCATCATAACTTCAATTGGAGTTATTCAATACAGCAGTTGTGTTAATATCTGCACGATTACTTTTGATATTTCTTGTGGCATGGACTGTACGTGAAGTTACAGTAGGAAAAAATTGGTAATGGGCAAGAAGTGCAGATAATGTTCTAGTTTGTCAGCTTCTTTGTTTAGATTTTGCCAGGTATAATTATCTCATAAAATCCATTTTGGCAGGATTTACTCAGAAGAACACTTGCTTTTTAAGTGTTTTGTGGAAAGTCAATGTGATATTAAGTTAAGGTTTGTATTGAAGAATTGTTTCTGATAAGTTAAACATGTGCTTTGTCAGAAGAACGGAGACTTGAAAAATTATGTATTTAGCTAGCTGTTGGTCCAGCACTGTAACGGCCTAGTATTTGGCATTTGAATCATATTTCACATTAAGTTGTCTTTGAATATTTTAATAAACAAGAGAGGCAGTTTATTTTGTTGTTCATACTCATGCTTCTGAGTAGTCTTTGAGAGATGACACATTGTTTACTTTGGTTTCAATAGTTTTCACAGAATAATGCTTCAACAGGAGCTCCATCATGATACAATTGCCAGGGCTTTTAAGTTGTCTGGGGATCATGCCAATACTCTTTGAAAAAGAACACAGCTAATTAATTCTTCCGATTACTTCGTATTTCTGGCATAAATGAGCACTAGGATCTCTGTTGGCATGTCTGTCTTCAACATTATAAAGTCACATTGTAGGGAGGTTTTTTTGAAATAGCTAGAAGCAGTATGTAAAAGGATTAGTAAATGGACATTATTGCAAGGATAACTTTATATTGTTCTGCACTCCATTATTTAAAAGTTTTCCTTTGTAATTAAACTCTGATATTAATGGCTTTAGGAAGAACTATTTCTCTGAGTCACCAGTGCTGAATTTTCCTCCTTCCAAAATTAATTTCTTGAATAGATTTTTCTGATTACTTTTGTAATGCTGTATTGCCTTTATTTTTATGCCAGAGTCTCTGAATGAAGCCAAAATGCTGCTGCCAGCAGTTTCCTTTGCCTCCTGTTGGTACCCTTTTCTTCTACAGTCTATTTACTGGCAGTCTTGGCTGTTCACTCTTGCATTTGTGCTTATTTTCCACTGGTATATATAACTTCCTAACAATATTCTGGATGTTCTGCTGCTGGATCCTGAGTTCCATGGCTGACAGCAGTGTTATGTGCCTGTTCTTTAGGCATGCATCTGTCAAAGTAACTTTCAGTTCCTTTAAGCTTGACTCTGGAGATAAATACTGAGTCCTTTTTGTAGTTTCTTTGCAACATCAAGAATTGGGAAAGAAACTTGTCTTCTGTCTTTACTTGAGAGGCCTCATGACCTGCCACTTCTGTCTTCCTTAAGGTTAATTTGAGTTTTTTAATAACCTTTTGATATCTTTGGGCTCTGTAGTGGTTTTTTCTTCTTGAAGTGGTGATTGGAATGAGACCTTCATATTCATACAATACATTTTTCATATGTTATATTGTCAGTGAAACCATATTAGTTGCATATTGTAATTGAAACTGAGGGAAAAAATCTTTTTGTGTTGGAGTATACTTCTCTGAATTAAGATAGTGGGAGCAGAGCCTATTTGGTTTATTTCCTCCCATATTACAGCAAATATGATCATATTCTGCCATGTTGACACATTTGATGCACATGTACAAAAATTTATTAGCAAATTTAGTAAAATGATACTGACCGCATGCATCTACTTGGTGCTAAGCCACCAAAACTTAAAAAGTACGGTAGTAAAGTAAAAATAAGCAGTCTCCCATGTTTTGCATGCTACCAACAAATAATTGGACTTCGCAAGCATTAGATGATGACCCATAAGTTGTTTTATGCCTCATGAAGATGTGGACAAGTTTTTCTGTAGCACTTCTTTGAATTTTAAGGTAATTGTTATAATACTTCACTGTTTCAGGGTAATAAATGGAAATTGTCGTCAGTGTGTGTTTTATCAAGACTTCAGATGCTGAAAAATGAACTAGAATACAAAATATTTTATTGAAATGAAGCACTGGGGTGACAATGTGGAACATTCTCATGGTTTTAAATACTGTTTTTTAATTTATTCTCTGTGGTTTTTTGAAAAGACTGCATGCATTAATCTCTTTCCATGGAGTTTTTGCTGTAACAGCTGTGAAGATACTTTTTTGTCGGTATCATAAAGTTAACATAAGTGGATACAAACTTTTTAGTACTGTACAGGGAACTTGAGATGAAGATCATAGAATTTACTGTTCTGAAAATGATAGAGCGTATTGTGAAATTGATTGCTTTAATGTAGTTAGAGAAATTGGAAAAAAATTTAGCAATCTTGGGAGGATTGAGGAGGTTAACTATTTAGTAGGAAGTTTTATGGACTGCTCAGTAGAAGAGGGGTGGAAAAATGTCTTTTGCTACTGAACTAAGGTAAACCAGTTCTCTTCTTGTTAATAGAATCCTCTGTTTCTGTGGACTTGCTGTGATCTTGTCAGATTCAAATTTTAATGAGAGAAGTATTGCAGTACAGTTTTTGATAAATGTAATTCTTTAGTTGTTTAATTTGAACAGTGTTTTTGTTAGTAGTTGCTTAAAAGGAGGTGCAAGTTCAGTAGTGTCTTGTCACTGCTCAGATTAGTCTAGCACTGTAAACCATTGAAGAAATAACATTGGTGTATTTTTAGTGAGGCTCAGTTGAGTGACTTTTTTAATTGCTCTGCCACTGCCACGGAGTCGCTCAAATTCACAGAGATGCTTGAATAAGATTTGCTGAGAGGTAAATGTACATTGGAGTTGACTATTTCAGGGTTTTTATAAACCATATAGTCACATTTATTTATAGTATTAGTTTATATGAAGAAGATACCATTCCATTGCTTAACACATAGGTGCATTGTTCCAAGATTTATTGGTAGAAAGTCTTCTTGGTAAAAGCCTGTAGATATCATATGGTCTGGACAGATAATTTGTGTAAGTGTGTTGATTGGGTGATTGTGAAATAATCTTATTCATAGCTCTTCATAATTTCCTTCAAAGGAGCAACAGAATTAGTTGAAGAAGTCTGAGTTGTTACAGTGTTATTTCCTTCTAGTAATAATCTGAGAATATTCTGAAGTATGTTGGGTGAAACACAAGCAGACAATTACTTAGCCAGAGATGTCACGTGGGAAAACACCAACATAAAGTACAGACTTACACTGCATAATTGGAAAGGGATTTTGAGCATGTGTTTCAGTTTTTTGTGGGGTGTTTGGTGTCTCAAGGCTTTCCTTTCTCTTCCAGAAAATGCTGGGACAGAAGAGATGAGTACTCGCTTTACTAAGGCCTAAAACTGCCTGTTGAAAACCAATCCTGACCAGGCAATATACGAATGGCCCAAGGAAGCCAGCAAATTGATATTCAGGTTTTACATGACCTGCGGCAGAAGTTTCCTGAGGTACCTGAAGGTGTTGTATCCAGATGCATGTTACAGGTCAGTGTTCTCTTAATGACCCTACAAGTAAGCAGCGTTGCTTATTTTAAGCTTTCTGTATGGGTGTCTCCTTTGAAAGCAGATGCTTTTCTTTTTGTTTTTCTTTATAACTGAGACAAATATACACAGCCAATTTCTTTGTTACACAGCAAGCAAAGTGTTACATTGGCCTCTCTTTTTCCATGCCAATTCGGGGGTGGTCCAAAGTAAATCAGCTTGTAAATCAATAAATAACTAGTGTGTGCATGGAGACTACTGTTTCACCAGTCAGTATGCTCATGCCTTTTGGCCATCTCACAAGCCAAAACTAACTATGGCAAAAGGAGGGATGCAAAGCCAACTTGAGTCCAGCAGGGACAATTTAAGGCAATGGTACAAAATGCAGCGTTTTTTAATTTTTATTTGAGTGTTAGGGCAGGTCCAGAAGCAACTTTGCTACCTGCTCTCCATCAGACTTAGAGGTGGGCCCTTGCCTGCATGCCGGTTGGCCCCAGTGCTTTCCACTCCCAGCTCCCTTGTCCTGCAGAGCCGCTGCTGAAGGCCTTAGGTATCCTCTGCAGCAGGGAGCCTGGGAGTGTGATGTGCGCACAGCCAAGTGCTCTGAGCTGTGCTCAGTCAGGCAAGACTAGATAGTTGTAGTATCATCCACCATGTTAGGCCTGAGTGGGTGTGAGGCACTGCTGTGCATCTGCCCAGGGCTGCGGCTGCCACACGGGCTTAATTTGTTTTGCTGTAGCTCTGAAGTCTGTGTAGTTGAAGAATGGATTTCTGTTGGGCTTGAAAGTAACAAAGCATTTTTGACTAGTGCTGCATAGTGCTAAAGCTATGGACTGCATATTCTCAATTTCTACATGCAGCTATCTGTTTTTAATGATGCCACTATCAGAACACATGCCCATATTTTGTATCAACTTCTGCACTATGGCATCATGTTAGCTATTTTATCAGGTAAATTAATAGGTCCATCCAAAGCCCACTAGGGACACCTAAATGCCCAGAGTTAACGAATGCTGGTAGACTTATTTAACTGTGTTGCTTAAACATGTTTGCTTTGCATTTTCCATCGATTCAAAGCATCCATACTGATTGATTTTCTTTTTCATTCTAAGATGTTCAACCTTTGAGTATTCTGGTTAATAAGAGAATTATCTAAATATTCATACTGATCCTCAGTATACACAACTTGATTGGAAAAATGATGGGTTATGGGTTCCCAGAAGCTAACTGTCTCTGGAGTATGACTAGGACATCTGTGGTTATGATTCAACATTCTTTATATCATAATTGTTTGTCTAGCTATTTATATGTATTTTTATTTATGAAATACATATATGTGTATACTTACATATGTATATTTACTCACATACATCCAGATAAAGTGTTTGTACTCTCTGAAATAGAAGAGTGACTGTGACAGTTTGACATTCATATTTTCAAGACTTTATCATGACTCTTGAGTCTTACTGGAGTAAGAAGTTGTGGAAAGTGCAGTTCATTGAGAGAATTGTTTTTTATTTGCAAGAAGGCAAAATTCTGCTCGGGGCTTATGAGATTCCAAGCTTTCCCCAATCTCTTCTAAGTATTTAGCTGAAAACTAAACTGAAACAGAGTATAAATTGCCTGTATGTGTTGTGTATTTGTTTGTGTACACTGCTGTTTTTATGTTAGTACTCTGTACAGTTTTGTTCTTCAAACATGAGAACTGCTTGTTGAGTGAGGTCTGTGGACTTGATAGAGTGAATGCATCAGTAATCATCTTTTGAATGTAATTCTTGGTAAATTTGAGAGCTAATGCTTGCCTTTAAGAGACTCAGCAGTCTTCATAACATTGAATACAATGGAGGTTTTTTAAATCAAAAGAGCCTTATAACTGTGAAGAAAAGATACTGTACATCCCATATTTTGACAGATTTATGGGAGAAGGGTTTAGATTTTGAGGAAGTGTTTTAGGTCAGCTTTCATGAAAGGATCTTTCAAAAAAACTGGAGAGTAATTAATGTTCCATGTGTGCAGTATTGTTAAACTAATTTGTCACACTGGAAGGTTACCCTTTTTTATTGTTAACTGAGAGCTAAGGCTCACCTGCAAAATCCTGTCATGTTGGTGGTTCTTTGAAATTTCGTGAGCTCTAGTTTCTCTGACTCAACTTCTAGCTTTGCTATTCTTTTGAGGGGTTGTTTGTTTGTGTTTTGGTTTGTTTGGGGATTTTTGTTGTTACAAAAGCTGCCTAACATGACTTCTTTAAACCAACAAATTTTGTACTTGGACTGATGGGGAAGATTGAAAAGCAGAATTTGAGAGTAGTTGTACACATGTTTGCAATACTGCTGGAACAGTGTCTGAATCCCGAGTTCTTCCACCTTGTAGCTTAGCATAGTGGAATTTCCAGTAAAGGCAGTAAGTGTAGTTTAGGTCAAAGACAAGTACTTGAGGACATTTGGTGTGAGAAATGCCTTGCCCTCACAGTACCTGATGTGCAGGCATCATATGTCAGGGTGAAGTTATTTTTAAGATAGGAATTATAAGATATCCCAGGAGAGAATCTGAAAGAATATAAGCAGTTATGATGCTTTTATAACAAGAAAAGTTTCTTTGGATCACTGTGAATTGTGCAGAAAAAATGTACGGATACTTCAATCCTCCTCCTTAAATTCTTTGTAGCCAAACACTTACAGCTATTTTTAAAGGAAGGTTTATAGCATTATATGCTTATAATGAAAAAATTAAGGATAAAGAGAATATGCTAATATCTCAAGGTAAATAGCCCACTGTTGAAGTACCTGAACAATTTATAGTGTACTAAGAATAGAGGACCACCAAAGAGCTAATAGGATGAAACTTAAACCTGCTTAATCTAGGGAGTAAAAAGTCTTGGGCTGACAGCACTGAATATTCCTTTAAAGTTTTGTATCCCTCTGTTCTTCCCAGCAAGCCTTGTGCAGTGAACTCTCCCATTCTCTTCATTTAAAGGAGTCACTGCAGTGCCCACAGTCTGTGGACATTGTTCCCTGTTGTTCTATTTTTTGTGTCTGGAGCATTCTATGCTTGCTCCTTAAGTCTACGTCCTCTCCTTGCTTCCTAATTTCCCTCCAACATTCTTATTCTTTCTTTTTTTTTCTTTCTCTTTCAGGGTGCCAACATTTTAAACTCAATTGGGACATGGGCAGAGATAAGATGAGGGGTATTGTTTTGCTGGAATATGCACTGTTCTGCCATCAACCGGTTCTCTGATCTGTAAAGAGCTAGAAGCGGTTGAAACTCTGCCTCTGCCAGCCAGAAGATGCCAGGGGTTCCATGTGCCCCCGTTTCCCCTTTGAGTTCTCCAATTTTCTCATTGACGTCACTGAAATTTTGGAATTGATTGGATGCAGTCTTAAAAAAGAAAAAAAAATTGTCCAAAGAAATGCATTCAAGCTGAATGTAAGGGCCTTGCAAGCTTGGCCTGTTCCTTTTTGGTTTGGTATTTTTGGCCTTTCTGTTAATAATTTTAATTCACTTAAGTTCGTGCAAAATCTGCCTTTGAGATCTTTCTAGCTTGTTTTTCTGTGGCATCCTATCTTTTTCCATTTTCTGGCTCCCTTTTCTCCTTTGCAACAAATAGAAAGCTATTGTTCTTATCTTCTCTTACCCACTGTCCTGTCCGTGTGTTTCCTTTCTTCACTACTAACTTCCTTGGATTACTTTGTCCTCTGGTGCTTATTCCAAACTAGAGCCAATATGTGTATCATCAGTTTGACCCATTTTCATATATATCAATACTTTTAGCAGCAATCCTTGTATATAGAGCTGGCTTGTTAGATAGCCTTTAGGGAATCCTGTTATTTTAAAAGGTTTTATGACTGGAGTTTTTTGCAGATTTTTTTTTTTCCTTAATTTGAAAGAATTCAGAACTGCATTTGGTCTGTCCGAACAAATAGTTTCGGTTTTGTGGGTGGAGTTTAGCCTTGTCATCCCTCTCCCACTTCTGTTTTCTTTGTCTCTACCTTACAGATTTGCAAAAATCTTGCTATGTCTGCACAACACTGTCACCTTCATAGTGGTTGAGGAATGAGAAACAATACCTGCTAGTTTAACAAAAATAACTTTATAGAAAGCATGTAGCATGGATCAGTTTATCTGGTTGTGTAACTCTTTAACTAACTGATAATGTTGTTACTTGGCTTATGCAGTCTTTTTCCTTGATCACATGCATTCTTTCTAGTAACTGTTTTTGTGTGCTGGATGAATTTGCCACCTATTTAGTGTTAACAACATGGGCCTGAACAGGTGCTCTTCTGGCTGAAAGTATTAACCTTTATTTCTTGGGGGGGGTGGGAGGTTCTGTAAAAAAAGTGGTACAGACAGAGCACAATATTAAGAAATTATGTCACCAATGCATGTTCACTCTTTCTAAAAATCCTTATGTAGGAAACCAAATTGGGAAATTGGAATACAATATTGCTAAACGTGGAAAAAGAGATGAGAGATTAGCAGTTTGCTTCTGAAATGTTCTTAAAAAGAGAAATCGCTAGGTTGTGGTTTCTGTTCTAAGTCATCCTATTACAGGTTTTAAAAGGTAACTTTGTACAAATAGAAGTATTTAAAAGCTTTGCAAGAAGTGGTTCAAAATGAAAATACAAATGTCCTCTGGGTTTTCCATTAATGGTTTCATCTTACAAAAGAGTAATCCTGCTGTATTTTTATAAATTGAATTTTTACATTTCTTCTGAAGTTGTGTACAATTCCTTGGGTCGGCATGTTTCTTCTCTTCATAAGAGTCACTTTCCATTTTCAGCAGGAGGTAATGCATAACTGGCATTGAAGTGTTTGGGAAAACATTTAAAGTAAATGTGTTTTTATTTCTGTTTTTAAGTTATTAACCAATACTATGCAGATGCTGAATCCATTCCTGCTCTCATTTTCTCCCTCAAGCCAGAGATTTGGTCTCTGCTGAAGATGGTTCTGAAATTGAGGAAATGAGTAGGGAAAGTATTCATACAAGGCGTATCATACTGTATAAAGCTAGCTTGTCAAGGTCCAGGATCTCCCTGTCATTGCTTCAGTGGCACTGCAGACTTCTGCCCTTGGTGCCACTGGCTGAGTCGCTGTTCTCAGAATAGTAAGCTTCACATGCAAGCCCCATGTGTGTGTATAGAGGCTGTGCTAGCCAGCACCTAAAGCTTTCTGTCTGATGCTACACTGTTAATTTTTCGGTTATGATTGGTTGTATACATACATAACTGTGACAGTATTTTATCAGTAATGTCAAACTTTCATCTGTCTTTTATAGAATAACAATAATTTGGATGCCTGTTGTGCAGTTCTCTCTCAGGAGAGCACAAAGTATCTCTACGGTGAAGGAGACCTAAGTTTTTCGGATGATTCTGGGATTCCTGGACTACGAAATCACATGACATCTCTTAATTTGGATTTGCAGTCACAGAATGTTTATCACCATGGAAGAGAAGGAAGTAGAATGAATGGAAGTAGAACTCTGGCTCACAGCGTTAGTGATGGACACCTTCAAACCAGTCAGTCCAACAATGAACTGTTTCAGCAGGAACCACAGACAGCACCTGCGCAAGTTCCACAAGGATTTAATGTCTTTGGGATGTCTAATACAGTTAATACTTCTAATCCAGGGCAACATCTTGGATTTCACCTAGGCAGCAAAGGAGTATCTAACTTGTCTCAACAAACACCCAGATTCAACCCCATTATGGTAACTTTAGCCCCAAACATTCAGCCTGGTCGCAATACCCCTACGTCTTTGCACATACATGGTGTACCTCCTCCTGTACTTAACAGTCCCCAGGGAAACTCTATCTATATTAGGCCTTACATCACAGCTCCTAGTGGTACCGCTCGACAGACACAGCAGCAGCCGGGCTGGGCATCTCAGTTTAATCCCATGCACCCTCAGCAAGTCTACCAGCCTTCACAGCCAAGTCCCTGGACTACTATTCCTACATCCAGTACTACGCCACATACCTCATCGCAACACTCAACACAGCCAAACCAGCAAGGCCACCAGACTTCCCATGTGTACATGCCTATCAGTTCTCCTACTACTCCACAAGCACCTATGATTCATGCATCTGGTAGCTCACAATCTTCTGCTCACAGCCAATACAACATTCAGAATATATCCACAGGACCTCGCAAAAATCAGATTGAAATCAAACTTGAACCACCACAAAGAAACAGTACTTCTAAGTTGCGTTCAACTGGCCCTCGCACCTCCACTGTTCCCTCTTCCCTCAACAGCCAGACATTAAGTAGAAGTCAGCCCACTGTTTACATATCGGCCAGTCCTCCAAATACTGATGAAGTGATCACACGTGGTCAGCCCAAGGTCTACATTTCAGCAAATGCCACCACAGGAGATGATCAACTTGTGCGGAACCAGCCCACGCTTTTCATATCAACAAATCCTGGAGTATCTACTACTGCTAGGAATATGTCTGGTCAAGTAAGCATGGGTCCTGCATTTATTCATCACCATCCACCCAAGAGTCGAGCAGTGGGCAACAGCACCGCTGCAACCTCTCCTCGAGTGGTGGTTACGCAGCCTAACACAAAATATACTTTTAAAATTACAGTTTCTCCAAATAAGCCCCCTGCAGTTTCCCCAGGGGTAGTGTCCCCAACTTTTGAACCTACAAACCTTCTAAACCTTCCTGATCACTATGTTGAACCAGAGGGTATCCAGCATCTTACTGACCCTGTTTTAGCACATGTGGATAGGATCAGTGATGCACGGAAATTGAGTATGGGATCTGATGATGCTGCCTACACGCAAGGTAATATTCTTAATATAAATCGTAGAGATTTTGACCAGATTATCAATTCAGTGTGTAGATTGCAGAACAGGAAACAGTTAGTAACCTGTGTGATGTTAATACAGTATCTTTAATTTTAGTATTTGTGAGCATTTCCTAAATAAATAAAAGCATTTTATAAGCAAATCATAGATTTCTTTTTATGGTAAAGACATGTAACTGAATACTTGGAGATATTCTTCTGTTTGTCTTAAGTAGATATGTTATCTGTTTAATGAGGTGGAGTCATACCATCTTCCTTTTTATGTTGTTCTGAAAGATACATCTACGTTTGTTTGGCTTGTCCTAATGGTTTAAAGCTACAATTCCACTGTCAGATTTTTGTATCAGTTGAGATACTGTTTACATTGGATAATGTTCCCATTTTTTCATTTTGCGAGTGTTATTTAAGAAGAAAGAAAAGCAGACTTCAAAAGCAATTAGTGGGACGAAGTGTTGGCCTCCGTGTTTCCTACTGTGTGCCTGACAATAAAATGCTTAAGTTCTTGATACTTCTGTTACGTTGTAAAATGTGAGAAGGAACACCAAAGAAATCTGTTCTAAGGGATCAGTGGTAATGGAAGGGTGAAACTTAAAATATGTGATACGGCAAAATAACCTGTTAATATTTTTTTTGTGTTTTTATGGTTTTGCACACTTCTATTGCCAACTTGATGGTTTATTAACCCTCCTGTAAACTTCATATAAAGATGTTGAATGGGTCTTAGGATATTTAAGCAGTATTCAGGATGAGTTGTCAAAATGATGTGTCTTTGACCTCATTGGTCCTCTCTGGACTTAGCAAACAGTTCAGAATTTAAAAACCTGGCTTGTACCACAGTCACTGTAAACATTCTTCAGATGAATTTAGCCATTTTGTTTTGTGTAAGTAAATTCAGTGATCAGAACAACAGAAGCCAGGTCTGCATCTGGAGTACTGTAGCAATGAGGTAAATCAAAAAGTGATTCTAGCTTGTGCGCTACTTCGGTTGTGATTACCTTTAGTGAGGAATAGTCAATCTAACTCAAAAGTTTCTAAAGGTTAGGTGTCAAAACCAAAAGCTACTAGTCATCCTAGACTCTCTTATGTTCAGTGTATAAGGAACTTCAGGAAGTTATTTGTAGATAAGCAAAACAAATGTTCCACCTTATCGTATTCCCTTTTCTTACTTTGGAGGGAGACTTGCTGTCTGTTTTAGTCTTAGTCCTGGAAAACTTCATATGCCCAGGGACTGAACAATTGAAATCTTGTCCTGAGGCTCTAAACACTCTTCTAGGTCGTGAACCTGCTTCCCAAGAAAATTGGGTACTTTCTGGGGGTTGTGCCTTTCTTCTGGTTTTTTTTTTCTGGTGGCACTGACTTCTACCAGGTCTAGCTCTTTATCTCTTGTACCCTTGGTAGTGATGGCCGCTGTAACCTCCTGCAGAATCTCTACAAGCTGCAGGTGTCAGCATTCAGAAGCATTGACCTCATACCTGCTATGGAGCCCAGCTGATCTTCCTGAAGCCAAGATATGGATGCAGCTTTTAGATGAAGTGTAGGTGTATGATGTGCGCTGGTATAACTTTAGGGACCTCAGGGAAAAACCGTCCTTCTGTGTCCTTCACTAGAAAGTGCTCTTCTGAAGTTCTTTACATCTAGAAGTGTTTTGGATTTCTGGCATGTGTGTTCTATTTCTGCTGCAATAAGTTCAGTATTTCTTAAATTTTGGTAATTATTTAGTATTTGGAAAGATGAGAAGTCTGTGATAGGCTTACTTGTATGATATTGACTCTAGAAGTCCTAATTGTTGCTTTTAAACATGTTTCTTAGACTTAATAGTAGCATTTTTTTTCTTATGTACAAACAGGGATTTGAGTTACTCAATGTTTTCTGTGTTCTAAACTGCTTATAATTTAGCCAGACTGCCAGAAACCTTCCATGCTAGGTGCTTGTTTCATTTGAATTTTAGCCAGAGAAGATGAGTAGTTTCTCTGGCAATGACTAGAGAAAAATGTATTTTCATCAGCTTTTCCATTTCTGCCAGAATGCTCCTTGTCTTGGCAGGGAGAACTGAAACTGGCTCGGGGCAAAAGAAACCTTGGGGTGGAAGTTGGAGTTGGTTTGATGTCAAGGGAAATTTCTTTTACTCTTTTTATTTACTTCACATTTATATGCATGGTCCAACCAAGGAGAACAGAAGATGTGTTGGACCTATCTGTAAGTGCTGCTGCCTGCCATCAGAGGAGCTTTACTTAATTATGGTGTGTGTAGGCACTCCAGTGTCCTTCCATTATTTTATCTCTGGTTTCCCTCCCAAGTAAGTCACAGCAGGTAGTAGAAGGCTGCCCCAGATTTCTATCTTGTTTATTGCCAGACCTGGAGGTTATATAATGTGAAAAGGAGTGGGTAGTGCTCAGATAAAATCAATGTCATGACCCTGGAATGCTTGGTTATATCTCTGGCACTGACTCTGTGATGCTGAGAAACTCCCTGTCACCAGACTTTTCAGAACTGGTTGCTATGGGATGTTTCATTTTCTAGGATTGTAGTTTGAGATACTGAGGACTTGCTTGTGGTAATGTTGAGTGCACGTGTCCGCTGTGGAAGTTAATTAGAATTCATAAAGCTGTGAGAAGAGTAATGCTGGGTGGATGCCCAGGAGGACGGCCAAAAGAGATACATTTTTATGTTCAGTATCAGTTCTGACTGTGTGTACAGGAGTATCCGTTCCCATTACTTAGCAGAGATTACAATTTATAATTAGTTTTACTAATATGAAGTAGTTAAGTGAGATTTCAGTATATATTTTAGTTTAGTATAAAGTGTCTTCTGGATGAAAAAAATGAAATCCTGTTGGAAACTGAAAATTCTGTACTCAGATATGTTTTCCTGACGTACGCTCTCTATGCATGTAGACATGTGTTGAGTAGTGAGGCTGAACAATTATGTAATAGTTGCCCATTCTGTGAATAGCTTTCCATCTGTATAATGGGAAGGCAGCCCATCGAGAAAATACATAATCATGTAATAAAATCATTAGGTAGATGTTTTCTTACTATAGAGAGCTTAAGTCCTTTGGTTAAATATTATGTGGCTTTGACTGTCTGACTTTTTCATATTATTTTCTTAAACTTGAAAGAGGATCGTGTGCAGAGTTGAGTGAGTCATTGGTACCAACTCTAGGTATATATGTGGATGCATGTTTGCTTAGCAATTCTTGCCACTGTGTTTTTAATGGAAATTAATTAATTGATAAACTAGATTAGTAAATTAACATTTTGCACAGTTCTTTCTTTGATTTCATGGAGCTTTTAAAAATTTTAAAAAATAAATAGAGCTGCAGGAAACAAATTTCTTAAATTCTTAGCCAGTTCCTGTAGATGTTTAAGAAAAAAGACCTGGATGAGATGCTGCTGTGGTCCATGCTCCAAGAGGCTCTGAACCTATTGCATCATGTGGTTTAAGAAAAAAATACTGCTTTATATTTGGCTCTGTATACCAGGCCCAACTCTTCAGTGATGCCCTTTTTAAAAAATTAAGAGAGTATTGAAAAAGGAGAACACAAAAAATCAGTTTGAATTATTGAAGTTGCATATCAAATGGCTGAATTTTGTGCAGCTTCAAAGACAGGTTTTGAAAACATGGACAAGCATAAGTGTGTTCTGAGACTTTCATGAACCTCCTGCCACAGAGTAATTGCATTGCCAGAATTCCTGTCCATATTTGGCAAATAAGAAATTTCAGAAATACATAGATCTCTAGAATAGGGTGAAATCATTGCATTCCTATATTAGAATTTTTCTTAGAAACACTTATAACAGCAAAGACACTCTAAACTTAAAATTCACATTCACCGAGGCTTTGAGAAAACAATTATGCATACCTTTGCAAGCTTAAAAGTATATTTAGTGCCCAACTTAAAAGGTCTCTGGGAGAAGAAGAGTGAACTTTCGTCCTCCAGACTTTCATGCTTGCTGTAATTATAATATCCAGCCTTTATGTGAAAAATATGCACTTTGAATGTCAGAGGAAACAGTGGCATCTGCTAGAGCATTCAAGTGCATTGTGCTTGCCAGTCTGCTGAATGCAAACGTGCACAAGTGTAAAAAATTGAATGTGCCAGATACCCTGTTTGCACATAATTAAGAAGTTGAACTGCAGTTGTTTCTGAACGTTTTCAGTTGCTCTGAGCAACACTAGAGGGAGCTGAATACTTAGAATGCCGGTTTCCATTCATAAATACTGCAGTGAAATACAGAGAGGGTTTTGTCTTCCCCACCATTGTTTCCCTGCGGCTGTCAAATTGGTATTTAAACAAAATCACCAACTTACATGTGAAAGTCTCCACTTACACCAATGTCTTTCCAGTTTCTTATCGAAGTTATTTTTAATAGCAGAAGTATAGCATACTAGTATTGAGTGATTCTTCTTCTTTAATAAAATGGTAATTTTTAGTGCATGTTTTTAAAACCTGTTGGGATTTGAAATTTTTGGATGGTTAAGTAGTCTCAAAGCTCCTACGAGAATAAGTTGCATAACTTTCCAGACATGACATGAAAATGAAGAGCATGTAATAGTGCTGTGGGCATCCATTAGTGCCTTCTGCTCCTTGTGCAGTTCCATAATGACAGCTATATTTCTCCCGCACAAGCAGGAGAACATCGAAATGAGAAATTGTGGGGGTTTTCCCAATACAAGAGTATCTTAAACAACAAAGGAGGTGGGGATGCACAGGCAAAGTCTTGGTCATAGTTGTACTCTTGAGGCCATGCCATGCTGTGCAACCGATGATACTCTGCTAACACAGTGCTCCTCACCTACCACATCCAGCAGTACTGGCTACTTGCCAGCAGCCTGCATCCATAGTTTGGCAGGACTGAAGAGTTCTGAGTCTGGTCAGTGAAGCATAGCTGTGTTGCCTCAGCAGACATACCAAAACAGAAGAGACTGTCTAAAATTGGAAATAAAGTGTAGAAGGAAAAAGGGCTTGTACTCTCCCTGCAGGAGTAGAGGCAGAGTAGTCTTTGATTTCCTTTCTTTAAAGTTGCAGCTACACTTGCTGTTTCTAAAAGACTTTTCGAGAGGAAAGACTGTCTTTTGAGACTACTTACCTGATAGTTCCAAGTCTTCAAGAAAAATCTTGAGATTTCAGTTACTATGTTTTTATATTACATATGAGCACAGCTGCAACTTTAACTGTAGTGCAACTACTGTGACCCAAAATAAAGGTGCCTGTTTACACAAACTCCTCTGATTACAACAAAACCTAGCAGAAGCTGGGTGTCCTTTCAGTATGTTGTGAACATGTGTGACTCAAAAGCCTAGGCTGGATCTCAGTAAGGCCTTGCAGTCTGTAACACTGTTCAAAAATAGTTTGGCATGGTTCCTCCTTTTGAAGAACCTCTGGAAGGCAAAATACGATGTGTGAATGAATGAATGAATGAATGAACAGGCAGGAGTTGCAGCAGAAGACAGTTCTGGTTGCCAAAGATGTGGAAAGTTGCATCTTTTTGATGTGCTATTTTTTTTCTTCTGCTACTACTTGGGAAACCTAGGCAACCAGATTTGAGTGCTTCTAATTTTTTAGTACCTGAAGAAATTGTGATGAATTAAACATCATGTTCCAGATACAGTTTGGCTTAAAGACTTTGTGAGGCAAATTCAATCTTTTTAAAACACCTTGTTATTGCTACTTTTTTATAATTTTCAGGGTGGTATAAAACTATTCATGTTCTGTGAAACCGATCACAGTTTTTATCAGTTACTAGTTTAATGGATGAATGAATGGCTGTGCAGAAGTTAAAATGATTCTTTGGTTTATTTAATGAAATACTTCTATATCGAAGGTGATTATTACTTTGAGCAGTGATACCTGCTTTTGTGATGATATTTAATAGTGACTAATGAAATAAACTCACTAGATTGCATGAATTTGAGTCATCTTCTGCTTTGTTTTTTTACACCTTTAAAAAAACGGTTTAAATGCTAAATTCGTTGTTTCTGAATTACGTCTCCTCGTCCCTTTTGCTCTACAAATAGTAAGCGGTGTTAGAAATTAGAAGCTGAGCTAATGGTGCAGCACCATAGTTTAGGGATACAATGACATAAAATCCAGCTTCTGATAAATATCACTGTTTGCTAGTGGTGTGCTTATTTCTGGTTTGGTTTCATTTGGTGAGTCCTACAATGATGAACCCTGGATTATGTTCCAATCCTAATTGCAATAAGCAGATGTAGTGCTCCATATTGCAGTTGTCTGCAATCCTCTTCATGCTACCTGTTTTACAGCGGCTAGGCTGAATACACAAAGAAATATTTGTTGTTGGCTTTGGGTAGTCAGTCTTGTAGGTTTTTACAGATTATGGTTAAATTTTGCATGGCCATCTATTATGTTTTATGACTTTCTCATATTTGCTTGTCTGTAGTTAATTTGTGCTGTTTTTAAAAATACAGCACTTTCTGTCTTGTGGTGGAGATTTTCTTGTGAGGAGAACGGAAAAGCAGTCTGTAACAGTGTTTTTGTCTGTTTTTTCCCAAAAGAATACTGACTTGCATCTTTATCTGATGTTGCCATGTGAAGGATAATAAAGTAGATAAAAGATAAAATGGGACTTTATGTATTGCAGCTTTACTGGTACACCAGAAGGCCAGGATGGAGCGACTTCAACGAGAACTTGAGGTTCAAAAGAAAAAGTTGGATAAACTAAAATCAGAGGTCAATGAAATGGAGAATAATCTAACACGAAGGCGCCTGAAAAGATCGAATTCTGTTTCCCAAATTCCATCAGTAAGTTGAAATGTCTGTAGGGTATAAACCTAAACCACAAGTGTGGTCTGTCACAATAAGTTGAGGGAAGAGTTGTTCATATATTGACGATATACTAGGGACAGGCAGTAGAGTTAGAATGAAGCTGGTGAGCAGCGTAGTTTAAAGATTAAATATGCATCATTTGACAACAACCTTGCAGTTCGCTAATTGCTTTGTGAAGTATTGCTTTTAAAGGCAGTCACAAAAGGTTTGACTTGGTATTCTTTTCTGACTTTTCAGACTACAGCTTAATACTCATACTGCTATCCACACCAAGTATTTTTCGGTCTTTGTGCATATACCAATCTCAAAGAAACTGATTAATGCACCGGTTTCCCATGCCACATGATCATCTGTTGATCTAGTGGGACCGCTGGCTGTCCTGACTGCAATTTGAAGTTGTTCAGTTAGCTCTGAAGTCTGATGAGAAAGAACTATTCAGTGGGTCTAGAAGCTTTTTGTAAGACTATGCTTGGATTAAAAGAAAGGTGGTCATAAGGGAAGATTCTTTTATTGTCATTTCTGACATAACTGAATGCTGTCTACTTGTGCTTGAATGATAACTGTTAATAAAGTGGGAAAATTAGTCTAACAGGCAGATTTATTTTTTCAGCTGGAAGAAATGCAACAGTTAAGAAGTTGTAACAGACAGCTGCAGATAGACATAGATTGCCTAACCAAAGAGATTGACCTTTTTCAAGCAAGAGGTACAGTATGTCTCAGTACATCAGTAACTGTAAATGTTGTTGGTTTTTTTTCCACTGTCCACATGTTTCAAAAAAGTCTTTGTTGTAAGTGATGGGTATACACACTACTTGCAAAATCATCACGTTAGTGTGAGTGAAACCATGGAAGTGACTGTCTTCTAAGCCTGTTGTTTTTGTTGGCCTTATGATTTTCCTAATCCCCCAGTCATTCCTATTTCATACTTGGCTCAGAAGGGAGAAGTTTGTGATGCCATTTATTTAATAAATGCTGGGGGAAAATCTGGTTATCTTATCAAAGTGAGGGAATAAGATTTTTAAATGATACAGCAATACATAGGTGTCCATCTCTCTCTTTTATCTTCCACTTCTGTCCGTATTCAGTCTCTCAAGTTAGCAAATATAAAGTACAGTTGTAACTTTCAGTGTACTCTCTGCTTTCCTTGTCTGCAGGGACACAGCCTTTGGTCATGGGGGTGAAATTATGAGACAGCTGAGCCAGTTCAAGAACTGCCAACAAGAAATCCTTCTCTCTTCCTGCTTCTCTCTCTTCCCACTTACTGAGTTCTGGCTCTATATTAGCTTTTTAGACCCTTTGCAGAGCTGATTCTGTTCACGAGCCAAGCTAAAACTGTTGCATTGTTGGAAAAGCTTGCTACAGCTGATGTGAGGAAGAGGCACAGGAAGGGAGAACTGAGATAGTGAGAGGGAAGGAACTAATACTTCCCACTTCCAGCAGCAGGGAGCTGTTGGATCAGTTGAGATACGGGCCACGAAAGTTCTCCTTCAGACAATGTACCTGCAGTTCAGGAGAAGGTAGAGAGGTGTACTAGATGTAGTGTTGCACTAAAAACCTGACCTTAAATAGAGTATTTAAAGGGCGGGTGATGTTTTATTGCTTGTTACAGTAAATTGCATTTAGGACTTCCTCTGAGGTTTAATTCTAAGCATGTATAATACACTGCATAGTAGGTAAGAGGTCTCTGAGTATAGTTGCAATTTAGAAAAAGCTAAGATTTAAAGTGTGACAGAAAAAAATACCTTTAAGGATTCGATCTGCTAGATTTTGTCTCTGACTTTACTTTATGTTGCATATTTTGCGCAATAAGTTTCTTAAAGTGTATTATTGACATCACTAATATCTCACTTGGGTCTGTATTGACACCTTGATATAGAAGATGATAAGTGAATAATAGTATTGTTACAGATTTACTGCCAGAAAAAACCTGATATGCCTCCCTGCTCAAGTTTATTTTTTTAAACTTCTGCACCTTTTTTTTTCTTTTTAGGACCACATTTTAATCCCAGCGCTATTCATAATTTTTATGATAATATTGGATTTCTTGGTCCCGTGCCACCAAAACCCAAAGGTATTGTATTGATAAAATTTGGATTTAATACAAATACCTGGTTTGTATCTAATATCAAGTTCTATTTTATGAATCTAGTTTAAGTGTTGATTATTAAATAGATTACTTCAAAAGCGTACGAACCTTGCATTTTATTTGTATTGGCAGTAAGTATGCTTCTGTTTGCTCTTGTTTCCTCTCTATTGATACATTCAGGAAAGAGAAGTATATTAAATGGGTTTTGTTGAAGGTGGATAATATATTAGAAGGTAGTTTACGTAAGTGGAAGCATCCATCTTTCTTTAAAAATGAGCATGAGGTACATTGCTTAGGGATCGGTGAAACTCACTTGGATGACTTCACCATTGTCCGTGGTGAAGATTGACTTAGATGTAGTAATAACTCAGATTGGTTACCCTGACTGGCTACTGTAGTACTTGTATTAACAAGTTACATGAAAGCCTTTTCTGACTATTGGTAAATATAGTCCTAGATAGTTGAAGAAGAAAGTAATGCAGCCTGGTAGGGCAGTCAGTATTGCTGAATATTGGCCACTCTTAGACATTCTGCTTGTCGTTGGTTTGCACATTACTTCTTATTTTCCTCTCAGGATGTCAAACAAAGCTGAACAATTACCTCTTGTGTTACATAAAGCAGAGAATGAAAACAACTTGTTTTCAGCAGCATCATACTATGACTTTTAGGCGGACCATCACATGAAATAGATAATCCACTGATGCTTGTGAGCAGTCTTTCTCTCCAGGAAATTCTCCACATAATGTATGTGTGTGATTGGTCCTTGTAGTGTGCAGATTCAGCTGTTACGGAATCTCATCTGTAATGGATATCTGACCATTCTTGCATCTGTAAAATGGACTAGATAAATTGGACTTTCTGTCCTAAAGGCCATTTCCAATACCTCCAAACCAATACTGTTTTTCATGCTTTATAATGCATTTTTCTATCCTTCGTTATCTGAGCTGGTAGTGAGAATACTGAGTAAAGTTAAATCCATATGCAGTCCTATTAGACACATTTTACAGCTGAACCATGAAAAACTTAAAAGTTCTGTCAATTACGTTGTTCCTTTTACAGTAAATAAAAACCAACCTATCAAAGAAGAAAATTTAAATTACTTTCCTGTGACCAGTTGTCAACATTTCTATTGACTTATCTTCTAGGAACTCACAAATTTAAGTGTTTAATTCAGTCTATCTTGACCACGCAAAATTAACCCTGGTTTATAAAGCTGTCAAGTTGCTCTATCAATTACCTTTCTTCTTTCTTTTAAAAAAAAGTATCACTGCTGTATCGTAGTCCTTCATTAACTTTAATTTTCATTTCATTTTAAGCTTCATTCAAGCTTCAGTTGTGGTTTAAGTCATGTAGGCTTTAACTTAAACCACAATTACTGCTGTTAACAAAAGAACAAAAAGTAATTATTCTTGCAGTTGTGATCAGTACCATTGTGCTTCCTGAAGCTCCTGCTGTCATTTTGCAGCAATTGCCATTGATTAGTTGGTGATGAGATGTTCTCCAGATGAGACAATGGGCTAAAGGACTTTGCAGTTGCCTTAACTGGGAACCCTTAACTTGAGAAGTCACTCATCTATCTTTTCATTCTTTTCATCCCTTTTCTCTCTTCTTTTCTCTTTTAAAATAGTTGAAGGTTGTTGTCCAACACATCATGCAAAGAGATGCGTTTGTATGATTGGGAGGATTACTCTGTAGCATGACAGAGCCAGGCATTTGTTTTTCTTTAGTACATCTGCCTGCTGAGCTGGCTAGAGGAAGAGCTACTACTTCCTTTCTAGGATCAAAAAGTTAAACATGTCGAAAGATTACAGAGCATGCACTTGTCATAATGAATTTTAGACCACTCTGTAGACCTCAAACTTTTAAATCTTAGGCATGTTTCCTGTGCTGATTAATTTGTAAATTTTATCTCGTTTTCATGCAATAGCTTTGAACTGAGAGAAGATAGGGGAGAAAGCAGAGTTAAGGGATGGGAAACTTGCTTTTTATAGTTTTACCTTGAGCCTTTTGGCTGACTTACAATCAAGCTGTAGTCAAGACGATGGTAAAAAGCTGCTTCTGTCACTTGTACAAGTGTGCTGTTCTCAGAGGAACAAGATAGTTCTCAGTTACTGAAAAAAGAAAAAATCTCAAAATTCTTTCCATGCTGTTTTTGGTTAGTAACTGCTTATCTTATCTTTTTCATGTCACAGATCAGAGGTCCATTGTGAAAACACCAAAGACTGTTCCAGACACAGATGAAGATGAGGGAGCTCAGTGGAGTTGTACCGCCTGTACTTTTTTAAATCATCCGGCCCTAAATCGCTGTGAACAGTGTGAAATGCCCAGGCATTACTGAGCCAACAGGCCCATTACCTTCCCTAAAACCATAGCAAACCTACAAGGATTTATCCAGTCTTTGGGGGGCAAAAAAAGCATTTATGCATAGGATTTTGTAAAATGGAAGGTGTGATGAGATGGTATTTTGCTAATGTTAAATGTCAGCCCACAGAGCAAGCAATACCTCAGTGTTGTGTCACAGGCAGTTGACATTGATCGGCTGAAGGGCAATCTGCTGAGAGACTCACCAGCTGCCTAAACCATGTACAGTATTACCAGTAACACACACCATGTTCAGTGCCTGGGTGTTGCCCATCCTCTTCTCTGCCCCCATGTCACTACTGAATTTTGACAGGGGAAAGGAATAGAGTGCTAGTGTTTTTGTTTTCAGAGCTTTCAGTGAAACACTACATGCACAGAGGAGATCTTAAAAGGAACAAGGTTTAAATATTTAAACTGTTTGCTGCCACATAGTGCCTTCGATAAAGGGAAGAATTTCACAAATCAGTGGTACTCTTTGCCTTGTCTTCCCTGAAAACATCTCTGTGAAGCCAGAAATCAGTACAATCACATCTAAAGATGAAAAGGAAAAACTGCATGCGTTGTCTGTACAATACACACAGTGAAATACCCCAAAGCTTTTCCTACTGTACATAGCTCTAGAGCCTGCTTTAAGTGATTTCTTTTCTTCACCTTTATTATTTTCTTGTACTTCTGTATGTATAGTGTAATAGTCTTTTTGTTAACTTTCTTTTTTTCCCTTTAAGTGATTAAGCACGATCATGTCCCTTTTTTTAAGCTTTTATCTGAGAGAAGCAATGCCTTAAAATAAGAGCATTAATAAGAAACTATGCACAAAATAGCTTTCCTCTGCTCATTCTGTACATTGCTCTTGTAAATGCTGATGATCTGTGAAGACCTGCAGATGCAGCGTGGTAAAAGTGCAGGAAAAGTTGGAAGAGTTATGCATATAGTTCACTCTGTACACTGAGTTTTACGGTGGGTGACACAAAGGGAGCATTTTGTCTGGTGTGAGGAAACTTTATACTAGGAAACTTTCAACCCACCAACAGATCAGCATCCGAGTTAAGCTTGCTTCATCTGCTGGGTATCTTGCAGACTCCTGAAGAGAGATTCATTGGGGAAGTACATACAGTGCCAAAATCAACAGCAGCAGCATCGTACAGCTTTGTTCAAGGACTTTACATGCTTTCCTGTTTTGGCAGCCAGTTTCTAAACCTGACTTTATGGTGAAGTCCCATATTTATAGAAAACAAGGATAGCAATATTTAGGACAACTGAAATAAAGGCTGGAAAAGAGAAATCAGACTTGAACACTGAAGCAACCTCGAGCATCTCTTTTACTTTGATGATCTATTTTTTTAAGGAAAATACTCACATGATCGGGGATGTATGTAACCGAGATCAAGGAAATGGAATTCCAGTACAATATGCATGAAAGACGGCACGCAAAGAATTATGTAGCAGCAGCACTTAGCTGAGGCTGGAGGGAGTGCTAACAATGTAGCAAGAGACAAAGTAGACTGTCACCCACTGTAAACAACTGCCAGTGGACACTTTTATTAGGAGTTTTACAAGTGATCTATGTGAATGCACAGAGGCCTTTGTTTTGAAGGCTTTGCATTTTTTTTTTATGTGGGGAGAAAATGTCAATCCCAGGTAATTAGGCAGTAGACCCAAAGCACTTGCATTCAATGCATTTTGTTTATAAAATGAGGCCTTGTTTTTCAGCTTCATCTGCAGTTCTATGTGAAGATTGACAAATCAGTTTTTACCTGTTTATTAATAAAACCTAATTTGGATATCTTGAGTTGATGGTTTTGTGATTTAGCTGGGTAAACTGCCTTTGTAACAGATAAGTTATTTATAAAAATTAAAAAAAAAAATTATATTCTAATGTTTTCTATTGTGATTTGTTTGCTTTTTCCATGCTGTGAAGCATCAGAATACTCAACAGAACAATAAGCACTAACAGTATTAAAAGTAGGCTGATTTCTTATGACCAGAGTTTTTATTTAAGGCTTTGTTTTGTTGAACCTTGTCTCTCCTCCCATGCGTTATTCTGTTTAATTCCGATTCAGTGAGTGTAAGGAATGTATTTCATGAAGTTGCACTGACAAGATTGTTTTCTGAACAAAGACCCATTCATTTACTCATAAAGTAATAAGCTGGATACAGGCCCTTTTTACTTCATGCTTTCAAGGTTTATGGGTTTGAAAATGTTTTTCTAAATCAAAATGGGCAACCACTTTGTGGTAATAGGTGATACAATTGCATTAATACAAGCACAGTTTAAGGATGAAGATGGTTAACGTGTGTCTTGGTGCTGTGGATATAAGTGCTGTGAGATGTGGAGTGTTCCTAGATGTGTCTTTCCCACGTGGACCCTGACTAAGCAGATATTTGTGATGTGGAATTGGACTTTCCTGAGACATGCTGAGGCCATGTAAAAGTCCTTCAGGAGACATCTATAAACGGATCTAGCAAATTAACCACAGATCCAGTAAAAAAATTCCTTAATGCAAGGTATTCAACTGGAGTGCCTTAATCTGCAGTATGAGAAATGGTTGGAACAAGGAGGGCAACTGTATGTAGAAAGCAAACAATAAACCCCAGTCAGCTGAGATGTGGAAAGAGCATATTTGGGGAAATAGGTGAGATGGAATCCTGCTCATTCTAAGAAATGCATAATTGATCTTTCCCCTGCATTTATTTGAGTGTTTATTTTCTGAAGGGAAAAAAAATACATCCTAGCTCCAGCTAGGTGTGCAGAGCCATCCACACAGCATGAGCATGTATGGGGCAGTCTTTTCGGTAACTGATCCTGGAATAGTGGTTTAAGAGAAATTATGTCTCCAGTGTCTGTTCCACAGGCTTTACCTTCCCCTCCAGGGGTTTTATGTTCTTCATGTATATCAGGTTGTGTGTATCATCAGCCCTTCCTTAGGGTGGTACCAGTGTAGTGGCAGAGCAATATAGTTTGTCTTCAAGGGTTTCAGTCTGAAGGATGAAATAGGACTAGATTTCACTGCTGAATATTTTTTCTTCATAGAAGATAAGAAACATTTGCAGTAAGGTTAAACATTCTGTTGTGAACATCAGTAGTTTATCATGGATGCTGATTTATGACTTTGCCTTTCTGTACTGTCTTTGTCAGGGATCTCTGTAACTGTGAAAAAAAGGTACTCACGGGCAGGAAGGGAGTACCCTTCTTGGCTTTCAGAGATGCTCCTGTTTATTTTTTGTGAATGCCTAAGGTTATCACTTGGTCAAGTTTCAGAATTGGGGTAACTTTAGAAATGTAGCAATGAAACTGAGACAAAGAGCTGGTACCAGGCTGCCATGTGCCATCAGCTCCGTGGAACTGACTTCAGTTCATCTTGCTGACTTTCTAGATAGGTGAGAAAAACATTTGTCTTGTGCAGTTTCCAATCAGTAGAGTTATTCTGTTGTCTGGGAGTGTGGTTAGGTGTGGCACTCATGGAATTTAGATTAATTGTGAGATTCAGTCTTGTCAGTCTCAAGCTATTGATGTATTGGCTTTAAAACTGCATGGTTGGTATTCCTGCCTGTCTGTGTATTTGCTTTATTCATATGAATTTAATAATTTTTGTGATCTTGAAATGTCTACCTTCAGCCTATTTTGTAGGTGACCAGGGAGAAAAGTACTCTTACCAGTACTGTATTTCTTCAATCAAATGCTTCTGACTTGAATGTGCATTGGAGCCTGGATGCAAATTAAAGGAAGACTTGATTAAAGATGTAGAACAAACAGTTTCAAAAAAAAAAAAAAGTCAACTATTGAAATCTACTGAGTATTTACTGTTTTCAATACTACTTTGGTGTTCTAAAATGGGAATATTGCTACAAATCTACAAAGTTCAGTACAGTTAACAGAACATATAGTGTAGCTTGTGAATGCATCGCAGCTGTTACGAATATTCAGTTCTAAATTCAGCCAGAAAATGCTTTAACATTTTATTTATCTCATATTTGTTAAAAATGCCCTTATAAGTTGAACAGAAAATACAGATCGGCTTTAAACTTTTGATTACTTTCATTGGCACAGAGTGGAATAATCACAGTGCATTCCTTTTTCAAGCCTGACTGCTTCAATAGCTCTTTTATTGCTAACTTTGAGGAACAGTCTTTGATTTGATGTAGTCCAAAATGCCTTGTGAGGTTCATATTTTGTGTAAACTACTTAAATACTGGAGTGTGAGAAAACAGGAAGAGTTAATATGAAATGTTTGAGGGCTTCAGGCTCCATTACAAGCTTAAGTGCTATAGGAACAGTTGGGAGTGATGGTGAACATTGAGAATTATGTGATCAAACTCAATTTTGACTTCTTGATACAATTCTCTGGTTTTTATTTTCTTTGAACAGTTTTGTATGGATGGCATCTACAGCAGAACTTCTCAAATAGTGCCACCTTCAGAGGCAGCACTGATGGAACTCACAGAAATTTTTGCTTCAGTCAAGATTTCAGACATGTTAATTCCCAGCAGTGCATATAATTATGCTTTCATCACATATGCAGATATTTTTAATATTTAACCAAAATATAACAGTCTCCAGCCAGTGCAGTGCTGCTGCAAGCATGAGTTTAGCTGATGACTTTTCCCAGTGTCCCATTCTCTTGGTTGGTTTAATTTGCAGATTCCCGTGGGTAGCTACAGAGGACTTTGAGCCAAAATGATTGATTATCTACACGGGTTCAAACTGCCTATTATTTGCGAGTTTCTTTAAAATAATAAACCCCTATCATATTGCATGTGAGTGCGGATTTTAAGGGAGAAAAGTTGCATCTCAATTTAGGTATTACTCAAGCAATTTTAAATTGTCGTATAAACCAGTTCCACTTTTTAAGAGGGTGCATTGTGTCATGGCTTTGAATTCTGTGACTGTGCCTTTCTTCACACCATTTACAGGAGCACAGTGCCAATACAATTTTGACGTAGCTGATGTGCTAACAAATGGAGATGATGCATATTAAACATTTTAATATGCTTTGGTTTTAGTAGATACCAGCAAAGCTTGTCAGCCTCTGACTGATAAGCTTTGCCTAAATAAGTTTCTATTGCAAGTGATTGAAGATCCAAGGCTAAGAAAAGCAGTGTTGGAGACATCAATGAAATGGACTAAGGAATGCTGTGTCCTTTGATCTCCATATGTGTGCACCCTGCTGTAACATGCAGACCAAAACGTGGCAAACATAAGGCCTCAAAGCTGGACAGGGTGTGTTGGAGTTGGGAACTTGGGACTTTACGTGTTGGAAATGCAGGTGTCACTGCTGTGTATCTGCTGACATGACAACCATGTCTCCATTGTGTGCTAAGGTCTCATGCTTGCCACGTTTTGTTACGTGCCAAGGAAAAGTTCACAAGGTTTTCCTGAGAAAAGGACAGTGGGAAGCAAGTCCTGGAGTGCCTCATCTGGCTGGTACACAGCTGCTTAACTACAGCAGAGAAAAGGCACCTGTGTGTGAAGGGTTATTCAGCCGCCAGGGTTTTGGAAGTTGAACACCAATGCCTTAAAACAGATACTTTGTACTCTCAAAAGAACAGCCAGTGCATCATTAATTCTGGATTAGCTTTGTACTATGATACTATAACAATAAACCTTTAAAAGTGGTGTTTTCTAATTAACGTAGTAAATCTAGAAGCAAGTTCAAAACAGGTTAATGAATATTGATAGCTCTTCTGAGGTGACAGGAAACATGTTTCAGATGAGAGAATGAATTGTAATGAAAACTTGATTACAAAAGTTATCATCCAAAAAACTTTTAATAAAGTGTTTGTTTTATAGGGGTTTTATGTTGATCTAAGATTGTAAGCAAAGCAATGTTTGTATATGCGTAATGTCTCTTGCCAGCTGATATGAAAACATTTCATTTACAATCTGCTTATTCATGGTAGTGGCTCTGTACTTCATACTTATCTGCAAATGGTAAGTTGGGGGCCCTTTTTTGTTTGTTATTTCATCTTTTAAATTTATTTTTATATTTCACGGGTTGTGTCCTGTATAGAACAAAATTGGATGAATGGATTTATTTTTTTACAGAATCTGTTTGCAGCTTTGCTCTTGTTGTTTGTACTTTCTATGTGTCTTACTGTATTGTCGTGGAGACCTGCTGTCACCCCGTCTGGGGAGCTGCTGTTTGGAAGGAGGATATATTTGGGTGCATTGTGCCCCATCCCACTACTCTGGAGCTGGTGCTGACTGTGAGCCTGTGGACAGTAGTCAAAAAGTGTGAAATGCCACTTAAAAGGTATTTGGCCAAAAGTATGGGAGAATCATTGAATGGTTTGGGTTGGAAGGGACCTTAAAGGTCATCCAGTTCCAAACCCCGCCTGCCATGGGTAGAGGCAACTTCCACTAGACCAGGATGCTCGAAGCCTGATCCAGCCTGGTCCTTGGTTTGTCCATCTCAGCAATATTGCTGTGTCACTGGCTCACTTTCTAAAAGATCCTCTGTTCTTGTGCCATGGCAGCTTTGTACCATGCAGTGTGCAGAATGTGACCCCAGGATTTTGCTGTTCCCTGCGCCTTCCTTCATCTCTGTCCCTCTCTCTGCCTGTCTTTTCAGTTTTCCTTTTCTCCATCTCTAGAGACTTGAACAAGCACTCAAGCCAAGTTTCCTGTGTTTGGTTGCAGCTCTCTGGTAGCTACAATGAAAATTTGGATTAAAACTGGGATGCATCTTTTGTTCTTTTTCATGAGCCTTTTTCTTCCCTCTGTGTTTTGAAGCCAGAAATAAAATTTAAAAGTAGCCCGAGGAAAGAAAATACTGTCTTCCAACAGAGATACCTGACACAATTATGAAAAGAGTGTCATGAGGCATCTTTTCTGCCAGCAAGAATCGCTTTTTGGTAGCCAATGTCTATAGTTTATATTTGCTGTCATAGAGAGGGTGTTGGATTTTGCCATTGGACACCCGGCTTGAAGTTTGATGGCTTGTGATTTGATGCCATGTTACAGACTTGTTCAGTGTTTTGGAGAAAGCTGTGCAGGTCCTTGTCTATCTTGTTCTACAGCACAGTCTGAGCTCCTGCAGTATTTCTTGTGCAATTCTTTTGCAACTAGGACAGCATTTGGAGGTGCGTACATCTTTTCATGTCTACTGTTCATGTTCCTGAATGTGAAGGTTTTGAAGAAGTGGGATGGTTTACTAGAAAATCTTACTGTGTCACTGCAACTTAAGCTGCTGCTGATTAAAGTGGGATTAAAAAAAAAAAGGGCAGTGTGATGCTTGGCGTTGGAAACCCTTCATCATCCTTGGCACAGCTGCCCTGTACATGAGAAAGAAAATGTCTTGTTAGTGTTTTTTGAGCTGAAGGACATGACAAAAGCTTTCCCTCTTTAATAATGATTAGTAATGTGGGGTTTTTTCCTGCTGAGCTTGAGACTTTTAAATTAAATGGCTTAGGCTTTTTGAAGCCTTAAGGAAACCGAGTGCTGTGCTGCCTGGCTGCTGTTCTTCCCCCATGAGCTTCACTTCTGGCCCTGGGACTCTGGGCTAAATGAAACAGAACAGCCAGCTAGCATGGCCTGGGGCTGAATTTCCCTTTGTTAATGGACCCTACAGCTGCCCTGATGGATCTCACCAGAGAGTGCTTTTCAGCCAGCCCCACAGCCATGGCTATCAAGCTCCACCCTCCAAATGTATTTGTAATTTTGGTCTCAAGAAAAAGACATTACCGTGTTTCAAGACAACTGTGATGTGTTCCAATTCTCAGTGCTTCCTGGAAGAACAGTAGAGTTGAGTGATGGAGAGATATACTTTACTATTCGCATGATTTACAGTTGCACCCAAAGCAACTGTCAGGCATAGCTGAGCCATGTGATGCCATGCTCGGAAACTTGCCTTCCAACTTTGAGAGCCTAGCCACGTTCAACCTGGACATAAGAGAAGTAGCATGCAAAGGTATGTCTTACGTAGTTTCATAGGAAAGTGTATCATCCATCTCCTGATTTACTGCTTCATGTTGATTTTCATTCTCTTTCACTTTGTGTCCTGTCTTCATCCTGTTCTTTTCCTGGACCTATCCTTTTATCCTGATAGCAGGGTTGAACCTGTTGATATTTATTGCATACAGTGCCGGAGTTCACGACTTGAATCAGCATCCAGATCTCACTTGAACATTGGTTGGTCAACCCATGGCAACTATGCTTTTCTCTTGGTTTTTAAAACACTTCTGTTAGTCACAGTACTGCCCCAGAAGGTGGTGGGCTGCCATGTGGTGATTTCAGCTCAGTATCTTTTCATTTCACATGTGAAATTCATCTCATGAGACTGAGAGAAAATGCATTAGTAATGCTTCAGAGCAGGGATTGCATCACCCCCCAGCTGGAAGTGTCCTTGTTACTGGTTTACAGGGCTGTTCTCTGTGATGCTCCCATTCTCTGTGGAGCTAATAATGAGCTACGAATCCTGTGTTCTGGCATCAGAATGGCACGGCCCTAGGGCTGACGGGGAGTGGCTGATCTTGGCATTGACCATCATTTGGTCCCAGCTGCTGTTTTCTGACTAGTGCAGAAGGGCTTTCACTTCTGCAGCCGAAAGGAAGACTTTGGCAAGTGGTGATTAATTTTTTGTTCTGAATTTTGGTTTTATGACTCCAGATGAGTCTTGGGAAGGTAACACAGCTCATTTCACATCAGAATTGGCTTCTGCTGTTATTGCCATGACCTAATTGTTTGTATTTTCATTTTAAGAGCAAAAGCATTTAAACCCAACCTCATAAAGACCAGTGAATAAAACACGCCAGTGAAAAAGCTGTGGATGAGGGCTTGAGGTAGGTGGCATAAATTGGATTGCTCAGAGGCTTGTTTTATCAGTCACTAGTCATCTGTTAGCAACTCCTGTGTGATCCCCTAAAGCATCAGCTGTCGCTCATGTTTGACAGGGCCTGCTTTCTATGGTATTTCCCCCTCCAAGCGCTCCTGTTGTGTGTTTAGCTACAAAAGCTGCTCCATACCTGCAGTTTCTGTTGGCTGCCTCTGGTTGGTTTTCATGTGGTGGTTTGAGAGGGTGCCTGCCAGCTGCCAGGCCACAGGCGCAGTTAGCTTTCTCTGCATGTCCTCAAGCAGGAACATGAGCCTGCACCCTTGCTGACCTTTTCCAGATGTTTTTTCACCAGCCTCCAGTATCTGGGTCAATGGAGTTTGCTTTCCCTGTCCTTTTAGCCCTTTTCAGTCAGGAGTAGATAAGCCTGCTGCAGTGCTGTGAGGGGTTATATCATGTTATGGGCACGGGTAGCTTGCAAAGCATGTGTTTTACCATTCTCTCTTGACTTCCCTGCTAGTGTGTTTGATGGTGCAGGGCTGGATGTAATGCACATGAGCTGCTGAGTCACCCCTGAACTGGCAAGGTGTTATTGTACTCTTTACCCAGTATAGAGTGTTTGGTCCCTAGGCAGGCAGGACCAAAGCTGGTGCTTCCTCCTTCCTTCAGAATCATGTCAAGGCCAGCCTGGGGCAACCTTTGCTTTCAGCTGTGTGCAGCTCTCAGTGCAGGTCTGTGTGCTTCAGAGACCATGTACTGCAGAGCAGCGTTTCCAGGCTGGGCCATGGCCGCACCCCAGGGATGCTCCAACGAAAGCCTCTGTGTATAGGATCATAAATACGCTGAGTTGGAAGGGACACATCAGGATCATCGAGTCCAGCTCCTGGCCCTGCACAGGACACACCATGTGCCTGAGAGCATTGTCCAAACGCTTCTTGAACTCTGTCAGGCTTGGTGCTGTGTCCACTGCCCTTGGGAGCCTGTTCCAGTGCCCAACCACCCTCTGGCTGAAAAATGTTTTCCTGATACCCAACCTAAACCTTCCCTGACTCAGCTTCAGGGCATTTCCTCGGGTCCTGTCACTGCTCACCACAGAGAAGAGATCAGTGCCTGTCTCTCCCCTTCCCCTCACAAGGAAGTTGTAACTGCAATGAGGTCTCCCCTCAGTCTCCTCTTCTTCAGGCTGAACAGGACGAGTGACCTCAGCTGCTCCTCACACGGCTTCCCCTCAAGGCCCTTCACCATCCTTGTGGCCTTCCTTTGGATGCTCTCTAACAGCTTAATGTCTTTTTTATATTGTAGTGATCAAAACTGCACACAGGAGTCAAGGTGAGGCTGCACCTTGTGGGTCCTTTTGGGTCTCAGTCCAGTATCAGTATGATGTAACATAATATTTACACATAATAAAATTTATATTATTATATATAAATATGTAGAATATATTTTTGTAAACAAGACACATTTTATACAGCATAAAATTTTCTGTGTCCTCTGGAAGATTTGTTTTGGAAGTTGTTTAAGAAGGATGGGGATGTCTTCTGTTTTTCACAGATTCTTTTATGTATGGTGGAGTTTAGAAAGCATGTGTAACTTTTGTAGTATCAGTACTAATGGCTCTGATGTAAATCTGCCTTGAAATGGGACAAACTGCATTCACCAAAACATAAAAAACTCCTGTATTGAGCCCTAATAACCAAGAGCTGGTCACTACAAACGCAGCACTTAAAGCAAGCCTGAAGAGATGCAAACAAGTATGGCACAGCGTTGGAATCATCTGCTGGCTTGTGGACAAATATGGGCTCCATCAGGAGGCTCAGGAAATCCTGCCTTCAAGCCAGTTTTGCTGCTCCACTGGAGATGTGATAGCTGGGCCCAAAGGGTTATTTGTGCCTCTGGCAAGGAGCTTAAAAACAAGGCTGCAGGCAGGTTTCAGATAGCTGTGAGCCCAAGCCTGGAAGTGCTGAGTTGCACATCCAGCCTCTGCCTGGCTAATGGAGAATTTTATTTTCAGTTCTGTGGAGATGTGGGCGCACAAGCCAACTACCTGGCCTTGGACAATTGTACAGCTGTGGTGACCCCGCTCCCCAAAAATGCAAGGAAAGAAGCTGTAAAAGGAATGCAGTAGGAATTTGTGCTGGTTTGGTTTGGAAGAAACTTTCCCCCCCCACTTAATGCTGCCTTACAGTTGCATGCTGGGGATATTTGTTGTATATCTGCCTAACTGTTGATTGACATATACAAGATAATAAACTTAATTAGGTAAAATCCCCTGTGTTCTGATTGACTGCTAATGTCCAAAGTACACCTGGAAAGACGTGAGAGATAATGTTTGCAAGGCAATACTGTCTGGGCTTGCAGGGTGTTTTTCCAATTAATTTCTGCCTAAGGATTGGCTGTGATACTTATCCACTGGCAAACCTAGTTTCACATTTCAGCTTTAAAATATAATTGGCAGCTCAGCAAATTCATAAAATTGATCCTCATTCACACTTATTTTTGGCTTGCGTTAAGAATGTGCCAACCTGGAACTCTAAACTTAACCCCGGGTGACTTTCCCAGGGCTGCTGCCCTGAAAGGAAAGCCTGGCAGCAGCGCCTGGGCCCCAGCCAAGATAAATCCTGAGCCGCCGATGGCAGGGCAGCCGTAGCTTGAACTGCAGGTGAAGGGGGAATAAATAGATGGAATAAAGGGTGGATTTTGTAAAATGCCCCCTTTCTGAAACCTGTGATTCTGCTTTAAGCTCTCACTGCTCCACAGCCCGACAGTGCTGCAGCTTCTGGACTGCCTGAGCTGCTGTGGGTGCTTGTGGGGCTGCTTGAACATAAACCGCAGGCTAAAGTCAAGATGTGTGTAAATGGTTAACAAGGCCACGTGTTTCAGATCGCAGAAGGCAACAGGACTGGGATCGAGCCTCACCCGCGGGCACTTGGTTTCATTCAGCCTGCGGGAGCCTCTTTGGCCAGGAGGCCCAGGAAGAGGAGCCTCGGTGCCGAGCAGAGTTGAGCCTCTGCCGCAGAGCCCCGCAGTGTCCGGTCCTGCCCTGTCCTGTCCTGCCCTGCCCTGTCCTGTCCCGTCCTGCCCGCTCTGCTCCCAAGGGCAACTTCTGCTTGACAGGAGTGACCCGAGCGGATGGGACCGGCCTGTGAAAGTCCGCCATGGAGCAGCAGATCCCCTTTCTAGTGCTACCACATTGACACCTTGTGGTGGACTTGGCCATCATGATTTATAAAAATATGTTATTGGTGTACGTTTTAGGGATGTCGATTGCTGGACATTTCCTAGAGGCTTCTATTTGGCTGTGGACATTAGAACATCAAAGAGCAAAGTGCAGAGGCTGGCCTAAACCAGTGTCTCCCAAATACCATCCCCAGCTGCATATCAATATCATAAAAAGTGAACAGAAATAACCACTGGAGAGTATTTTTCTACTTTTCTACTGATCTCGAACTTGGATTCTCTGCCCCTTTTTTCTATAATAATATACTTTATTTGACTTCAGCTTAAACTGATAGTCTCTTTTTTTCACCTTCTGCAAGGCTTAAATATGACCTAAGGAAGATGCTCTAAAGATTTAAGGATCTTCCATCTGCTTCTTTAAGTGAAGCCAGGGCTCCAAATCCACCACGTGTCATACATTACGTTATGAACAAAGGGATATGCAGATGCTGAAGTTCTCCGAGAATGTTTCCCTGCTGGAAATAACATTTTTACAAGCTTCTGTATTCACTTCAGCCTCTTCCTAACAGGACCTCCTGTGGGGAGAACTCAGTATTTCTCATTCTGATGATGGTTTTGAGTAACACTTATAATTGTCTGCCAATGGCTGTGTATATTTTGGCAATAACAAATCATAGTCAAGTTTGCTTCCCTGCTAAAAATTTCCTTAGCATCACTCTTGGAGCAGTGGGGGGATGGACTGCAACCTTTGCCAGGCCATCACGGCACTTGTGCCTTTGGTTTCCGAGTGGCTGCAGAACGTGGGTTCATTTATGAAGTGCGTTTTGCCATTTACCATTTCAAGGAATAAAAGCCATCACATTCCTCTGTGCCTCTCCTGCTGCCCCCCTTGGCAGGTCCTGTTAGGCAGTTCTGGTCTCTGCACAGCTCTCCTCCTGACAATGCCAGGAGAATGTTAATTCCTGTAGTAAAATGAAGTCTAATCTGGAAACCAAATCACCAGGCGGTGAAGTTATCTTTGTCTTGACTTTGTGTTCAGTGTTGCAGCTCATTTGGTTACTACAGTTGATGCTGCTTCTTGTTTAGCAGTTTTCTCAGTTGTTTGGAGTCTCTGCAGATATTAAATTACAGATTCTAAATTCAGCACGCTGAGAGACACAGGAGAGCTGGACCTGCTTTGCTCAGTGTTGCAAATGTGCAGATGGGTGGCTGCCACCTTTTCCAGCCTTACTTTGCACAGCAGTTCCTTTTCAGGGTTTATCCTACTATATGTGGCCTTCAGTACTTGCTTCTTCAAGCTCTACTATTCATTAATTTTATTTAATTTCTTTTTGTTCTCTTCTTGAGGAAATTTATTTGTTTGTCCAGTGTGATGGGGTTTTATGCCATCCATGTTTTGCTGCCTGTTCCTAGTTTATGTTTTTCCTCTGCCATTAAGTGTCCCAATGCCCAACTGTCTTCTGTATGAAACCACTAGTGTTAGTAAATTCCCTGCAATATACAAACTAGGGAATGGTAGGTGGAGGATGCATGTGGCTTTTACAGTAGGATTTAAGGTAGTTGAGAGCATATGGTGGCTGAGTTTCTCCTGGCAACCCCCTTGACCCTTAGAGAAGAGAAAGCTGTATGAAGTCAGCACAAGCACCTGTCAATGTAACTTTGCCTCTGTTTCCTTCCCCAGACAGCTTTTGCTGGGAAGACTGCCTTAAGGTGCCATGGGAAAACAGCCTGAGTATATTGCACCTCTGCCAGGCCAAAACCACCTATGTCATGGTTTTAATAGCAACAACAAACCCCAAATCAACCAATATTAAAAATAAAAAAGGAAAAAAGAGAACAGAACCCCCTGAAAAACCCTTCAGCTGGAGGATGGGGAGGAAGGGAGAGATAAGATGCTCTCTGGGCTTGAGCAGGAGGAGTATGTGGGACAGCAAGGCAGGAGATCAGCATGCGGGGAGGGAGCAGGGATGTGAAGGCAGCACAAAACAGGAGGTTGGGGTGGCACTGGCTGGGGGCATGGGGTTTTGTGGAGGTGGAAGGTGAGGGTTTGGCATGGCAAGGGGTTTTGTAACTTATGCCCCACTCCATAGAGAGTGCAATGGCAATCCTGAGCCCAGCAAGAATGGGAGAAGAAACGGAAGATGAGGAAACAGTTTGACTCAGGGAAAGAGGAGGAGCTGGCAGTGTGGTTATGGTGAACAATCCTGGTGCCGCTGTTCATCAGCAGATGCACATCATCCAACTCCTGACTGCACTCAAAGTGCTGCCAGCCCTGCATGCGCTGTCCTGACTCTCTGGCTCACTGCCTTGCATGTGCTGTCCCCACAAATTGTTGTGTTCACTCACAGCTTTGCTCCACTTGCATGTCTGTGTTGACTGCATGTGCCAAGTCAGCACATCAGTGCATCTCACTGAAGAGCTTCTCTGAGCCTGCTGCAAGACTTCGAGGCAGTGAGCCCAACGGAGGGCAGAGAAGGGACGTGGCTAAAAGGCTATAAAAAAAATCCCTTTGCTATCAATTGTAAGTTCATAGCGCTTTCTTAATAATGCTAATGACAAGTCGTGCTGTAATATTAAACTCTTCTCAAGAGTGCAAAGCATCCCGGTCCCTCCAGTGCATGGGAAGTAGATACTACAGCAGTCTTGGATATACATGAGTGATTGTAGAGGTCTGTCACACTTGGTGAAGTACAGGCCTTGTTCTTCCCTAGCAGTCCAACACTTTTAAGGAGGAGAGAAGTCACATTCTATTTAGGTTTTGTGATTAGGTCAAATGTTTGCTTATAAATTGTGCCACCTCTTATGGGAACTGAGTTAAAATATTATCAAATCTTCTCAGAATAATTGGAAAATACAAGTGTTTGATACCCAGCAACATTATCTACTTCACAGGCTGTCTTATGGCATTAAATCTTACGGTACCTCAGCTCACCACATTAGTAGGCTTGTAATCCATGTCCTGTGAAGCAGAGATTTCTGAATTAAAGAAGAGGTGGAGGGAGATTCTGTGAGCTGCCCAGGACTGCATGGGGTGCAGAGGACCACCCTCCTTCCCCCTTCTTATGCTGAGGAGCTGTTGCAGGGATGACCTCCACCCAAGATTTTCAGTGAAATATTTGTTTATAGTTTCCCTAGCCCCTTGCAAGGGAGGGTGTCTCTGACTTCCTGACTTTTTGGGAAGGGGTAAGTGTAGAAAAAGGAAGAGGAGTCCCTTTTCTGACTTTTTTTTTTTTAATCTTAAAATTAACTTGGCAACTCTGTAAATCTTTCTTGGGACAGCAGCCCATCTCCTGGAGGATTGCTCCCAGTGCTTCCAGCTTCTTCTAAAAAAGCCTTGACAACTAAAAAGCAAAGAACATCAAGGGCTTTCTGAGCCTGTTAAGATTTATGGGTTCATTTTCAACTTGGCAGCGAGAGCTGGCCTCAAATGCATCTGAGCAGAGATACCAAATAGCAACAGCCTCTTGCCCTGTCTGTACAAGGGCTGCCGCCTCCTTTCTGTTCACAGCCCCTTCCCTTGCTTCAGGAGCTGACAAAGGCAAAAAGAAAGCCTCCTGCTTTGGAAAGTGCAATAGGCCCTGCAGCAGGAACTCCTGAGCCCCAAATGCTCGTGCTGTGGTGAAAGAGTGAAACAGTCCCTGCTTTCCATGGGCTCCTGGCCAGCAGCAGAGTTCCTCTCAAACAGGCAGTGACACAGCACTGCCGCTGAGCTGCCCTTCCAGCGAAATCTCCATGAGAAAAAACCCTCTGGTGAGCACAAGAGCCAAGAGAAATCAAGTTCGGTTTAGCACCAAAGTCTGATTTATTTTCTCAGACACTTTCTCAGCAGAATTACATTCTATGCATTTTACGAAAAAGATTCCTCAGTAAATATGACAGAAATGAAAAGAAAAAATGTTATTGAACATTGAGAGGGTTTTGAACAACTACCAAATTCCTGTGCATCCTCAAAGGAAAAGGAGAAAACTTTATGCACGTCTCCAGTGAGCCAAAGGCACCATATAAAGGCGGTGTGACAAATTTCCTATAGATTTTTAAACACTTTGTGTATTGAAATATGTAACGTGCATGCCAGACATGAAAATTAATGTTGGCATGTACAGTTATATCCTGCTCCACTGCTGTGTGTGTTTTCTGAATGCTGTCGTTTGGGACTTGCCTTGTTTGAGTAGGTGGAAGGTATTTTTCCACTCGGCATCACATTTTGTCTGCAAGTGTGTATATGTGTGCAGCAGTAACTGGAAAAGGCCTGGCACAGGCTGCTGGGCAAGCTGGTGAGCCTGGCCCTGCACAGGCACAATACAGGCATTTAATCCGTGAAAATGCTCTGGTTCCTTCAGTGTAGGTGCAGGGCGTGGTGTATTTCAGCACAACCAATGATGGCTGTAGGACTCGGGTACCTTTTAAGGCATGTCACAGAGAATTTGTTCCATAGTTTTGTTTTAAGACAATTTCTAATCTTTATGTAATATGAAGTGGATAACTTTTTAAGCCATCCTGACAATCTCTAGGACATATGGAAAAAACTGTCGTGTTCTCTGAAGATAGGTCATACCTCCAAAATCCAAATTACAATTTCTCGGAGCCAACAACATGGGCATAATAAATTGAACAGATACAGTGTACTCACTTTTCGAAGATTCTTCAAACACCACCACCAAGAAAAAAAGAGCTGGTGATGGTTTCCAGGGGAAACAGGTCACACTATCACTGCTTTCAAAAAATGCATCATGTGATAATGTCACTAAAGGTAAATTACTGCTGCCTGTTGGAAAGCAACAGAATTCTGACTTCTCAGTGAGGACCATGTTTAATTCCTGCCTGGAACCAACAACACTGCGCTTCAGAGAAATGAGATACTGCAAGGTCAGAGAGTTTGAAAATCCCACCTGAATGATGTAGTATCAGTGTTAAGAGGATTGGCAAAAACAAGCAAACAAAACCGAAAAGTAAAAAAACAAAACAAAACAAAACAAAAACCCCCCCACCCAAACAAACCCCAGAAAATAAAGAAGACATTATTCAGAACAAAGTGTTATAGATAAACATTTTATAATGGTTAAAGCATTTATAAAACGTGTCATAGTGACATACTTAAACTTTGGTATAATGCCAAAAAACCTTTAGGATCAACCTTAGTATTTGAACTATAACCTGAAGAATTCAGTGGAATAATGCAGAGATAGCAGCTTTACAGCTTACTGGAAATCAAACATGTCCCAACAGAACATAGTTTAAATATTTGTAATCATAAATCAGCTGTATAATTGCATTATGGGGCCACATTTGCTAATTAAGGGTTAAGTCAACAGTAGTTTCCTTGTTTAGTACAAGCGACACTTTAAAGCTGTTTTTTTTTTTTTTTTGGCATCATCTGGACTTCTGAATTTTTTTAATTACCAACCCTGAGCCCTCAGTCCACACCAGGACTTACTCTGAAGGTGACTCCCTTGATTTGACTTACACTATGTGTGTCCCATTTCTGAGAAATGTACCTGCAGTTTCCTTCAGGTGCTCTGGTGCACCTCCACCCCCTCTGCTCGGGGTTCTGTGTGTTCTCAGCATTGCTTTAGAAACACGAGGTGTGTCTTTGAAAGCTCACTGACACCAGGCTGGGCTTATATGAGGTAATAACAGGGACCCAAAGCTGCCTTCTAGCAGAGAGCAGAGCCCTACGTTAGGAGGAATAGGCCAAATCATTTTCCCTGCTAGCTGAGCAAGTAGTCACAGGGAGGTCATGGGAGAGCCCTTTACTGGGGGCTGTGGAGCATGGTTCTTTTATGGAAGCTGAACAATAGATTAGGACTCTAAAAACATCTAGTGTTCCAAGGCATTAACGAAAATTATGCCATCCTGAATCCAGTCACCAGTGAGATTCAAATGCTGACAGCCCAATTACCCCCAAGCCCTCCTGTTCACTTTCAGGGAAAGTGGAATGCAATCCCACTGCAGTGGACGACAGCCTTTGCCTTGACTTGATGTCCTATGCAACAAAGCTGGTTGATGCTTATATTTATATTCCTGGAACAGCTACCATCGTTGCCATAATGCCCTCTAATAACCATAGAGGAACAGCTACAATCGTTGCCATAATGCCAGAGTAGCATCTTTGTGCCCTAGGGCTTGTGCTTATTCGGTTTGGTTTGCTCTGGAGGTTTCACAAGTTTTTGTATCTTTGAATCAGTAAAGTCAAGCAAGCAATATCATAGAGTCATAGAATGCTTTGCGTTGGAAGGGACCTTAAAGACCATTTAGTTTCAATCCTCCTGCTGTGGGCAGGGGCACCTTCCACTAGACCAGGTTGCTCAGAGCTGCTTCTAACCTGGCTTTAAACACTTCCAGAGCTGGGGCATCCACAACTTCTCTGGGCAACCTGTTCCAGTGCCTCACCACCCTTACAGTAAAGAATTTCTTCCTAACATGTAATCTAAACCTACTCCTTTTCAGTTTGAAGCCATTCCCCCTTGTCCTATCACTACAGTTCCTGATGAAGTGTCCCTCTCCAGCTTCCTTGTAGGTTCCCTTCAGATACTGGAACGTTGCTGTGAGGTCTCCAGGCAACCTTCTCTTCTCCAGGCTGAACAGCCCTCAACTTTCCCAGCCTATCTTCATAGGGGACGTGCTCCAGTGCCCTTATCCTTGATACTGGGGTACAAAGTCATGACCTGGTTCACCTCACTGTAAGGATAAAGGGAGCACAGCTCCCTGTGTATGTTTACTTGCTGGGCAGAGGGTGGCCTTGCAGCTGGGGTGGGCCAGTAGTCACTGTAAGAGGCACTGGGGTAGGCATGGGCTTTCTGGAAGAGTCCCATTCTGTTGCCAGAGTCTAACTGGAAGGGCTGCCTTGGGGGCTGCCTGGGGAAGCAGTGGTGCTGCAGCTGGTGCTCGCTGTATGGGTGAAGCCTGTCGGAGGGAAGAGCCGTGGGCTGCAGCAAAACATGCTGCTGGGTCTCCAGGGCCTGCTTGTGCTGAGCACCATGCGGGATGTAGCGGCTCCTCCGCCCCGCTCCATGCGCACCACGGCACTCCTGAGGCCAGCCGTCCTCCGGGCACATCCCGCCTCGCGCAGCTGGGAGCATGCTCTGCGGGGAAGGGCATCCCAGTGAGCAGCTGTGGTCCGAGCTTGAAGGGTGATCCAGTGGGAACAGCCTGTGCCTGAGGTCAGCGCAGTGGGGAGCGTTGTCCATGACCCCCCTGTCCTGAGAGGGGCACAAGGACCAGTGACAGCCGTAGGTGTCGTCGCCGATGGACACTGCTGACATCTGCTCCAGGAGCTGCTCTGCCTGTGGCAAGTACTGGTCCAGCCTCAGGTCAGAGCCAGGGCTGCGGGCCCAGGCAGTGGATGTCTGCTCAGGACAGCTCCTCTGGGACCTGCCTGGGGAGCGGGAAGGCCCAGCGCAGCCTCTGGCTTCTCGCGGAGTTTCCATGCAGGCATCGCAGGGTGCAGGCTCTCCTCTGGCCGTGCGTGGTGAGCACCGACACCTCTCCTCTTTCCCCAGGGTTAACGGGGCCTTTACTTTGGCCCTGAGCTCATCAGCAACTGGAAGCTGAGCTTGACGTAGTCTCTCTGGATGGTAAAATTTGCATTTATTGCCATAGGTGCATTTTTTACCTGAAAGAATAATAATACAAAAAAAAAGTCAGACAGGAGGTTGTCACTAGCACCAACATCAACTAATGTACACATCACTTCTCCCCTGCACTGGGCATTTGCAGGGGCGCCATGAGCACTGAGAAAAGGGGAAGTGCTATTTTCAAATTCAGTACTGTTGACCCCAGATTTAAATATTGCTGATATAAATAGCAGGGTGAAGCAGCAGTGGAAGGAAATTTCTGCTATTTTGGAAGTGTCTGATACTCATGTTTTGATTCTTGCACTCAGTGGGCTGGGAGACTTGTTGCTACAAATAGTTGCTTTAAAAAATGGCATAGGGATTTACCCCTGAGAAACCTGCACATTGCTAGGGGGCTGTTGGGAGGGGAGAGAGGGAAAGTCTTTGGATGGCCATTCCCAAGTGCTACAGCACAAGTCCACTCCACAAAGTGAGAAGTCTGTGCAGGCAAGGTAGTCAGCATGGCCATGTGCCCGTGGGTGCTGTGTGGATCCAGAAACAGCTGCTGCCTTTGCTGAGGTGGGAGCCACTTAAGCAGGAGAGGAAAAAAGCACCACACCTTTGAGCAGCCCCAATCCTCTACCACAGGATGCAGGACAGCACATGGCAATGGCCCTTAGCCGAAGGACAGCACTGCTGGGAAGCAAGGGGCAGTTCACAGCATGGGGAGAAACCCACCATAGGGGCAAGGTTGCCATTTTTTTTCAGGAAGCACTGGCTTTTTGCTGAGGAAGTTGCTCAGAGTGGGTCCATGCCGGCCTAATGGATCATCAGGAGGCATAAACCTGGAAAAGTAAAAAAAAGTCACGGATGTAAGCACTTGTCTGTGCACACCGGATGTCTCAATGAAGTGCATTTCCCCAGAACACCTCAGCTACTAGGAAACTCAGGAGAGGTCAGCATGAACAGACTGAGGAGCACTCAGCTCAGCCTCGCAGGCATGGTGCAAGTGCCTTAATGAAAACCTTCCCCCAGGGAGGATGGTGAAGGGCCAGAGAGAGCAGCTTCTTGTCTCTCCTCTTCTAGAAAGCTGTGATGGCAAAAACCTGGGTAAAAGTCCTGTTTTGTCTTGTAAGGGAATTAAAAATACTGCCAGTCCCCCTCCTCTCAAGGATTTAATTCTACTTCTTATGGGAAATAGAAATTAAAGGATACCAACCCTTGGTTTACATCACAGATTGGATTGGAAAGAAGCAAAGCCGTTCACTAGTGCTGTCATTCAAGTAGAAAAGTTCGTAGAAGAGCGACATGGGAGGGTTTAAGACCAAAGCTGAGGGAGTAGGAACTCAAGAAACGAGACAAGAAATGTTGCAGTAAATTCCTTTCAGAAAAAGGCTCATGTATTCTGCTACTGGTGGGAGTACATTGATGTTGGAGCTGACCTGGCCCATAATGTTTAAATCCTAGGTTCTATAACTCCACTGGTCTCTCACCTGTTACTGACAAAAGAGTACATGAGTAATCGTTGCTCAATAAACCATTTCCACTCGGGGTTTTCATTTTGGAGATCCCGGTAGTGGTCATTGGAAACAATGACTCCGTCCTTCTCATAAGCAACTTTCACTATGTAGCGATCGTCGTAGCAAACCACCCTCTTGCCTTTCACCTTCCGAGAGGGTGTGTAGACAAGGATAGATTGCTTTTCAAGCTCTTCAAGAATGTGCTGATCTGGTGAGGTGGTTGGCAGAAGTAGGTGGGGAAAGAAAAAATAAAAGAGAAGCTAGTTAATTAATAATGACCAGGTCTCATCATCTGCTGGAAACCTGAAGGAATCTAAAGATATTTCAGCACCTTCGGAAAGTTACAGTGGTGCAATTTTCAGATGCACTGATATCTGGTGGTTATTTGGCAGCTTGAAAACTAGGCCTTTTACAAAAACAGCTACTTGTAAATTTTGAGACACCATTTTTTGATTTTTAAGTCTTATCTGTAAAAGAATGCCTTGAATGCTACACCAGAGCTTGATACCGAATCCCTGTAGTGCCCTTTTTACCCTGGTAGATGCTAGAAGGCTCATAACGAGCCCTGATGTAAGCTTTACGTGGAGATAAAATGTGTGTGATAAAATAAATAAACTTCTTTTGCTGCTATTGAGGACACTCTGACCTCTTGCCATTCCTTCTCTGCAGGAAGACGGATCTGCCTCATCTGCAGTCACCAAGCTGCTGGCGCAAATCTCGCAGATCTCCTTCCAGACAAACTGAATCTCACTCCCCTCCACAGACCTCTGCTGAGGCATTTTCTGCTCCTGGCACGGACCCTCTGTATTGGGTAGCAGACTAACAGATAATAGTCATGCAGTAATGAACATCACTGTCTCCTGGCTGGCCCCAAAAGCTCTGTAGACTCATTACAAGCGGACAAACTCCTTCTGTGACTCAGCTGGCAGCACCCTATGCTTGTTAAGCAGAAGGTTCAAAGCAGTGTAACAAAGCCTTGTAAGCAATTTTAGCTGCCAGCCAGGAGCACTGAATGGGGCAATGAATTAATGACTCATTTAAGTGAGGGAAGCCTGATACACAACCTGCACTGTGCTTGTCTTTACAGGAAAAAACTGTACTGGGTTCTTCACACCCCCTCTGTCTCCAAACTGCACCTAATGGTTGCCAAATTATGGCCAGGATGGTGACCTACCTGCAATGGGGCTGTCTTGTCGAGGGGGCTCCTTTCTCCAGAGTGGAACGAAAACCTTGATGTAAGTGTGCCCTCTTTCTCGAAACCAATCCACTGCCAGCTGGATCCCCCAGCAGGAGAATACCTCTTTGTTTCCATGACTATAAAAAAAAGGGAGGATGATGAGGCAAAGCTTTTATGAAGCTTAGAGTTCTCTTTAACTGAGCCAGTGAAGAAAAGGCAAAATAAACAGCTTTTGTGTCATTCACCAGTTTCCAAGAAAACAACCTGGCAGGGTGTCCTGGTGGGACAGATCCAAACACCTCTTCCAGCAGAGCCAAAAAGATTTATCTGAAGCAGTTTGGATACTTGAAAACAGAGGTATCCTATCCCCCATTTCCGTGACCTAAGTCTGTTCCTTCCATCTGTATCTGGCTGGGCTTAAGTCCTAAAGTACCAACAAGATCTCAGACCTTGTCAAACCCTTCACATGCCTTGTCTGAAAAGGATTTGAAGACTGAGAGTTTCTTCCTGCACAAGCAGAAACCCACGAGGCTCTCCCATGAGAAACAAAATGTGGGAATTTTATTCTGTGGTAAGAGGGCCATCAGAGATTTCAATGGCTGAAGTGGCTGCAAGTGTGATCACAGGGCATTCAACTGGGGATCTCTTTTGGAAACATTAGACAAAATACGGGGGAAGGAAAACTGTAAGAGGCAGGATAGGAAACACAGAGAACCTAATCCAGGACACCAAAAAATGGACAAGACATCAGTGGAGATGGTCACAGGCACCTCACGTCCACTTTTATCTCGCCCTAGTTGGTGGATTTTGTCTTCATTGCACAGAGAGGTAGGAAAGCCCTAGGACAAGTGTTCTAGTGGTGCCAGCAAGGTGGGTTCTGAAGAATTCAATACGCATCATAAGACAGAAAATAACCTCAAGGAAAACAACTAGGGGTGATATCCTTTCTAAATTTCTCCCCTTCCCTGGAAGTTCTTACTGCTTGGCATTCACTTATCTAAAATTTGACTACAGTGCAGTGCATGTGTAAAAGAATGTAATTTGTTAACTACCTCTGCACAAAATAAACTGTACACAAAGTCCTAAATGGATACCCTCACAGTATCTAGAGAAACCTCATCCTTGTACTTTGACCTTTCTGGATGATATTGCCACAGTCTCACTCAGGCTTTCACCTCTGCAAAAAGCACTTGTAAAGCACTCCCTGGGCTGCTGCACCCACCTGCAGTGACAGACCAGTCAAGGACAACACCACAGTGCCCCATCACCACCTCACAGGGGTTCATCTTTAGGTTCTGCCTACATCAGCCTCATAACCAAAGCTCCATTTTACACCCCATGAAAGCTTCTGTCCTGAAATGGTGACCACAAATGAAAAATAGCACAATTTGGAGGAAGAGAGCTGGTTGCCTTTTAATAGATACCAAGGTAATAGGAAGCCTTATAAAACTCTTACCAATAATAAATAGTCTGAAGTGTTTGACATGTCTAATCTCCATTTATGTTATGACAGTTCCCTTTTCCTATTAATACAACTGCATTTATTTTTTCCACTAGCCTTGCTAAGCTGTCCTGCCCGCTTCCCGTGGATAGGCTGGCAGGCAGCTGAGTTTCTCATTACATCTGATGGAAACACAAAGTGCACTGAGACATCTGACGAGTGAGACTGGCAAAGGCAAGGTTATTTTCCATTCAGTTTCTCTGGGTAGGCTGATTGATGGTTGGAGACTGCCAACTCACTGCTTTATTACCCCAGGGCATATACATCCTTTTCAAAACCTTGCAATCCACAGTGGGCCCTCAATGCCAACTCTGAAATGCTCCAGAAACACCAATCCTAAGATATAAATACAAAAACTCGAGATATTTTTCTCCACACAGAAAACTGCACATTGAAGCTTTAACTTCTTGGTTGTTTCATCCCTAAACTGCTGCTTCTGCTGCACTTTTACAGTTGTTGGTGTTGATGACGATGCAGTTTTCCCCAGCAAGAGAACCTAACATCCCTCTCCCCTGACATCTGCAAACAGTCCTTCTCTGTCTGACAGCAACAAACCAGAAAAATTAAAACAAAGGTACTGAAAGCACTTACCAGGCCTATCCCATCAGCCAAAGTAAATGCCATTCAGCACCACTTTGAAAGGCATCCAGGAGAGGAAAGCAGCTCCTTCCAGGCTGTGCCCCTCCAGTATCGACTGAACTGACAAGCTCAATAGTCTCCTCTGTCATCCAAGTAGTCTTTATCAAGACAGAGGCTGGGATGTCTGAGAAGAGCTGTAAAACCTTTGCCTTTCTGAAACTCAGAACTGCTGTGCCAGGAGAGCTGAGAACAGAGGATGTGGCCTGTCAAGGGTAATATTCAGCCCGGCACAATGAAAGGGTAGGTGATCAGCTCAGCCACACTGCCCAAGTGGGTGCTCAGTTCTTCTGCAGAGAGGTGAGAAGGACACCCAGAGGAGGGGCTTGGGGGAAGAGGCAAAGCAGGGCAGGAGATCCTAACACCTGGAGCTACCGAGCTCATGGCCCCAACATGGCCAAGCAATTTTGCTCTGCTGAATATTTCCCACTCCTTGTGAGCTGCCTTGAGCAAAGAACCTCTTGGTTTTGGCTAGGATTTCTCCCTTCACCCACAAGATGGCATGATTTGCTTGGTCTCCAGTTGCTCTGGATGTGCTTGTCCACTTTTCTCTCTAACCAGGGAGCATGTGGTCTCATCTCACCTCACAGGACAGCTAACTGACGGAGCAACTCCTTTGCCCTGTCCCACCCTGCAGGGATGGGCTTGGCCCTGCTGAGCAGGCAGGGAAGTTAAGAGAGAAAACAGATGGATAGCCAGTGCATCCCAGGTTCTTGACTCTATATTGCTTGCGTAAACAGAGGCCAACCCACTGCTGTCTTTGGACATCCCATCCACAGGGATATGCCAGGCTCCCCAACTGCGAAGTGCTTTCACAGTGCCAGGGCACTGCTTACAAAATGTGATTGGCAGGATGGGTTGATGTGACATTTCCCAGAAACAGAATTACTAAGGAGGAAATGAGCCTATTCAATACAAGTCAACTATCAATTCCCTGATATTTCCCTAAAACTGAAGTCAAATCGAAAACAAAAAAAAATATACAACCAGGAACATTTTTGGTGTTTACTTGCAAGTCAAAGCAGTACAACTGTGATATTGTTAGAAACCACAGTCACCTGACTTTATTTCCCCTCTCCTTCTTAGGTTAGTTGGGTGGTCTGTCTATCCATCAGTTTTTCCTGGCAACATCTCAGCACACGGGTTTAGAAATCCTAGGTACCCATTTGAAAATGTGGGGTCATTTAATGGTGAGCTCAAAGGCAGAGACACTGCCACAAACAGAAGTCGTTGGCCGGCGTTTGCCCTGTAAGAGGTCAAAATGCAGAGTGAGCCAGTGATTGCATGGGATGTGCACAGCTGTAAGCACCAAGACAGCAGGTCCTTGGAAGCTGTGCATCAGCCAAAGAACAGGAATAAGCAATTGCTCATACACCAAATGCATCAATGTACCTCCCGCCTGAAGGAAAAACATTCTTCAAGCCACCAGTTTTAAAATTCAGAAGCTTCAGAGGAAGAGAGATCCCTTCTAGGAAGCCGAGCTCACCTCATTGCAACATTGCTGCCATCGATCACAATGGGTCTCAAGGAGTCGGAAGGATCACTTTCATCTCCTCCAAGCCACCTCAGCCCCGGTGCGGTGCTGCACGAGCCACGGGCAACGAGCTGCAGCGGGGAAGGCTGAGCCTGGTTCTCCAGAGCTTGTGGTTTGCTCCCCATCCGAATCAGCTCTTTCAGCACATCGTCCTCCAGGGCCTCTTGACCCAGGTTCTCCAGCACTTTGCAGATGTCCTGTTTACCATAGCCCAGCTTGCAGAAAAAATCCAGCTTGCTCTGGTGTGCTTCCACCCCTGCCGCAGAAGCTTTCCTGGAGCGTGGTGGTACCGGTTTGCTAGAAATTGAACTGGCCAGTGCCATTTTAGCAGGCATTTATGTTCCTTTAAACCCGGTGCCCCTGTCTTCCCAGCCTTGTCCAACGGGCTTCAGCTTCAGGGAGGGAAAGATTAGAAACAACAAAACACAAACACTAAGGAAGAATGTTCAATTGTCTCAGTTATTTGCCTAGTGCACAGCAGAGATCACCAGATCAGGTGTCTTCTCTCTGAGGAGACTGTCCAGTCTTCTCTCATAATTAAAGCATTTTTCTGCTCCACTCTTAATTATAAAAGCAGCAGAGTGTCCCATGCAATGTTCGTCACTCTCCAAACATTATGTCAGATGGGTGTCACCTGAGCTATGTCATGAGCTATGCCAGGCTGCCTGTACGCAGACAGGCTGCATGCGTGAGTTGGTTCTTCAGACTTATCTCACAGGAAATGACACAAAGGGGATTTTCAATTTACTGTGTGGTTTGTAAGCCCAAGATAAATATCTGTCAGATTTTAATGGATGGGCTAAGATGCCATAGCAACTTCACAAGTATAGCAAATTTGGTCCGGTGATTTAAGGAAACATGTTGTTTGCAAAGTATCTGGAAACTGATCTTTATAGTTTTGCCTTTCCTGCTGTGTGTCCGTCTGTGTATACACAGACATTAATTCTGAAATTCTGTCACTCATCAGTTCTGATGATGCCTGACTACTCTTTTCCTGTTACTTGCTATTTCAGTGAGGGCTTTTATATTCAGAGAAGCAGCTTGTTTTTTTAAAGCTGCCGGGGCAGTGCTTGGAAGCAGGCAGTCCAGAAAGCGGTTTCAATTTCACTTATGGTTATTGTCAAGAGAAACTGGTAATTCAGAAATGAGTGTGCAAAAGTAGCAAAAGGCTAGTTTATACTTCTCCAGAACTGCACTACGTAAATTTCTGGTCTACCCAGTGAATGAAGGTGATGGGCAGCTCATCATACTCAGGGATACCCAGAGCTGACCCAACAAGTGTGACACAGAAGAACACGCACAGCGACCACTCATCCATCAAGCCAAACACCTTCAGCCACTGTTGGCTTGCTTGCACTGAAGCTTCTCTTGCCACATCACTGCAATTATTGGTGCTACCTGGTTAAAAGCTGTGGCTGCTTCTTCTACCCACGCGTGGGATGTAAGGGTGGCCCTCTTCCCTTTGCTGATTGTGGTCAGAAAATGATGCAGAATTAACTGACCAAACAATCACCTTCATGACGAGCCCAGAGCCAGAACCACAATGCACCCACCAGCTCCCCTTCCCAGCCTGCCAGCCACTCCCTGCCCAGCAGTGGGTCACCTCAGGGACTCAGAACCAAAAACCATGTGGAAGAAGGCATGGAGGTACTGGAAACAGGGAGCTAGGAGAGGAATCAGAGTGAAGCTCCACCCCTAGGTATAAGAGCCCTTCCGGGCCACGGGGAAGAAATCCACGCTGGCTTCAAATAATTTAAAACTGATTAGTGCAGCAGGAAAACATGATAATTAGTTATAATCCCACCTCATAAAACTTTGACCTTTATTTTCTATGTAGCTGTATAAATTTCAGGTATTCTGTGTATGAAATCTGGCACTCAGTTAAAAGTGACAAACAGCATCAATAAAATAAAAAATACCTTAAATGTGTCATAATTGCAAGGGGAAAGCAGTTACTGTGTGTATTTTTCCATCTAAACTGAAGCATTGTTTATTTTAGTCAGCGACTACTTTTCCTCACAGTGCACTCTATAAGTGTAACAATTTTTACATCTAATCCTTGTTTTTAATTCATTAACTAAAGATGAAATGGTTTCTCAGCTTTGAAACAGCTACTCTCTGAGATGAAATACATTGCTGTAACTAAATATAGCTGAAGCAGTCAAATCTGGGCTAGCACCATAGTAAAACCTGCTTCCTGGTGTGTGGTCAGTGGCTCCAAACACTTAATATGTACTGCTTGATTTTTTTAAAATGCCTAACTTATTTTAATAAACTATTGTTAATTAAAAACTTTCGTTAGTAGCTGTCTTCAGATTGAAAAAGAAAATATTTAACACATATTTTAATAGTTGTTACTATTGTTTTCAAACCTGTCTACTCTGATGCTTTTTCTTTTTTGTTTTGTTTTTTTTTTTTTCCCTTTTTTTTCCTATCAGAGCAATTTCCCACATTAACAACACGTTGTGTTGCATGGATGTTTGTCCTGGATTTCATCAGCAATTAGGTTCAGTTCAATCCTTCAGAATTTTACCAGACATCTTTCCAGCTGCAGAGGGGGCAGAGGCCATGTCCACCTCGCAGCCTCAGCAGCAGCAGCAGCAGCAGCAGCACATGTGAGCAGGTGCTGGGTGAAGGCTGCTCACCACAACACTTTTCTAGCTCCATCCCAGGCAGCACCAAGCCTGTGGTCCGTGTTTGCAGCCTCTGCTTCCTTTTGCAAGGCTGGTCCTTCTGTATGAGCAGTGAATCCCTTTGGCTTGGTAAGTATGGGAAATGCCGAGCTCTGGATGGCTGCCTGAAGTTGATATGGTGCAGTATCAGCCATCACCAGCAATATGGTAATTCTGCAAAGTTAACCACTGGATTTCTGCTGTAGTTTGGCCAAATATTAAAAACAAGTGATACTGTCACTGCAGGGTTTTCAGCACAGAGAGAACAATTTGGAAAAACTGAGATGGAAGCCTTGGTCACAGATAGCACTGAGGTCACCCTTCTCAAGAGGGAATTAAAGGACAATCAAATCACTGCCTTTCATGTTAGTAAACAGCCAGGAATGTGCCCAAGTCCAGCAGGTCAGTTGGTTGCGTATAACCAGTGCAAAATACATATGACAAGAGGAGAAATTGTGCATCTGAGAGTCCAGCTTTTGCTATCACAAACAGGTTGTGAAATTCCATTTATAAACTTTATGACCTTAGTTTGCAAACTACTTAGATTTCCTCCTGCCACTTCCCTCTCTTCATCTCAGCAGATTCCATTGGGAAGTTATTTTTGTTTTCACTCCACTAAAAGCCAAAGTCTTCTCATTTCCCAGCTAAATTTATCTACAGATAATGGTGTCCTAAGTTCTAGCTTATAAAGCACCCCTCTTTGTCTCTGGTGTTGTGACCCTTCTTATAGATGCACACAACATACAAAGAGGAAATGGCTCCAGTCAAGTTTCCAAAATTCTATCTTAGCATTTTAGAACGTTAACTTTTAAAATCTTAACAATTTTAATAAGTATTTTTGACCAAAAAGTCAAAAGATCTGTTATGGTTTTCTGCCTTTGGTATATTTTGGCAGATTTGTAAGATTAGAAAATAATAACTGAAAAAAGCTTTTCAAAAAAGTGGTGCTAACTACTACGTCTTGAATTACTTTAAAGAATAATTTTTCCTTATCCTTCCACCAGGTGTTTGCTCCACCTGTGACCAGTCAGAGCAGGACCTGCTGCCCTGCAGGTGCGTGTTTGAGCAGCACCTCCAGCAGCCTCGGACCACAGAACCACAATAAGGACCAGTTTGACTCGGAGGAGTTTAGGGCTCCTCAAAACCCCCCCAAAGCCTCATTCTGCCCAAGCAGAGGCAGAGGCGACACAGTCCCAGACAGATCTGGCATTGTTCAAGGCAGAGCAGGTTTAGTTATTCTCTAAAGTACCTGTGTACGCGAAGCAGCACAAGGAGCACAGCTACAGCTTCCTGCCACAGTAGTGTTCCCCACCACACCTCAGGTCCTGACCACCTCTTCTTCCTCCTTCACCCCTGACAGTAATGCTGCAAACCACCTAAGACTGACAGCCCATTTGAGCCCTGACATGAGCTGTTTCTCTGAAAGGAGATGGACTGCTCTGCCTTCAGATAAACAAAAGTTTATATTTTCACAAATTAGAGATGCACATAAACTCTTAATAACAAGACCAGTCATTTGTTGTCTTGATGACTAAGAAAAGATTTGTCTTCTTCCCCACTGTTCCATTTGCTAAAAACAATAAAGCCAAACTCCCCAGGGAGTGAGCTGTGCTCTTAGCCCCGCTTGCTCTGCACCTTACCGGGCAGCTGCTCTTTCTGTGTCCCAGCAGTATCGTCCCACCATCCTCCAGCCAGAAGCTGGATTCAGAGCAGTACCAGGCTCACAAGGAAGTCACCAGCTCCTATTTAGAGGCAACGCTGATGTCAACTGAGAGCAAATAACTGCAGTGGGCAGAACTCATTTTATAGGAAGGTTTTACTTCCTCATTTGGCTGGCCAAGCTCTCATTTAACTGTACAGTTTGATAAACTTTCACTTCATTTTTCAAAAGGAAAAAAAAATTAAAACACAGCATATGAATTCTGGGCCAAGTGAAAAGTTTTCCACCAGGGTTGCTCTACCAAGTTAGGATAGCCTCATTCTCATGCATCTGTCAAACTCCTGACCTTCAGTGACACATGGAAAAAATATTTTAAAAAATCAACCTTTTGCTTAGCACCCAATATTGCAAAGCCTCATTCAAACATGTCTGAGGGAACCTGCTCTGGGAGACTACAATGAAACACCAAAAACCACACAACCCCCTCTAGCCTGCTGGTGCCTCAATTGAAAGGCTACTTAGAGACACTCAGCCTGTCCACAGCAAAGACTGACAGGCCCTTCCCAACAGAAACCTCTGCTTGTTCCTTACTTCACTGCAAAGAAATATGCCCCAAATCCAATTTTAGGCAGCAGGACGTGTTGGAGTCTCAGGTATGGGTTAACCTCTGGGACTTTTTGGATGCTGCAGACAGCTTGTGCAGGTGCAGGGCCCTCTGCCCCCAGGGCCTGTGGGGGTGAGGGTGCCCTGCTGTGGAAGGAGAGCACCTCTGCCACTGTCACAAGGCAACACACCAGAGCAGGGCTGACCCTTCCCAGTCAGAAATGTCCCCACTACTTGCATACTTCGTGGGAGGAAACAGGGTGGCCAAAGCCTTTTTAGTGGTATCCTGTTTAATCCAAAGAGTGGTTGCTGGTTGCTGCAAGCCTCACCATCACTTCCCAGATGTTTCCAGGTGATGGTTATGCCTTTGCATCACACCCAGACTCCTGGAAACTTTTTGGGACCTAGGATGCCCTCCTGCTGTGTAAAGCAGTGCCCAGGCAGTCACAGGATAAAGGGGCAGCACACAGCCTCATCTGTCGTACCTCTGGCACAACACTTCTGGGCAGGTTAATGGCTACAGAAATGGGGGAGTGTTCCTAAGGTCACACATTAAAAAACATGTTGGTTCCCTGCTGCCCAGAACAGCTATAACAGCAGAACAGCCACAACCTTTGACTCCACATGCCTGGAGAGGAGGGATCTTCTCTGCTCCACTGAAGCTTTCACAGTGCCACACACCTCATCACAAGACCACCTCGGAGCAGTACTATTGGAAAGGAAAGAGAAAGTTGCTGTGTTATTTATAATCCAGGCAGGAAACAGAGCAAAGCACATTGCATTGTATAGAGTTAACTCCTACTTCTCAGTAACATGAGGTTTCTACTACATAAATAGCAACAAACCAGAGCTTAAAAAAAGAAAGGAGAAGTCAATTAGATAAGAGAATTTTCATTTCTATTGAAATGACTAAGCCCATCTACTGTAAAAAGCCATGACCAAAAGACTTCAACATCATTCAAATCGTAGGCAGCCAGGAAGACCCTTAGCCAATTCCTGAAACCCGTTAAGAGCCTTTACCTCAGTGATCACGAGTTAACAGAGAGAAGATCATGAGAATTGAAGGAGCAGATTTAATTTTTCAGATGGCCTCAAACCCTTTTGCTCACCAGCATAGATACACCCAAGGCTGTGGTTTCACAGACATTTCCTTTCTCTGTGCTCCCTTCTGCTGACAAGCATGCTGAGTTTCCCAGCACAGATTTATTGCTCCTCTAGGCCATTGTTATGTTCAGCCTCAAAGTGGGACAGCTTTGTTGTGGCAGCTCCTGGAGGCTACAGAGAGGACCAAGCATGACTTTCAAGGAGGTTCCCTGTGCAAAACCACTTTCCTGATGGTGTTAGACTTCTGCACGCAAAAAACATTCTCTTGAAACTGGTACTGTGGAACACCTCAGGTGTTTTGGTCTACACACCCCAGTGAGCTATTTGCTTTGCTAAACAGTCATTATTGCATCAGCACAAGAAGCATTATCACCATCTTCCTCATCTGAAAAGTTCACCAAGACCAATTTGGCTTCGGAAAGCCAAATAAGCCAAATGTCGCCATAGTAACACAGTGAAAATTCTTTAGCCCCTAATCAGCAGAAGACAGGATAAAGCAAGTGCTTTTTTTTTAAAGCTAAAGTGCTAAATCCAATGTAGGTTTATTGCCAGGAATATTTTTAATAGTTCTGGAACTAATACATTCTCCATCCTGCCTCAAGTGAGAATATTTCCCTACTCCCTTCAGGAAGGTTTGGGTCAGACCCTCAAGCCAAGCTCTATCAACAGTACAAGCTACACTCCCAATTTTAAATACAATTTTTTACAGGCTATTAGGCCAAGTCTGGATGTTTTCTGCCAGTGAAATTCTCTCCCTGTTGAAGACAGTGAAAATTTGGACTTGGACACAGGTGTTCCCCCCAAAAGCCTCCACTACAAACTTGGCAAGTGCTACTGAGTACCAGCTCAGCTACTGACAAGCAATCCTCTATTCAGACTGACAGAACGACACCGTCTTTTGAAGAGGTATTTCTACACGCTTGCCAAAATGACCACGTTTCCTACCTTCCCAAAACTATGCCACTGTAGCAAGCACTCCATCTGACCACAGAACAGGGAGAACAAAAACCAGGAAAACTAATTTCAATAATGCAGACAAGGGTAATTTCTTGGAAAATTGCAACCCCACCCATAAGGTCTGATGTAGCAGGATCCCTCCTTGGTTTTGCCTACAAGATCTAATTTTTCCTCTGCCTTTTATATAATGAGATACTGCTATGACTCAAGCATTTTCCACTGGGCTTAAAATAAAAAAGTACCTTCTACAATCAGAAAGTCCCAAACAAGTTTCAAGTTCAAAAGTTTACTGCTGTTCAGGTTAAGATCTCAGAAGGTTCTTGGAACCATCTTTCAGCTTCAATGATTTATTGTATGCTTGTAAGACCTAACCCTATATACTATTTACTGGTGTCTTCTAACACAGCTACCACATTTAACCAAAATGATACTGGCTTGCTCACTGAGTAAAAGCACATTCCATCAGTAACCAGCCCAAGTATTTTACAAAGAAATACTGCCCTGTAGCAAGTATTTACATAAATTTTACTGTAATTTAACACTTTTCAAATTGCTTGTGCTACCCCTGTATGCAACAAGTGATTGATAGAAAAGGAGAGACATTACCCATGCCCTAGGAAGACTCCAAGCAACACCTGTAATCCTGTTGTCAATAATGTACAAGTTTTACATGAAAAAAATCAGGCTACAGGAGGGCGAGATGAACAAAGATAAGAGCAGCAACAGAATCAGAAATTGTTCTAAACTTCTTGAAAAATTTAAAATGCTTGTCCAAATAACTAATAGATGGGGGAGGAGGCGGAATTTGTTTTGGTTTGGGGTTTAGTTTTGGCTTTTGATTGGTTTGTTTGGGTGGTTGTTAGGGTTTCTTTGATAAGGAGGCAGGTACAGCTTCACCTACAAAGAGTACAGGGTTACCATGACTGGGTTTGGGTAACTCTACTGCATCACCCACCCTGCAATGCCAACCACTTGTGTACAACCTTTATGCTACTTCTGCTGACTTTTGTGATGTCCGTGGGATTAGGGAGAGATCTCTGTTGCAACCTACCCCTCTCCCACTTGCCTTTAGTGCTCTGAGGCCGGGCCCTATTCATAATGTGGTTTCGGTCAAGTTCACTTCAAATCTTGGACTCAAGCTCGAGAGAGCGACAGACAACTAAAGGAACTACAACACATGACATCAAAATAGGTCTCAGACTTCCCTGAATCCATGAAATCAAACAGTTTAGTCTACATCATATTTTTAAGCTGTTGCAGGTAAAGGAATCCATTAGAAAACTCTGAGGAGCTGGTTTTTAGGCCTTGAACCTCTGAACAAAGAGCCTAAGGCACGAAGAATTCCCCTTCAAACAGGCCTCAGCCGTGTTGAAGTGAAGAAGTTGACGTTACTGCTGCAACATTTTCAATGCTATTTTCAACATTATAGAGGAAGGTGGGGTTTTTTGTTCTGTTTTTTAACCACCACAAGCACCAAAGGTCAATTCTGAAACTGATGTTGGAGATAGCATTGACAAAAAGGAAATGACAGGGAAGTATGAACCCTCATTAGATTAAAACAAGTCAACTCTTCAACTCCCAGATAATAAAAAGTCCTGTCCACTCCAACACCTCTGGCCGGACAGGAAGAGTAGAAGTGTTTGTGGTTTCAGCTGACCATGGAGCTTGTTTGTGCCATTTCCAGGAGAACCACATGTACACAACCATAATTTCCAATGACCGCAGCAGTAAATCCCATCTAACCCAGAGTGCTCAGCCATCTGTGTGTGCCAGGGGAACTGCGATCCCTCCAGGGTTAGCAGAATAAACTAGAAATGCAACTAAAATCAAGCACTTGCCTTCAAATTGGGAGCTTTTATACTGTCATTTAAACACCTATTAGTATAATCCCATTTTTGAACATTCACATTTGAAAGATTTCTCTTAAAAATATAAGCAGGTAATTTTGCCAATCTGAAGGTACTGTGTGTATTTTTAAAAGCACCAAGGCATACTGAAAAACCAAACTTGAAATCTTTTGGATATACTGATCTTTTAACCCTTTATCCTGAAGACTCTTTGGCCAACAATGCAAACGGACTATTTACTTCCATATACTACTCATATGAACTTTCAGTTCTTAAGCACTTAGCTGTTGTAAAGAAAAAAAAAGCCATTTCTGCTGCGGAAATTGAGCACATTCACCTGATATAGGGTGTTTGTTCCCAAGCATCAAGAAGTTTTGTTTGTCCCACAGGTGGTGGAGGGCTAACTGGAGCCTAGGAATGCCTGCTGAAACTCTTTGTGCTGTTCAGTCGCAGCTCTCCAATAAGAGGATCTCTGGTGTTCAGCAAGAATTCAGCATTCTCCCCAAGTAGGAGCTTTTTTTTGTTTGTTTCTATGACTGCCATTTCCCAAACGCAGCAAGAACTCAATTGCTTTACTATCTCCACATCCTTGTCAAATCTGGCCAGTGTTCTCTGCAAGTTAAAAATGTCATGTGGAAAAGAAGGACAGCAGGACAGAAGGACTGAGAAGAGTGTGACAGTGCAAACGTCGTAACAAAGCAGGTCAAGAGCAGGAAGAGCTCGAGACAATCTACTACTTCTGCAGCACTACTCCAAAGACACCAAATCCTGACCCTGACCTAGTACAGTTCCTTGAAATCTTCTTATGCCCAGACTGAAGGCAGAAGCTTCCTTGACAGGAACAGTGAGCAGTCCTAAACCCCAAGTTCCCTGACAGACTTCCAGGAACAGTCTTCTTTTTTACCTCTCCTCTCAGAGAGGGGGCTTTCACTCAGACTCCGCAAGGATCTCAGGGGCTTAGAAATGTTTTGCTAGGAGACAGTTACGGAAGCCCTGGATTTCTAGTTCCACACTTCAAAGGGCACAGAAGTCATCAAAAAGTATCTTCTTAGCCAGTACACTTTGTATATTTGGTCAAGTCCACTTTAAGTCTTGGACTCAAGCTCAAGACCACAGAGAACTAAAGGAACTGTAATGCATGACATCATAACAGGTCTCAAACATCCTCTTTTCCACAGAATACAACAGTTTAGAGTCTACATCGTTTTTTTAAGTTGTTGCAAGTAAAGGAATCCATTAGAAAACCCTGACAAACTGTTTTTTAAGCCTTCAACCACTGAACACAGAGGCTAAAGCATGAAGAGGTCCCCTTCAAACAGGCCCCAGCTATGTCAAAGTGAAGATGATGTCTCTGCTGCGACATTTTCAATGCTATTCTCAAAATTACAGAGGAAGGTGGGGTTTTTTTGTTCTGTTTTCTAACTAGCACAAGCACCAAAGATGTTGGACTCCAGCTTTGTCTTTAACAAAGCGAAGACAGGGCAGATGCTGCTGGAAAGCACACTCCTGTATTAAAAACCCCCAGTATTCCCACTCACCTTGGGTCTGGAGATTATGGTCATGCAGCCTGGCCTGCTTAGTCAGAATTTTCCGCCATGGGGAAGTTTCAGCTGCTTTTGTTCCTTAAATACCAGCCTTCCCATAGAATCATCTTAATAAGAAGTTCACTTCCTGCATAGTCCATTGAAATGCTCTAACCAGGCACAGCTACTGGCACTCCAGGGCACAGCAATGTGCAGAGATTCATCCTGGATGCCTTGAATTTTAAAATTAGCAGATCATGTTTCAGCGAGGGGTATCAAACTAAAATCTTACTGCATATTGCAATCAGACACTACAGCAACTATTACAGAAAAAACACAATCACAAAAGAAAAAAGTTAGATTTATTAGTTTAGTTCCCCTCTGTCTTTTCCTTGTCTTTCATCTGTACTTGGACCTCTCTTTGTCTTTTGACTTCTTAGGACTTCTGCTTCTGTCTGCTTTTTTATCCCAGTCTCTTATTCGTACATCTTCTCTGTATCTGTCTCTTTGTCTGCTGTAAGAGTAATCTCTCTCCTGAGAGCGGCTGCGACTCCGATGCCTGTCCTTCTTCTCACTCTTGGTCCTCTCTCTGCAGCGTTCTTCATGTTTCCGGTCAGAATCCTGTCAAAGGAATTGGAGACAGGAATGCAGTTACAAACAAGAGGGGAAAACATACAAAGGCATGAAGAGAACTAGAGAAAAGTCAAGTATGGTTGGTTCCTTAGCTGCGGCTGGTACTACCTGAAAGAGATTCATATCCATGATTTGAAAAAGGTACCCCACAAAAATACCCCACTGAAACCATATGAAGAAGGTAAGTTTACAATTAAGACTGTCAGTGTTTATGCAAAAATCCATGACTGTCAGGCATGCTTCTTGTACTACCTAAATGGTTATATCAGGGATTCCACTCGGATGGATGGATACTATCAAACTCCTCCCAACCATCAAACAAGCCTGTAAACTAGATTTGGATTTTGGATTTTTTACCTAAGCAATGCAAGTATTTCCACGAGTTTTGGTTCAAGCCCCACAGACATTCCAGTGCTATGCAGAAGCATAATATTTTTTAAGACCTACCTGTAATAATTCTTAAAGGTGTAAATTCTAGGCTTCAGCAAAAGGAACAACCTGAAAGCTACGTATCACTGTATGTTCTAGCAGACAGATACAATTTTATGGGATTTTAATAACAACACTGTTCAGCATGGATCATTACAAACGAAGAAAAATGTCTGCATTAAATTACACAGCATTTCTTTCCTTATTTCAGATATGATTTTTTAAAATATGTACCATGACAGTAGCATTGACAACTGTATGGCTAAAACCTACAGTCCATGTACAAACAAGCAAAATTTATTTATTTAAAAGAACAGTGAAAAAACTCTACTCCAAACAGAGATTTTATGCAGAAAGTCAGTGATTAGGGTGGTTCCCAGAGCCAACACCACCTTTAGAATTACATAGATAATGCTGAAATTCTAGGCTTGCAATAAGCAACATAAACCCCCCGGATGAACACACACACGAATAATCACAGGTTTGATCTATAACAAAAAAATTCTGCTACTGCTGGGTACAGTAATCTCACCAGTGGCCAAATGCCTATTCCACATCTTTACTGTCAAACTTTATTTCAGTACAGATTTTAAAATCTGGATCTCCCAAAAACACTCAGTGGTGCTCCCAGCTACTTCTAAGAGCTTTGTCCATTCATTGTCAAAATGATGCAAAGCCATATTACTCTTGTACCCCAAAGCCCCACTCTGCATATGTTTGAACAAGCCAATAGGTTTTATGCCCCTCTGGTTCAAGGCCTGAGGATCCAGGATCACAGCCTCTCATCAATGAGTAAGTGATGATCACCCCAATTCTTAATCCAGCACTGTGCTGGTGAACACAGACGAGGAAGGAAATAAGGAAAGAGGGAAGGGTGCTTCTTTGGAAGTTCATGGCTGACTCTGCCAAAAGTAGTAACTTGCTACACAGCACTTGCAGGTGAATGAGCTAGAAATATCATGGCCACAAAAGTAGAATGAATATGCCACCTCTTACATACATTAAACACACTAGTTAGAGGTTAAAAGGAGCAAACAAATAGAGACTGCCTTTTCATGGGGGAGCTTTTGATCAAACTTGACGCTGACTATAAAGGGAACAGTGTCCAATAATCAGTAAGAGCAGAAATTAAAACCAGAAAAATCAGTACCTCTGCCAAAACCATGCACTACAGAAATCTGAAAGTCAGGAATTCCCTATGTCTCACAAAAATCTATTGGATAGGCTATACTACTTCACAGATCAAGTTATCTTAAAAAATAAAATCCAAGAGAAAACACAGAAAAAACTGGAAGGCGAACAAGGTCATAATATAGATCTCAGATCTGTATTCAAAAAAACTCTACCAAACCCTATTCACAAACCCACATGGTAGTCCAGCCTCCCACCCCAGACCCACATCCTGTTACCTACTAAAAGAAAGCCACAGCACCCTACCTCTTCTACGCACTGGAATCAGGTGAAACAGCACAAGGTTGAAAAATACATTCTTGAAACATCAACACACAGGCTGAAAACTCAGGAAACGGGTGTCAGACTAAGAAGAGGATGAGTCAAAATATACTAAAGAAAAAAACAAAACACCAGCAAGAGAACAGAAAAACAACTCAACATCACGGAAATTATTCAGAAAATAAAACCCCTTCAAGTCATAGCTGGAGTTGATAGCACAAATTGCAGTTCCAGTTGCCAGAACTTCTCACTATAAGCCCCTGATCTCTCTTAATTGAAATCTCTGCCACACTACGGACTCAGGGTGCAAGTTTCTGTATGAAGCATGGCTACTGTGGTCTTTGGCCAGTTAGTTGTGGAAGGTCTGGTGCTGTTTTGTTTTAAAGTTCTTACCTCAAATACATTCTGTGATTTACAAAATAGGGTTAACGGAGAATGCTTTGCCTATACTAAAAATGCTACCATTCACAAAAAAAGTTTCCATATTGTTATGCTTTGTGCTGGACTCAATATTCACACTGATCACACTTCGCCTCAGGAACATACTTCCTTTCCCTGAGTTTCACAGATTATGCCCAAAGTATAAATAGTAAAAAATAAAAGAAAATTAAAATTTTATATGTTCTAAGCAGGATTTGTCACCTAAGCTGGCTGCAGATCTCACTAGAGAGGCCATGCCCAAAATACTTCCTGAGTCTCTGTGTGAGACTGAGTACATACTGCTCAGTATGTGCATACTATACAGTATAAACTAACGAGAATATTCAAATCCAGAGAGAAAAATTCTTCCCAGAAATTAATTTTCACACCTCCAAGAGGGAACTGTGATGCTTGCCATCAGAGAACAGAAGTAAGCCTCCACCTGTGATTTTGGGCATAAGAAAGCTAAGCTATTCACAGCAAAATGGATGAAGTTGATTAAGAGAAAAGAAAGCCATGGGAAAGAAGATACCAGAACACAGCAGCAGCAGACTACAAGAACAAACCACATTAGGAGCAGGTGACTAAACCACAAAAAGATACACATAAACACAGAAGAGAACACAGAATCAAGCACTAGAAAACATTGTATTCCAGAACCTGGAAATAGCACCAGGATTCCTCTATCCTCATTCAAGTTTTTGTGCTATGAAGTCTCACAATTCCCTTGCAACAATGAACACATATTAACAGACTATTGCTGCTAGCAGTTGTTGTGCCACCTGCAGGGGTGAAGACTTCTAAATGATTTTAAAATGTTCTCTGCTGATAACACATGACCAGCCAGTTCCACAGGTGTAATTTCTGAACCATCAAGAACAAAGACTACCACCAAAAATACCTGTTTAAAGAAAGCTAAAGCAATCAGCCAAAGCCAAAAAGACAGGAAGAAGTCTAAACCAACATTAGTCCACACCTCTTGTATGTTCATGCTCCAGTCAAGACTTCACTTACTTGAACAAGTCCCTCCCCTTCACTCAAAGGACTCTGACTGAATTAGTACAGTGACAAAAAGACTGTGTCCATGAATGAGCAATAAGGCTCACTAGTGGCACTGAGAGAATTTAATTGCTGATGTTCATGAGAAAAATTATTTTTAAGCATCACAGCAAGAAGTGATGCAACAGAACTGAATCACGTATGCTCTAACACAGAACTTACAGCAGTACTTAAAACTCAGGATGGGACAATGGCTTTATTTACTGTGGCTAAAACCTTTTCACTTTCTGCAAAGTTGCTAGAAGACAGCTTTGTTCTCACTCATAAAGCCTGCACTGTTAAAATAATGGGGTTTGGGTTTTTTTCCTTTTCCAGCTTAGCTCAATTCTCCCTAATGCTCATACTTCAGTGGTGGTTAACCCTCCCACCTTCTCACTGCAGACCTTGTTTCCACAAAACACCATGTCTGGACTATCCCAAGCTCACAGAAATGTGAGAATGCTGTCCTGACACGCTGCAGTGGAACTGCTGAATGACAGAATTACTGTCTCCTGATGCTCTCCAGCACAGCTCCAGCCTCACAGCACCATATGCTGCACAATACAGGGGCAAGCAAACCCACACACAGATTTTACACAACACTTTCAAAACAGTTAAGGACAAATACCATAAGATAATGTAAAGAGATCGTGTTCCTGACTCCATATGGGAAAAACCCAACATATGATGGTCTGGCAAGAAAATGAGAAGTACTCTACAGTCATGAAATATGATTCACTACTAGTTTATGACTGGGAATATGTGAACAACAGGTTCAAAGTGCCTCTTTAGGATGTTTTGGCAAAACGCCATCTAGATGCGCCAAGCTTCAAAAGTCCAGGAGGATTTGAAAAGCCTCTTTCATAATCAAATATTAACATCATCCTTCCGTAGGTTTACAGCTGCTGTATTTTACGGGACTTTGCATGCTGTGTCCTTATTCAATATCAGACTTTTTTTTTCCTGGCTTCTTTTATGAGGAAAACAATGAACAGGTATGAAGTTAATGCATGAAGAGGTAAGTACCTTAGATTTTTTGGTCCTCTTCTCGTCATCTTCGTCTTCAGAGTGGTGGTGCTTTTTCTTCTTTTGCTTTTTAGCCAAGTGTGACTGACTTGTTTGAGACTCTTCTACATCCTCATCCAGCACAAGGTCATACTTGGCACTGATGGTGTCGGTTAAGGACACATCTGTTACTTAGTATCAGGAAGTAGCAGAACACAACACTCCAGGAAGCAAACAAATCCCTGTTCATCGCACAAGAGTTTACCAAGACTTAACACATACTTCAGTCAGAACATGGTCATACACACCGAAAAAAAAAAATTTGCCATGCTAAAATGACTGAATTCTGTCCTGTCAAACAGTACAGCCACATCCCATTCTTTCTTTTCTACCTTGTTTCTATCTGAACAAGCTATGCTCTTCTTTTCTCTCATGCTTATCACCAGCAAAGTATAATTTTAGAGAATGATTTAGTTACTAGTATGGTCTCATTTTGGATGCAGAAGGTCCCCTCTGAAACTGCTTAAAACTCTGTTATGCCATATGTCATTCCAGGACTGTAGACTCAGAACATTATTTACCTGCACACTATATGGAAATGAAACAGCATATTCTGATTTAACTAAATTCACCAAAGCTATCAAGTGAAAAACACAAAATGCTTAATTCCATCTCAAACACCAAATGGTTACATGAAGTAGAAGGGAAAAATCCATCTGGCAAGCTTTAAAAACAAGAAGTTCTTTCCAGCTGTTTTCATAAACTCTACTTAATTCATAAAGTACCTTTGACCAGAAAAGGATACTCTTGCTTTGGTTTTACCTTCTCTTTCAGAGCAAGTTTCGAAGGTTTGTCACGTTCCTTCTCATACTCTTTGAAATCATCCTTGGTATACCGCCCACCTGTTCACAGAAAAAATATTCAATTCACTCCAACTGAAAACACCACCAAGATCCACAACTATCATTAAGTTCTGATTATGATTTAGGGGCTCTTTATAACCATATAAAGGTGCACAGCAGGATACAGTTCCAGAAACAACACTGACACCTGGGTAACAGAGTAAAAGAGAGCAGGACAAGTTGTGATGTTCTGTCCTTCTCTTGTTTGCAGATCCCATTAAGCAACATCCAGCTTTCTCCTCATTCATGTCCCATGGAGACAACACATGAAGAGGATCACAAAGCAGGATTCAGAGACTGGCTTAGTCCCATTTTTATTAGAGGTCCTATGTCACACTACTTAAAATTCTGTTGCCATGAAAGCCCACAGACTATTCTCATTGTTAAATGATTTTTTGATCTGGGCTGCACAGAGGGAAACCTCTGAGACCGCTACAGCTTAAGAACTCAAATGGAAAACTATGAAAAAAAAAAGTTCATGTCTAGATTTAGAGAGGGACACGATAGATTTCAGTTTCTATTCACTCACTGAAGCACGAGCTCACAGATTAACCAACTGCAGCAACGTGCTGCCCTCTGACGGCCACACTTAGAACTGCAGGTCTCACTGGCTGGGCCAGACACGGCTGCCGAGCGTGGAACACCACCTCCCCCAGCTCATTTTTTGGGTACCATATAAGCACAAGACAACAATATAGTTAGCTTGCCAGTATTTTGGACAATTTAGGCCTCAGTTACCCAGACAAAGAAAAGGTTTCCATGCAGTCAGTCGGTACAGGTGGCAGTGCAGCACCTGGTATAGACAGACTACAAGAGTCGTTCTCAGCTCTGTGCAGGACAACTCCCAGTACCTCAGTGTTCATGACCAGAACCCTGCATGGAGAAACTGCATGCAATTGAGGGCTGGCTGCATTTTCAGGACAAGACACACAAGACTGTCACCACTTCAAGGCACAGACACCTTTCCAAGTCCAGGGTTTTCCTCATGTTCCCAGCAACCAAATAACCACGGCATCCACCTCTTCCACCATCCTTTTCCTCCCAAAACACCCTCAAACACCTGAAATTGGGTTTTTATAACATACAACCTGACATGCAGTATGTTTGACCTACAGGAGGTGAAGAGCAGAATTCCCTGGGCTGAAAAGGACTTTTTCTTGTGTACACCTGACTGTCATACAGTGAATAAAAAAACTAGAAAGTAGCAATGTATTGCCATATTATTTTGCTAATAAGTAATATCAAACACCATGTCCAAAGTTTGAGAGGTACAAATGTTTTAGTGGCAAAAATACATTGGCTAAAAAGGCAACCAATGGCAATGCAATGTTAGTGTAACAGTAGTAAACCCTTCTACTCTTTCTTATGAAACAAATGAAGTGAAGAGCTAACAACTGTGCCACTCTTATTTATTACGGTACCAGCAAAATTTATACCCCTGAAGATTAGATTATTTAAACTCCTAACTCTTTATTTAATGCTTAGTTTAGAAGTCATGACTTATTAAGTTATGAAGATCAAAGAACTGGAAATGCACCTACCTTTTCCCTTCCATTTAATCTTTGCAACAGATTGGCTGAAATCCACATGTATCCGTCTGTCGTCTATCAGCACATTGTCCATTTTGAAGTAGGCTTTCTCACAGTCTTCCTCCTGATATCAACCAGAAAATCTTGAGTCATGATTAATTCATAGGAATATTCACTGAAGAGCTCAAACACAAATTCAACTGCTTAGTGGCATACACTTCTTTCTAAAATTGCCTAAAGCACAACAGTTCTTGCATTGTACCATTTCAAAAGAAATAGTTATGCTTTGTCTGAATGTCAGCATTTCAAATCCCAATTCTTCACTTCGTTTCGCTATTTTAAACATCTGCCAATCCAGCTACACATTTGGCACATGTAATACATTCAGAAAAGAAAAGGGAAATAGGACAACTAATAAGCTCCATTTTAAGTACGTAAGTAGGCTAAAAGAAGTGAGTCCAGCATTTTTCTCACAGATGAGAGATACCAGCACATAAAAAGCTATGCAGCATCAAGAGAACTATCACTATCAATCTCACAGTAAGATCACTGTGTTGATACAGCAAGAATCATTTACAAGCCCAATATAGGGCACTACTGTACACACTGATTTATGTTATTTCATACACCCTCCTCTCTTTAGGCAGCATGCCTCCTAGCATTGCCTTCTTTAACTCTTCATACTCTTAATGTGCTCTGGGGAAAAAAAGGGCCTGATCCCCTCCCACAGGTTTCAACGCAACCTAAGAACACTTTTGTATTGCCTGCTCAAACAGAGAAAGACTTAAACGTTTGCCTCACATACGGCCTACAATTTCTGTAACTAAGTCAGTACGGGAAAATATTAGCTACCCCACACTTGAAGATGTCAGTGTTTTTCCTTAATGGAAGTATACCAAAATAGGGCTTTTACAAGCAGAATCTACATACAACATATACCTGGAAAACATACCTTTTCAAACTCAATGAAAGCATAACAAAGAGATTCACCAGTCTTCCAGTCTCGAATCACTTCACAGCTGAAAAATTGATACGAAATTAAAATGTCAATGCTGTTGAAGCAAAAAATGTAGGATAGGAAAGCACTGCTTAAAAGGGACAGTAACAGTTAAAAAAAACTTAAGAATAACCAACCCCACAAAAAAATCCCCAAACACCTTGAGATGGTATAATAACACCCGATTCTGAGACCCCTTACTGATGTGGGAGAATTTGCACGAAAAAAATGCATGTGACATTACTTTGAGCAATTATACTACTCTCACAAGTGGTTACCATGAAATGTAGGACTAGAAATGAATTTCTAATCAATGAAACAAAATATATTTTCCAACATTATTGTTTGTCATTTATTTTTTGCATTTCACTAATGCAAGACAAGAAATTTCACATTGTTTTCTCAGTCATTTTAATCAAAGTTTAAACATCATGTGACAAACTTTCTCTTCTTAGCAAGCACCTCTTTAGCAGCCCATCTTTTTATCAGGCAGGTCACTGGGCAAAAATAAGAAGCCTAAAAGTATTGAGTAAGTAGTGCAAAATGGGAAGAATACAGTATCGCATCAGTATTACCCAACTCTTGTACTTGACATGAGAATTCTGCCTACAGGATCCTGAAGGAGGACAGACAGGCAACAAGTGCAGGAAATGTGGCGTTAAGGTGAGACTTAATAATTTGAGACCTACCCCATGTGTACAGAGGAACCGACAAATTCTAATAAACTCCTGTACCTAAGGATTTTGGGGAGAGTAAGCAGCAAGGGCATAAGGACCATCTTTGCAGTGATAAACATGCAAAAGACCAGAGAAGAGTAAACTGATTCAAAGTTTGTTGATCGTACTAAATTGTTAAAAGTAGCAAAAAAAAAGACTGAAGAAATTGCAAAAAGTCCTTACAAGACCAACAAGACAGCCAAGGATGTTCATATGATGTAGATAAATGCAATAAAATAAGCACATGTGGAATCCTAACTCTACAGTGTAAAAAAAAAAACAAAACAAAACAACCAGCTTTAGCATTCACTAGAAAAGGAGTTGAGAGTAATTTAAAGAACAAAAGTGTGCTACTGAACATCTGTAATTTCTTCAATACCATGTGCAGTTCTGGTTCTCTCGAGATGAAAACAAAAGAACGGGAAAAGGTCAAGAAAAGTGAAACAAGGTAAGGAAATTTCTACCACGAACAAGCATGAATATGCAGGTTAGTGCCCTTAGCAAGGAAAAAAATAACTTTGGGGCATAGGATAGAGAGGCAGGAAAGCAGATTTCATTGCCCATCGTGTTTCTGATAGCAGTACTAAGAGGAATCAACTGAAACTACTAGTAGCCCAGTTCAAAACTGAAAAAGGCAGCAGGCATGAGGAACACCTTACAAGGAGTATATCAGATGCCAGAGACGTTTGCTGCTTTATCCCAAACCATACATACTCTCACAGAAAAGAAAAACCCAGAGACTGTATCCAGCTCACGGAGCATCTGACATAACTGCTGAAGGGAGTGAGAGGATGGGGGACAGGGAGGAGTGTCATATGCTTTATTTGTTCCTACGCTTCCCTAGGCTTTCACTTAAAACCACTGGATACTCATCTAGCTAGATCTGACTTTGTATCCCCATTGTTGTGGTCTATATCCAAACGGAGCATAAATCTCCTGAGACACCAGGCTACTCCTCAATAAACCTAAATTGACTGTGAGGAATCAACCTTCTTTGTTGAAATTGAACTTTTCTCTTTTATTTTACCATAATTACCTTTTAATGGGACCAAATCGTGAAAATATTATCTCCAGATCTTCACCTGTGGTCACAGGATTCAGTTTACAAACAAACAGCACATTTTCTGGTGGCTTGATCTCTGCATCTGGTAAGTCTCCCACCTGGGGCATAGAGAAAAAAAGACCTTAATCACTTCTGCCTAAAGCTCTCTACAGGCAGCACAGGACACTGGGAACACATCTTTTGCATGATCTCACATTTCTATCACAAAATCAAAAATAAGTATTTTTCCAACTCTGTGTCACAAAAGAAGTGTTTTCTATAGCACCTAAAATTTATTATCTATTTGCAATTCCACGTCTGGACTTCATTAAAGTTCACATACTCTTTCTACTTTGGTTTTCTTGTTCACAACATAACAAATAGACAGTTCTAAAAGGTAGAAGTGCACCCTTTTTGTCTGTACAAATCTTCTGCAACACTGGCCACATCCGGCTTGACCTTGGAATTAGCCTCTGCTGCAAACTATTCACCATAAATTTGAATTTGGTAGTTGTATAGAAGTGAGATGGATTCACTCATCCTTCTATGGTGTGTACGCCTTTTTTAAATTTTTTTTTTAAATTTTGTAAGAAAAAACCAAAGACTTCAAAGCCTATTCACAATTTTTGTTACTCTGGAGTTTACAACTGCCAGCAGTTACCAAACACTATCTAATTCCACAGAAGGAAAACTGCCATTGCACCTACGAATAATGCAACCCCGAAGCCACTGTATGTGCTGGGAGGGGATTGCCACAAATTAGGTCAGCTCTCTCCCACACATGCTAAACCTTTTCCAGGACTGCAGGTATTCAGCAGCATATTATGTATGTTACATTTTTCATTGGATGCATTTCTAGCAAGTTTTCAGAAAGCCTCCACTGGCCCACTTTTAATCCTGGCTTTGAAAACGAAGGATCACCGGCTTTATCAGAAAACCACATCCAGTGCTCATGCTCAATCCTCAATGCTCATGCTCAATTCATGCTCAATCCTCATGCTCAATTCATTGTACAACAGATATTTAATAGCACAGATTCTGAAACATGACATCATCACCAGGTAAGTAATTTCAAGGTAAGTAGTACACATTGTCCTAGGCTTAATAACATGCACAAACACTGGAGTAAGATCTAAAAGGTAAATACAGAAAGATGTTCACCATTTCCAGAAGAATGGCACGAGTTTTTGCTTCTTTTTCTGCCTGAACTTCTTCTATTTCATCTGCAGACCGTCCTTTCATGTCATCAATTTCTTCATCTGCTCCTATTCTGCCACTCTGAAAAATGAAGGAAAAAGGTATTTATTACCAAGCCATGGCCAAAAATTGTCTCACTTTCCAAATATTACTTGGATGACCTTTCTCCTCACCCCCCAAGACATGAAAAATGCTTGGCTTTCATTCTGTTCTTCCCACTTAGATTAGAAACAAGAGAAAAAAAGAGAGGATGCTATCCTCATATTTCAGGCACTGTGAACTATTTATGAACTTTTGTGACCAGTTTGAACCATATTCACTGAGGTATTCTAAATTCTTTTACATGCCCACCTAATACTCAACATCCCACCACAAGTGTCAACCCATTTCTAATCCAGGTAGCTCCAGCCAGAAATGAACATAAGGAACATTGCAAATATCTGTTGTGTCTAGTAAGACATTAAATAGAACGCATCACAACAATAATTTTATTTTTAAACATCTAAACCTAGGCAGGATTTGAGGTTTAATTTTTTCTCCTCACCAGCATCTCTAGAATGCTGATCTTCCTATAGACATTTCTATGCCAAAAGGTGTATCTTCAGAAAGGCTATGAGGAAAGAAAACTCGGTATATACTAAGTTTTCACATCTCTATGCAGCTGGCAGTGAGCTATTAAATACCTTATTCTTAACATATCTGAAGGTACATCAGAGATTAACCACAGTGCAGACACACTGTAAAACCCTAATTTCAATCTTGTAATTGTATCCATTAAGCCTAAAAATAAACAATATTCTCTCTAGTTAATTAATTCATTGCTTGGAACAACTGTTTCCATACAAGGAAACAATCTCACATACAACTTCCGTAACTGCATACTATGAGTAAAATATCATTAATTGCAATTATTTTTTAGAAAATTCCTTCTGTTTGAACAAATGGCCCACAACAGACTGCATGCTTACACATTTACCTCAAAGAATGACCAAGATTACTTGCCCTGAAACACAGACTATTCACATTTAAAAGGAAAACAGCAGTAACCACTTTAATATTAATAATTATATTTTGTCTTCTGCCGGAGTATACAGAAAACCAGCAATACCAACACCGAATATTCTGAATGTTCTACTTATTTACACTGTAAATAGAAATCTAAAACTCAGCTTTCAAACTTAAGTCCACCAGAGTCACAGGGGAGAGCACCCAAGTCATGCTTTTACCCTTGAAAGGTTAAGCAGCTGTACTTGATTAAACACAGCAACAGCTCCAAATAACTGACAAGCATCTGAAGTATCAGAGCTCAGGCTGGCACAGTAGAAGAACACCTCCTGCGTGAAAAAATGTGTATCTCTTTAGGACAAAGACTTGAGAGACAAAACCTTAAAGACTGGATTCTTATTTTGGCCAAGTCTGTGCTGGACACTAATTGAGACAAACTTATTTAATTATTTCTTCCAACTTTCCCCTATCACAAACACTCACATCAAGCTGTTCCTTTGTAGGTTCTGGTGAGCGATCAGGAACACACAAGCCAGGTGGATCATCAAACGGATCATCTAAAATTACTGTATGATTTATCCTTAGAGAAAACAAAATCAAGATCAAGCATTGGTTAAATGCAAATAAAACTCTCTTTACCCAAGTAACAGCAAACCAGCCCCGCTAGTTCTCAGTTATATCCCAAACAGCCAAATATCCAGAGTGTGTGCTTGTACATTCTAGTACTGATGCTTTTGTAAGGGCAAAGTAGTTGAATATTTTCATACATACTTGTTTATTTAGCACTTTTTTTACCAATAATACCGGAATAAAAAAGTATTTAGGATAGCATGTACAGGCCACCTGACATCACGATATTCATCTGGTTTCCAAAAAAAGATAAATTCATTCAATTATAATGTATTCCTCAAAAAGTAAAGTTAAAAGTAGTCATACCTGATATCTTGATAAGGGATAAAATCTTTATCTACAAAGGTTTCATTAATTGTCTTCAATACATCCATGCCCTCTGTCACTTCTCCAAACACTGTATGTACACCATCAAGGTAATCCAGGTTTTCCCCTGTGGTAATAAGAAACTACAAAAGAAGATACAAAACTAGGAACAGTGAGTAGAAAAATTCCAATTGTTTTTTCTTTTACCTTAAGAGATGGACAACTCTCACTGAATTCAGTGGGCCAAAAAAAACCTGTTCCCAACTTCTGCAGATTAGTCTTCTTCCATCAGCTCTGAGAACATGGTGAGCCAACCTACAGCTCACAGTCACTGCTTGAGGAAGAGTCTCCCTCTGCATGAGCCTGCAGCTCCAGCTCACTGGACCCTTGTGTGAATTGGTTTGACTCAGAAATCTGGCACAAAACCAGATGGGCAGAGGACAAGCAAGCAAGACCTGCAAAGGTTGTGACTGGCATCACAGCTGATGGAAGGGAGAGGACAGAAAGAGCAAGGCCACCCCTCCAGGCAGCAGTGAGCTGAGCTCAAATCACCTGTTCACCAAGCAGCATTCAGCAGGTGCATTTTCATAAATTTGGCAAAAACTTCCACAGTACTTCCTTTACCTAATTTCTTTCCTTCCTTCCTTCCTCCCTCCCTCCCAACCCTCCTCTTCCAGAAAAAAAGATGCAGTAGCATTGAGAGAAGAATTATCGCACACCGACTTAGATCAACTCCAACTGGCACTGAAATGTATCTTAACACAAATCAAATCTTTCACTTTAAGGAAAAACTGCAACTATGCAAATTGATACCAACTAAGCACTTGGCAACAAATTAAAGACAGAGGGCATTTGGTAATAAAGGAAGAAGCAGATATGCACAAATAACATAACACAACCATTGCACCCACACTTTACAGTCTCACTGGTAGCATCTCACTCCTCATTCTCTCCACAACACAGTTAAGACTGGTTAGTATTTGGTACAGGTTACGCTAAGCTACACTACACTTTAAGGCAACTCCATGTGATTCCTTACTGGAATTTTACTTTCTGTAATAATGTTCCTGGGAACAGCATTCATTCCCACATGTCCATGTATACACTAGCAGGCTGCATCTTAAATATAAATACAAATGTCATTTCTTTTGTCTAACCCCCCCAATCAAGCAATTTTATATACACAATGCAGGGAAGCAGCAAAATTAAGGGCAAATATTACAAGCTCTAGCTGGAATAAAACCCTACCATTTTAAAAATTGTTCTTTGATTATTAAAAATTCCTCTTTTTCAAAATTAAAATATATGGATATTACAAGTGACGCATTTTAATTTACAGAAGTGACAACGCACCTAAAATAATAATTTAGAAATAACAGCATTCTATGAGCTTTAAATATAAAAAAAAAAACCCAGCTGCCTTACTTTTCACTTCCATTTAACTACAGAATTTTTTCCTGACCATTTTATACATTAGCAAAATCATATCAAGGTAATAACAGAGAGGAATACATAAAAGAAAAAATACAGGACTGAGTACTAACAAATAAAATTAATCTAGCACAGAATTTGAATCTGAGCATTTTGATTTCTTTGTCTGTAACCACATACCCATTGACACCTGGACTGCTATGCAAAATATTTAGCTACGGCTGGTTTTTACATGCCTTTTGACTGTATTACAAGATGATGTTATTGACATGACACTGTCATTGTTGTGTTGCTTTTGTAAACTCATGGAATTTTCATTTTAGTTACTCAGACATGTACCAACAGCTGACCTGTGATCCATGCTGATCACTGCCATTGTTCACCATTGACACAGTTCCCTTCTTCTTGTGCTTGATTCTCGGTACCTTTTCTGCCTCAAAAAATCTGGCTTGATCACCGTACAGCTGACTGAAAAAAATATGTAACAGATATGTTACAAGAAAATGGAATTTTTAAAAGTGAGCTAATCAAACACTGTAAAACTGTAAATGACATCTCAAGAAATTTTTACATTGGCCTTCAAATACACCTAGAATTTACATTGTATCCATGCAAATTTTTATGGACCTGTGCAGTTACACAGTTTCTATTACAGGGAACAACAGATTTTTTTTCTCTGAGACATTTCACAGAGGCTTTTTGGGGGGTGGGAGGGATGGGGGGAGTATATTTATATGTTCTTAAATGCAGTATATAATATTTTGTTGAGGCATGAAGTGACGACACATTTTAAGTAGGTTCTGCAAAAGTAAGTTCTTCCACATGGTAAAAATGTGTGATTTACAACAAAAAATTCCTCCTTGAAGATAAACAGAAAACCAATAAGTCTATGTGTAAAATCAGTTCATCATACAGAGAGTGCTGCATACAGTAATTTGAGATATAAAGAATAAAACATTAAAAAGAATGTAACAATTTGCTATAAGTCTAACCCTGCTATCACTTGTCTCACTCCATAAACTGATGGAGGCATGGTCAATACACATATCTGCCCAAATTTAAGGACAGTGTTGTGTTTAAACTCATTTTGCTAAGCAGATGTTAGCCACTACAAAGAGAGCATTCAAATTAAACTTTGCCTACAAGAACAGAAACTCCAATTTTGTGGACTGCAGCAGCAGTGAACAGAAAAGATGAACTTCCATTCTGCAGGCCAGTGCAGAACAGGATCTAACACTCTCTCATCACACTATACCTCCCTGCCTGCCATAGCAGTAAGTCTCAGAAGACTTGTAACAGAGTAAAATATCAAAACAATCCTACCTGTGGGCAGAGACAGCTCAAGTTGGCAAGTTTACCTACCTAGACTTCCAACTGCTTAGCACAGTTACACTGCTTCCACATGGATCCATGAATTCAAGGTTTTGTATTTCAGAGGCTCTGACAGATGACTTACAAAATCCAACATTGGTCTACAACACTGTCTCTGTTCAAGCTGAACTATTTATCTCTGTATATTGTGTTCCCCAGCCCTTCGTAATTAGTTCTGCTCTGTAACTTTAATTCTACTTTTAATAACTATTTCAAAGGAATCATATAGAACACGTGCACTTTGCTATCTGCATCCTAGCTGTTTGAATGATTTCTTCAGCTCTTGTCTGGACCACTCAAAATGTCTTGAACAAATAAGAAAAGTGATTTCTTTATACACATTCAACATGACTTAAATAAATACAGGGATTTCTTTCTTATACACAGAGGAAACCAAGTATAGCCTCTACGTTCCACTTACGCTCAATTTAGTACATGTTGTTATAATAATAAATGTATTAACAATGCTAATTGATTCTGCCTTCTACTGAGCACTTAGTTATGATACTTCTCTTACCAAACATATAGTTATTTGCTAGCTTTCAAACAAACAGAAATGCATGTGCACGTTGTTACTTTCAGCTTCACTTCTAAGGTCAGAGGTAGAAAAATGTCCAGGGAAAAAAAAAGTGAATGGCCAAAGGCAGCATAGAAATCAGAAAGGCATCTAAGTATGACAACCAAAGAAGCTTATGCATCAACATTTTTATTTCCCACCAGTAATTCTGCCCCAAGAGAGCTGAAGACAATCTAACTGGAAACCCTATTCCCTTATACAAATTATCATATACATACAGATACATATAGATACATATATATACATACACACATATTCATATGTATCTATATATGTGTGTACGTGTGTGTATATATAAATATGTATATATATATGTACCATTTTGATACATAAACACTTACCAAAATATGGATTCCCCTCCACGGCCAGTTCCCATGGGGTCACCAGTTTGTATAATAAAATCTCTCTGTCACAAAACGGAATACGTAAGATATTGCTTTCAGTTTTGCTTTGATTTTAAAACAACAAAAACATAAGGCATTGAGAATACTCACCTGTACATTGTGAATAAGACAATAATTGTAGTATTTGACTTTGCACAGCTTCAGGAAATTCAGACAAGCTGTAAGAAATCATACCAACATTTACAAAAAGGAAATTCCACATCCAGTAAGAATAGACATAACAGATATCTAGTTTAATGTGTAAACGAGTGATTTTGGAGAGGACTGTGTCGACTTATCAGGGTACAACCTAAAAAGGCTGAGAGAAATGCTCAAGGGAGACGCAACATTTCCTCCCTTCCTACAGCCCATCTCTAGCGATTCGAAGAACCTTAAACACGGCTCGTTATACAGAAACACACTTTTCCCCTCCCTCCCGCTTCTTTTCAAACACCTAAGAAAGAAGATCACGGCAGCCCTTCGATTTGGTCTACATTACATTTCCGGCCGCAAGCGCTGCCTGCATCCCCCCGGCCGCTGTCCCGCTCGAGGCCTCCACCTGCCCGCGCAAGGGGAAGCCCGGTGCCGGCGGGGGACAGGGGCGGTCCCGGTGCCGGCGGGCTCGGCTCGTACCGCGGGGCCGCTCCTCCGTGTACAGGTCGATGACCAGGTCGCCCACCGTGGTCNGTGACTGCAGAGGGAAAAGCTTACAGCAGTAACAGCCAGTCTGAATGTAGCATAGGATACCTATACACCGTCATCCTCTATAGCAAAGTATTAGGCAGTAAGAAATGAAAAATCTCTAAAAACTGCTTCTATTAGACCATACATTGTTGTTAACTGCAAATGTAGTCTCATTCAGTCCGTGCTGGCATGACTCGGAGGCAGAACGTGTTTTCTAGCCCTGTTGGACTTGTATCCCAAATTCATTGGCAGTACCTCATCTGCTACAGTAAGTCCCAGAAGGTGGCATTATGTTACAAGGAAACATTACCCTGGTGCCAGTTGCCTTCCCCTCAGCTCCACAAGTTCAGAGGGGAACTTTCTTTGCTTGGGCATATCCGTAGCTTCTTCTTGCTCCCGTGGTTTTCCCAAGCTTATCATACAGTTGCAACATTTCAGCTGGGTGTAAATACAGAGGAATAAAGCCAGAAAGAGAGAGGAAAGCTTTATGTGACTTTTATCTTCATTCTTGTAGCTCTGTTTCAAAATCCTTCACCTCCCTGTGCTCTCTGAGGCCAGAATAATCTTGATGTCAGCCCTGGCACTGTATACAACAGGCTGATAATAACTGTTGTCTCTCTTGATATTCTGTAGTCTGTCTTTTCTAATAGCCAGACACTAAGGCAAGAGTAAATTCAGTGCCAAAATACCTCTGAATTCAGATGCCAGTGAGACATAAAAGGTTTAAGCATAGGCATGTGAATGCAGTTGTCTGTAGTTCAGTGAGAAATAATCCAGAACGTCAAATTGAAACAGTGGGGGTTTCCAGACATGTTAAATGAGAGCTGAGGTGCAGGTACAGCAGCCCCTCAGAACTTTTGCAACTGCCTAGCGCTAGTACTTGGTTCATCCCCATCTGCACTTCCCTCCATTTTACCAACTCCCTGCTCATCCAGCTCTTCTTTGTCTTCAGGACTTCTGCATGGCTGGCTTTGTTCCTAAGATTAGAAATCACGTAATGCAGATGTAGCAAAGCCCTGCTGTGATTCAAATGACAGAGGTTACAACCGCAGTCCTTAGCTCAGTCCATGCTCTTGTATGCTACTGAATCATGGTGAACTGTTGTGCCCAAGCACAAGAAACTGGGTTTACAATTATGAAAACCTGGTGATAATTCCTGTGACCCAGTAGTTCAGGGCCATACACAGATCCAAGGATCTGCCATTGAGAGATGTAATTCCCTCATCTTCATTACACAGCTGATGACCATGAAACATCTACCTCCCTAATGACTGTAAAATCCATGAGGAGCAGGCATCAGCAAAGGACTGGAATAAGTGGAATAATTTAAAAAAGAAGATATTTAAGTGCAATCAATCTGTAGAAGATGCATAGAAGCAATGAGATCAAGTTAATTCTGGTTCACTAGACAGAGTTTCCTGAGCATCTGCTTTGCTTAGTATCCTTTTAGTTTGCTGTGAGGCCCCTAATAACTTCCCAACGCGTGCTGGCAGTCCACTCAGTCTCTCATGTCACGTGCTGGGAAGAGCCACAAATTACAAGAACACTGGGACACTGTCAGCTTGTAGTTGAAAGATGTAGTTGAAATGAGCACCTCAAGTGCTCAGGGTGGTGTAAAAATCCTGACAGCTGACACAATGATGAGCTGTACAGGGCACCTCACATCCACAGAGCTCACACCCAACGCAGCTCGTGCATTCCAGTGCCTATGCTATGCTCTGCAGCACACTGGCAGGGCATAGTCGCTCATAGGAAACACTACAAAACCATATTTTTCTGAGGCCTGTGCAGATTTTGGCCAATCCCTTGCAGGCCCACAATCATGTCTGTGTGGCATTCTTTGTTCTGGTGCTGCAAGTGGTCATAGCTTAATCCTTCAGGCTGTCCAGGCAGTGGAGGGGTGCTTGCTTTTTCCCATTCTTCAAGCGTACCCTTTGAGGTTATGCATTGTTTCCAAACAGGATTTATCACAAGCTGAAGGAGGCCACCTCTTTTCAAAATCTGTGCAATATATCGTCTTTATACGTCACAGCTCAGCATCTGAAACAGATAAATGAATGTAGTGTATTATTAGCGAGGGCTTGATATGCTAGGACTTGGTTCAGAACTCACTGAAATTGGAGGTTTTTTCACTAGGCATTTAAAGAAAACCGTTGTGCAGGGGAAAAAAAAATCAAGATGAAGTCTAACATCTACTCATTGTCTGTGACATGCTTTGTCAAATTTCCAAATCAATGTGAAAAAGACAGATAGAGGGTTGATACTGAAACCTTCTCTCCCCTCTTCAAGCTGTAAGCAGGTAAGGAACACAACCTTCTAGTCTGCAGTCTCTTTACCAGAAGGAAAGGCCAGGCCTGGCCTGGCCAGCAAAACACAGCAGGTGGGCTGTGACTCAGGTTCCTGGAGGGCTGGGCTGAGCTGAGCTGGGCCAAGCAGGGGATAATGGGATGGGATGGGATGGATGTGGCCAGCACAGGTGTGTCCAGGGCAGAGGCTTCATTATTCATTTGGGCCACAGGGCTTGTTTTTGCCGCCACTCCTGAGCACTGCCTGGCGGTGCAAGGGAAACAAGCTAAACAGCATTCAGGAAAGGCCAGGAAGGGAGGCTTGGGCATGCCAATACCTTCCCTTCCAGACCACTGAGGCCCTGGCTGGAGGACAAGGACATCTGAAGAGGCGTTGAGGTGCAGTGAGGAATTGTGACCAGGCTGTGCAGTGGGGAGGGCTCAGGCAGCACCCCCAGGACTCTGCCAGGAAAGGTGGGGTGCGAGCCTGGTGAGCCCCAGGGAGAGCTGCCATCCCCGGCTGTTGGGGTCCTGGGTGCTGCAGCCCCGCAGAGGCTGAAGGGACAGAAAGATAGAGGGACACAAGGGCTGGTGCCAAGGTAGAGGTCACAGAATTGTCTGTGTTGGAAGGGACCCAGAAGGATCATTGAGTCTGAGTCTTTCAGGGAACAGTCCATAAAGGGATCAAAGCCGCACGGTGCCAAGGGCCCTGCCCTTCTGAGGGGGTGGGCACAGGGGCACAGCCGGCAGGGCTGGGGGGCAGCGCAGCTGTGTGGGCACAGCCCCAGGGCCTGCGGGCAGTGGCCGGTGGAGCTGAGAGCTCCTGGTGTCACCCAGAGCGGCTGTTGGAGCTGCCGGTGTCCAGCAGCCCTTGGAAGGTTCCGGAAGGCTCTCGACAGCGTTGGCAGCTGCCACAGCAGTGGCACTTCAACACCACTGCTGCGGTTGAAGGCTGCGCTTCCAGCCCAGCACCTGTGCTCTGGCAGTAACGGTAACTAAACCTCACCACCATGTTCCATTCTCCATACTGCTGGGGCCAGGGCTGGACCCCGGCCCGGGGACCTGAGGGAGTGCTGTGGCTGTGCACGGCCCCATGGGCACAGCTGTGGGGTAGAAACTGCCGAGGAAGCAGGGGCTGTTACACAGCAGGGCCTGCTGCTGGCAGGAAATCCGCCGAGAAATCCTTGCTGGCTCGGGTGTGCCCTGTACCTCCCACTGTCAGAGGCTGGGCGGTATCCAGTAATTGACACCGTGTGCAGGGCCTCTTCTCAAATTACTGTTGGGCCTCCACTTTTGGCCACATCAGAGGCAGGGACTGGGCTAGAAGGACCCCTTGCTAAGTGCATGACACATTTTTATCAAAAATAAGGAAACTTGAAATAAGAATCTTAGTAATTTTTTTGAGTTCTCTTAAGACTCTGCTGTCTTCATCTCTGGTGAAGATAGGGCAATGGTAAGCTGCAGTCATAAAAATGAGATTGTGAGACCACTTCATATGGAAAAGATTTACATCCATGAACTCTAAGTAATAGGGGGATCTGTGCTGCTCAATTCCTAGGCGTGAGGTTCTGCTTTGCAGTCAGTGAGTTCTAAGGTGGAAGAAGAAATTTTTTATTTTTGAGTGTGTAAATAAGGACATTTTAAGGCATGTAAATATAGTCATTCTTTTTTCAGTTATATTGGGGACCTTGAGATTCATGACACGAGTGGTTATCTCTTAAACTCAAGGACTGACAAAATGACACAACCAAGGTCACTGCTGTACATTAAAATGTGCACTGTAAGGTACAGTACAAAACATTTATCATCACAGTTGGAGACTATAGCAAATGAGTCCCATCACTACATCAATCAGTTCAGAGCCTGTGACACAGCCAGTAGAGCTGTGACTTCCAGGAATCAAGGAAACTTTCTCTTCTGCAGTGATATTTGCTTCTTTTTCAGCTGGCTTCACAGTTAACCAGGATTTCTCTATCTCAAAAATATAAACCTTTTTTCTTACTCTTTTTTTCTTTAATTTCAGTTTAATTGCTGTGTCTCTAGGTTTCTGAGACTTTCTGGTTTTTAAGATACCAAGAGACTTTCTTGGTCAGAAGACCAGTCCTAGCTTTATCATGCTGCAATGCTGGATGTAGTAAAAATCCCTAAAACCAGAAGCAAAAATCAGAACAAACTCCCCTGCCCATCAGATAAAGCAAAGGAAAAAAATTAATTTACAGTCTGCTTCTATGAAAGACCTCACTCCTCCTATGTGTACAATCAATTATTCAAATAACTTGTTGACAATTGATGAAATTATTTCTAATTATTCTTGATTAGAGTCCTGGAATTGAGTGATTACATCTAGATGTATGCATCATAAACGCGGGAGGTATAGCCTAGATAAGGAGGAAAGGTCATTTTATTTTTGAATTTATTCATTTTTACTAGATAAAAGGACTCGGAATGTTTCATTTTTGTGATCCTAAACAGAGGCTTGCTGAACTCATCTTTATTAGATTTCTTTTTGTAAGTTACCTAGTAGAACCTCTGCAGTTAAAAACTCACTGTGTTTTTTAATGTTTAGGAAGGCTAAAAAACACCTTAGGATTGTGTGATTGACATGCAAGTAATGTGAGTGTGTATGTTTCCTTTCTACAAAACTGAGTCTGTCGTGCTAAGATGAGTAGGTTATTCCTAGGAGAATACAACCACTGGAAAACAGCAGTTACTTCAAAGTAATTAATTTGTTAATTTCTCTCATGATACAAATTTGAATTTCATGTTTTCCTCTACTGTAAATTCAACGATGTTCTTAATTTTGTTTAGCATTTCACAATTTCACTGGTGCTTAGAAGGTTTTAATATGTATCAGATACGCATCTGAAATTTATGATATGTATTTTTTTTTACATCTTTATTAAAAGCCATTAGAAAGCTACTGGGCCTGATTCTACTACAGCAGAGAGTAGTGTAGGCTAGGATTGATTGCTGAAGTCAAATCATTCTGCAAGCAAGTACAAAATTGATTGTAAAGGTCTTTGGTTGAGACCATTTTTATTAAAAATATGCATTGATATTAATGGTGGTGTGTCTAAGATTGTATCTTCTTTCACGAGGGAATGCTACATCTAAACAAAATAGATCCTGTCCACCAGTAGATTGCACTATTGGGTAAATTCCTACAGAAGCAAGCAGAAACTCATTGCTAATTTAAGTCAAGATTGGAAGTATCTCACAACAAATTACTATTGCAGAAAAATTCTACTGGCTAGATAAGCTTTAGTTAAGACTTAAACAACAAATGTATTTCTGTTTATTAATTTACTTGGAGTTAACAAAGAAAAATCACGGTATGCATTTACAAATGTAATCACATTTTAATTTCTATCCACTTTCATTAAAGGTATGTCAGGCTGCACAAGTGAAGCCCTTCAGGAAAGAGGTAAAAATAGGTGAGACCTGCTGAAATGCCTGCCTTCTCTTTCCTCCTCTTTCCAATGTCTACAACTGCCTTGTCACAAAAGCTCATCTGTTTAAACAGAATTCATTAAGTCAAACCACAACAATTGTTTGGAGGTGGATGTGAAGAGGGTCAGCAAATGAACAGCAAAGAAGATTTCAACAGGCTAGAAAATAGTGGCATGACCTCTGCTGGCAGAGGAAAGTTCTCAACAGATTTTAAGGCTCAGAGTAATGAAACCGCAGTTGCAAAGCACCCTCTGCAGAGAGGCTTTTCACTAACTTGTGCTATCCAAGAAGACAAAGCATTCATTTCTGAAATCCCTGATCCTCTTCAAGTTACTGGACAACCTCAGGCACAGATTTTAAAACCAGATCTAGTGATACCACATCAAGCCAAAATCACATCAGTGCCACTCTCTTTTTTCCCGTCTAAACTACAGCAACTACTGTTAGCTGCAGCAAAAAGTGTCTCTGAAGTAAGGCAAGCTACAGAAATACAATCTGTAATTTATATATGGCCATTAATAAAGACGGAAGATAGTTCCAGCTCCTTTTGGCACAATTTTCCAAAGCCTTTAATATCAAGCAGTCCAAACTTGACACGACACTGTTCTAGTCCCGATGTAACTGAAGATGAGAAATGTTCCCAAATAACCCCAGTGAAAGAGCTTGCACAAGGAGAGAGAGATGGAAAGACAGCAAGATCCTATCCTCTTCTTGTAAAGTCATCTAACAGAGCTGTTTCAAAAATTTTAAAGTCACTTGCCAATAACAAGAATAAAGATTATAAGAATATGTTAACACTTTCATCTATTAGTCCTATTGGAGAGCAACTGAAAATTCCTCTCTTTAAGGGAAATGCTCTAATGATCTATAATGGTCAAGTCTACATTCTATATGTAAGGAGGCATGAAGATCTGGCCGCAGAAATGGAAATAGCTGGACAGCATATGTTGTTTATGAAGACCATCTTTTGGCTCATTACATGTCATTCTGTCCGTAAACTAACTTTCAAAGTCCCACATCCACTGCTGTTGAGAGAGGATCCTGTGAAATGGAATGTAAAATGTCTTACAACCTGTGCTACCCCCACACACCAAAAGAAAATATCAAATGAAACACATTTCTCTTCACACAAGCTGACTATCATCTCTCAACCCAAGAGCTACTCCCCTTTTACTGGGAAAAGGCAGCCAGTAGTAGCCTCTGATGATCAGGTGAGTTCTGTGTATGGACAGTAAATTCCTTTCCTCTCAGATACAGCTGAATGCAAAGTGCATTATTCAGAATATTGATAACAGGGCAAGGGCTGTGAAAGATGACTGACCTGGTTTTGTTCACACTTTTGTGGGGAAGCTAAACACAAATCCAGTGGATATAATCACTGTAGGGGAAATCAAATTAAGGCTTTCAGGCCTATAAAACTTTACTGTTTAAAAAGAAAATATAATTAAATAATGCTGAGAAAAAAATATGTCTTGAGACAAACCAAGATTTTTCTAGTATTTGAGCAGGACGAAAGCATTGCACTTCATGGGAGCAACCTGTTGCTATTTAGAGAACAGTAGAGCAGAATTTAGTATAATGGCAAGATATTTCCCAAGGGGGAAGACTGGGTTTCTGAAAACAGGTGATGAATGCCATCATGATAATTTTTTAAAGTAACAATGGAAGAATAGAGAAGGCCTGGCTTGCAAGATCCCTCCTGAATTAAATCCTTCTTGCAAAGCCACATCCCCGGGGTAGGGGAGACTGTGGTAAAAAAGCTGTGAAGATAAACTGGGATGGGAGGAAAATGGCTATTCAACACTCACTTCCTGATAGTCAAGTTCTACTCTGTCCTGTTTCAGTTTCTCAACAAGACTGCATTCCCATCCAAAGAGGGCTTACAAAAAGGAAGTGATGAAGAAGCACGTCAGGACAAAGACAAGGAAATAAGAAAGAAATTTGGTCTTGTTAAAGGTGTAAGAGTTGTTCTCAACAGGCTAAGTCCCTCTAAACCTAAGAAGAAGACTCTCAAAGCTTCTGCACTGAAAAAGAAAGGTAACTATTAGGACACGGAACTGAGGGAAAGTCTTCCTACCTGTATCAGGCTTTTTCTGGTTTGAGGATATTGCTGTTCATTTCAACTTGAGGTGACAAGCACAAGCCACATAGTTATGGTCATTGGCCTACTTTTAAGAAAGTCTTTCCCTATGGCCTTGCTTAGAAGCATTATTTGGCAGTTTTGCCTGGTATCATCAGAACCTCGGGGAATAGGTGTTTGCTTTCTCTAATCCCTGAGATTTTCAAACTCTTGGTTCGGATTCACCTCTTGTGTCAATTCTGTATTTTTTTTACAACAAAACTCTTAAGATTTTTTCAGCAGGCAGATTGAACATGAATTTCCAAAATCCTATGTCATTTCAGTATAACTTTGTTCAAGTTGTTACTCTGCAGATAAATTAGTAATCAATACTAAATAGCATTTCTCCTTGATCTGTTTATTGTCTTTTGTTCAGCACTAAACTTCCATTTCTGTTAACTAGATTTTAAGTCATCATCACCCAGCCTTTCCACAATCTCTGAGAATGGTCTGCTTTTGTTGTCTTTGAATGGGAGCATCATTGGTGTACCCTCATCATTTATGAAAATATACTATATTTTCTTGTGAAATATTTCAAAGTCAGGTAGAGCAAAACTCTCCAAAGAATATATTGAAAAAACACAGGTACAACTTCTGGGTTTGGATTTTTTTTTCCCTTTGTGCCAGCACTCAAAGGAAACACTTGCTGGGAAAATTAGTGTTGGCTGTCATTTTTCCTAAAATTTCCTTCTCATTAAGTATGCCAAGGCAGATTCTTAGGATAATCAAATTTTCATGGTGTTTCTCCATCTATACATATGATAATTTCTCAACATATGTTGAAATCAAATAAGATTAAATACCTAGCAAAATATTTCATGTTTGACTTTATTTTACATCTGTTTTACACAGATGCTTACACTTGTTGGTCTGCTATTGAGAAGTTTCGGTTACACCAGTGTTATTAGTAGTTCTTATTAACCTTAACTGTTCTTGTGACTGCTTTTCGATATTTTCTGCTGCCATGCCTTTTCCTTTGCAGATTACCTTGACTTTGTTACATTCTGTCATTTCACACAGACTGTGTTCTTTGCATGTAGAGAGTCATTCAAGTAATAAAAAGATGCTACATAATTTTTAAGTTGTTGCTTCTCATTTCTGTCTTGCTCTGGCTTCTTTCATTAAAATTAAGTTCATGTAGCGGTTATGACAGTGAGATTAACCTACATTTGTTCAGTCTTGATGGAGGACCTTTCAAATCCAAGTGCCCCTGGCTAAAGGGAACACCTGTGCAAAACGTTTTGTTTTATATGCAAGACATGATTTACAAGAAGTGTAATAGCTATTATCAAAGTAACTGGAATATCTAGAAAAAACAGGCAAGCATCATATTCCAATGTTGAATGCAATGGAAGAATAATTGGTAAGGATATAATTAAATATGTAATATATCTACTATTCAATACATAAACAATAGTTAGTATTCAAAGAGCAAAGGGGTCGATGGAGCAACAGAAACATGGTAAGTAGGTTATGTCTAGAGGGCAAGAGAATGACAGATCCTTGAAGATTGTGGAACGTGGAGATAGGGGAGTAAGAATTACAAGCTACTGTGAACAGCACATGCAAATGACGATTCAGAAATTACAATGTAATGCAAAACCAATGCCTAAATTGTTTACCTGATTTTGGTATTCAGTATGATTATTAATTTTAGTGAATGGTAGTCTGCTTCATCAAAATCCTTTGGCTCAGTCCCATTACCAAAATACATAGGAGTCATGTACCTTTGTTGGGAGCTCTACCAAGCATCCTGAGGGCAAGAGTCCTTCGTTTTCAATCACATGACAATAAAGTTGCTGAACTTAGCAACCATCGCAGCTTCTGAGTTCCCCCTTTTGGCCAAGGGCCAAGCTGCTTCCATCTTCTCCGGTTCCTCCTCCCCTGCTGTATGGAAGGCCTCTGTCCTCCTCCACAGGAGCCACCACCCTCACCACTTTGCAGGAGCCTCCTACTCCAAGGATGGCTGGTATAAACCTGGAAAAAACCAGGTGAAAATCTATTGCCTGTGTTACATGTGATGTGAGAAGGAAAGACCTAACCTTTGCTTCTGGCCTACGTATTTTATAGATCTGTGAAATTGCCACATATATTTTGTTGACTTAAAAACCTATCTAGACTGACAGAGTAAATTCCCTTCCAACTACAGTAGTCAGACTATTTGTTTATGGAACTATATATAACACCATCTGTGAAAATGTAGTCCGATTTTCCCAGTTATTTGGAGAGAAACAGTGTTAGGAAACACATTGGTACTTTAAATGTGGATAATACCCTTCTGCACTTCTCAATAACATCAATCATTATAATCAACTATCTTTATATATTTCCTTTGTGTACTGAAACTCTACAAGTCAAGAAGCACAAGTGTCCTGAGTTTAGATGAGAGAATGAAGTCGTCCAAATTAGAACTGAGGACATCCAGGAAAGGGGGTTTCCTGCTAACAGGAAACTTCATATTTTTCAAAATTTGGTTTCAGTTTGAATTAGATGAAATCTTTTTATTCTTCCCAGTCCTCCAGTCAGCAGGAAGCTGCTCAGACGCTGGAACAGCTCAGCTAAGCTGCCTCTGTCCTAATACCAACAGCAAAGCCGGGTATCAATGTCACTGAAGGCTGGGGCTTCCCAGACTCCCTGACTCCTTGGCCAGTCTCCCAGGGGATAGCTGTGGGTAGACATTTGTGGAGAGGAAAATGGGGTTACCTCAGGACTCTGGACACTCAGCAAAAGTTCGGCAAGTGAAAGAAATTTTAAGCTCTAAAATGTGGAATCTATCAAATAAAATTTGTTCCATGAGAAAACTTTGAACCTAATCTTTTTGTCTGGAAGCTCTGTGTAAGGCACCAGTTTTCATAACAGAAAGGAGAAAGGCAGTGGCTACAGAACCATTTGTGCAGTTGTGATAGTAGTAAGAACAATGGGAGTTGAAGTTTCAATTTACAGAAACTCCCATAACATACCTGAGTGTCAGGAATCTTTTTCTGGTCTCTCTCCAAGTGTGATGCCTGGAGAGTGAGTGGCTGAGTTTCAGCTGGCTGCACTCCAAAACCACTGTCCCCCATGAGACAGTGCTCAGAGATATCTTACTGGTTTTTTGCCCCCTTACAAAGACAAGCAACTTCTCCACTGCTCAGGCTGGAAACTATGGCAAGATACTCCTTTTATATAGACTCTGTTTTGCACTCAGCACAAGAGGGGTCCTTAGCACTCAGCTGACATTAACAAGAAGAAAATATAAATAATACTTCCCACCCCAAAAAACCATTATCAACATATATAATTCTGTAACAGGTGGTAATTCAGCTATATTATATTTGGAGATATAAAGGATTTTTTTTGTTTAATTAGCTGTCCATCTGCTCTGTGTTACGAATATTACTCATTGGTATGAGAATGAGGTCTTGCAGACTGCTGACTATGAAGCCAGGGAAAATTTAAGTATTCATTATCTTGATAGAGGTACTGAGAAATATTGCGAGATGATATTTCTAGTACTTGCAGACTTCCCAGTGCACTTTGGAAAGGGACAACAACCCTGCTGGGCAATTATCCTAAATAAACCGTGCCTGAAACTTGGGCTGCAGCACATTCATCCTGGGCTGCTTCAACTTGCATCTGATGTGCTGTATTGCACAAAAATGGTTTTGTGTCTCTTAAAGACCTTCATATAGGTAGACCTTTTACAGCCCTGCTTTCTATGGTCATCTGGTAGGAAAAAATATTACTCACTGCGTGCTTGAAGCCCAAATCATTCTGGAGCACACATTTTATTCATATCTTTCCGGAAGTATAATGTTCACAGGGAATAAACTCCCAGCCTCTAAATGGTTTTCTGCCTATCAGGCAAACAAACAAATGTCCCCTGTAGGTTTGCAGAGAGCCAGAGGCAAACTGAAGTTTTTGGAGTTTTCATTACGGTCTGTCGCAGTGTGGTTAAAGTGAGAAAACATCTTATATGAAAAACTACACCTTCTCCCTCTGTAGACTTGCTGCTTGTGTGCCCGAGTCAGTGCTGAAACCCAACCTCCCGTTTTCTTTTTTATTTAAATAAAAAAAAGTCCAATCAAACAGTATGCAAAAATCTTGTAACTTGGACACTCAAATTTAGAAAACAGGGACAACAACTTGTACCTAAATCAAAAGTCTTGCCTGGAAGCTACAAAACGGCAGAACAAGCGGTGAAAAGGCAGGCCACTTCTTGTTGCTTAATTTGATCATCCAAGGTAGAAAATATTTGGTTTCAACTGCTATTTCTGAGGAAAAAAATCAGTGTTTTTCAATCCTTCACACTGCAGGAACATTTATAAAAATGAGTGGTATGTCAGACTGGGTTAACAGGGGATGATTGCCCTTTCCTTCAATGCCAGAATTAAGGATCATTGGATTAAACTGCTAAGGATCAGAAGGTTCACAATAAAAAAAATGAAGGTGGTTCCTCACACCACGTGTAGCTAAGTTGTAGGAATCACTGCTAGCATGTTTTTGCAAACAGTTAAGTTTATATCAGCATGAATTAAAAAGGCTGTTGGACAGAGTCATAGAAAGTCATCTGAGGGTATTAAGCACTATCCCTGGCTTGGGAAATTATTGCACTTCAACTGGCAGAGGATGGACAAGTATAATTTCATGTTCTCATATTCTTCCTTAGACATTTTCGTAATTTTAGGACAAAAAAAGCTGAGTCAGACCAAAGGTCCATTTAGCCCCATAATCTGTTCTCAGCGTTGGTTAGTAGTGAAGGCACAGTTCCAATGCAGTGCATTGATACTGGCTACACGTGGCCATTGATTCTGGCCACAGTTACAAACTGGAAGGGAACTGGACTGAAACATCAGTCATGCTGCATGGAGGTCACTGCTGCCACCGGCAAGGCACCTGAGGGAGAGGAGGGAGGGACACCAGCGTGCCGTTTGCACTGAAATGACTGCAGGTCCGCCAGGAGCATCACTGATGTGTGTGATTTACACAGGTCTCATATCACAGTGGAAGACACTCTGATAATCAGGCAGGTAAATGAAACATTGAGCTGAAATACAAAAAACAACACATGGTAAACTTTTAATTTGATGAATTTTGCTCTTGCATCACTACCGGGTGTCTGAATAGATTTCAGTCTCCTTGAACTTATTCATTATTCAAAACAAACTGAAAAAAATTATCTAGTCCCTGATGTAAAAGTACATGCACAAGTCACAGTATGCAACTGTAGCTTTTAATAGAGAAATAGCCTCAAAATTAATTTTCTAGAGAGAATATTCATAGGATATCCCCAATTTTAAGCACAGTAAGAAATAATATCCACTTCTTTCTCTTTGCATTTCAAGATATCAATTCCAAATGAGGACAAAGTAGTGCTGTGCTAATCACTGCACAAAGTACAAACGAGGAATTTGGTACCTCTCTTTTGTAGGTAGGTTGAAAATCCCATCAGAAGTGAAAGAGGCTCCAAAGGCACCCAGGATGGCTATGACAGAGCTAGGAAATTAATCCAGAGTCTCAGAGTTCATCCTTCACACAAGGCAAACTCTTCTTGTGGTAATTCTTCATCGGTAGAAAAAATATCATTTTACAATGATCACTGGCTAGTGCCAGAATGCTATAGCCAGCTCAGAGTGGGCTGGAACTGGCCCACATTAGTTTCCTGTACTTGCAGTTATGAGAAACTAAAAAAAAAAGAGCCACACAAAAGTGGCACAATGCCCAGCTCAACGGACTTTAATGGTAAGAATATCTTCACTGGGAGTTACCGAACTGCATTGCATTGGAGGTTGTGTTGGCCCGAGAGAGGGGAGGCGATTTCACATGTCCTCAGGAGTGGGACTTAACTATGCAGAGGACACTGATTCTGCTCTTCTTCAGGAAAAAAAAAAAATCTCAAAAGATGTTCTGCTTGAACAAAATCTCTCCTGAAAAGAGATTTGTCTTCATGGAATAAGAGGATTCAGTCTGCGCATTTGGCTGCCTAGCTCTTCTTCTGAGAGTCCAGCTCAAGTAATTCTTGATTAGTGAGTCTCTCACCCCACTTCCTCTTCTTTGTGATGTCACCATGCTAGACACTAACTCACCAGTCTGGAGACGAATGTTAGGGAAGCAAAATATCTAGTCATCTCTAGGCGGTTTGCCACCATCCATCACCAAGCCCATTTCAGAGAGAACTGCAGAAAGCTGGATCAGAAAGTAGATTTAAAACTGCATTACACATGGGAAACAAATGCTATCCAGGAAACCTTTTTACAGGTCTAAATTATAAATCATTCCTTGGAAGTATTTTTGTTTTGGAGAAGTGTTTGGTGAGATGTTGCATTTGACCACAGACAGCTGCGCTGTTTAACCATTTAGTATCATTTACTTCCATAGCAACTTCTTTAATCCACTGTGTGTATCTGACTACATACCTTTAGTGGAAAAGAAGAAATAACATACATATATACATGTTTCTGTGTGTATGAGTAAATTCTTAGAATTACATATAATAATATGTGTTTATATAAACAAGTATGCACACAAAAAACCTGCAATGTCTGATGTGATTACAGCTTCTCATCCTTCAATAAAGAAAATATAAGAACAGAATTAACCCAGGACACAGGGGATACTGAAATTTCAAAGGCAAGAAGAGGTCTTACGTTAATAAAACATTTATTTTCAGATTTTGCACTTAACAGTTGCATGGAGTCAATGCTACATGAGAGACAGGGATAAGAGTGAATCTGAGTAATTTAATTTGATTTTCCACAGTAAAAAGACGATGTAAATGAATGCCTCAGCTGTTGCAAAGCTTGGGAAACTTGGTTTCCCAATAAGCTCTTAGTGATACATGGAAATACACTTCAGTATTTGTATTTCAGGACAATATTCAACACAATTCAGTGTAGCATGATACTGTTCACACAGATGGATGTAAGAAAGCCAGTATATGAAGAACTAATGGAAAAGGAAAAGCTGTTTGCAGGAGAGAATACTAGAAACTCAGAAAAGCACCTGATGAAATATTTAAGGATATATTGAAATAGAATAAGTGGGGCAACTCTTGCTTTTCCTGTCTAAAAGTTTAATGTAGTCTTCTGTGGTCTGATCACAGCCTTCTTGGAGTTGTTTGATTCAAAGGAAAAATCCCAGCCTGCAAGCAGAGACAGTTTTAAAGATGAACACCTCTGACTACTGAGCCCAAGAGACTTTTAGGCACCAGCATAAAACATCCATAATGCTGGTGCAAACAGTCAGGTGTGAGTGTGAGGGGAGAGGATTGACATTTGCCAGAAGGGTCCATGGACCTAATGCTTGTCCACAACCACTAGTGGGTAACTCCAGAGGTTTCCTCTTGAAATTTAGAATAAAGTTGTCTTTGAAGGACCACTATTTTCTAAGTGTGGTTCAACCTTGTGTTTGGGACATCCTCTTTAAAACTAGAGGAAAATTTACACTTGGTGCTTGTCCTCTGTTAAAAATGATGCTGCTCAGGGAACTGCACAGCAGAAACTAAAGTGACACTATCCTATGCATTTGTTCCAAAGGTCTTCACCACAGGCAAATTGATATGAGATATTGACAATATGAAGGATCCATATCAGAAACCTAGCACTGAACAACCCAGATACAAATGCTGTGAGTCATTTGATCCTCATGTATGGGTTCCCTGAGGTTACCAGCAGGAGCCATTCAATATTCCACAATTGCCATTTACCACATCTACCCTGTTTAACTATGTCTTCTTATAGGATGAGACTTTCATCAGGTCTCAGACCTGCTTTACTTAATCTTTAATTTAAGACATGGAAAAATTCCTCTTGACAAGTATTTCTCATGCAAGATTCTTATTGTTCTGAGAGTCCCCCCTTACAAACACTGAGGTGTCTGGGCGAAAGGTCATTCTCTGGTGCTGGCAACCACTGTATGGCCACAGTCACCAACAATTGCAGATCTGTTCCTGACTTAGGCTCTTGTCAGCTACACTGTGAAACTACCGTCGCATTGCTTTTCAAGACACTGTTTGAAAGAGGATAGGGTACCTGAAAGCATACAGGTAGTGAAAAAGTCATCTGCTTTCCAAACTCTGCAAGGGTCTCTCTCTCTCTCCCCCCCCCACTCTCTCTCTCTCTCTCTCTCTCTCTCTCTCTCTCTCTCTCTCCCTGCATTGACCACACTCAGCACCTGAGAAAACAGCTTTGGACCTCATCATCTCAGTAAGATCCCTGAAGCAGACAATTTTGAGTATCTGCTGATGTACACCTTTGGGCTATGATTTGCAGTAATCCCATATCAGTCCATAGCACTTGTCAGCACTTTTACATCCAATAAATTGTTAGCATTTCTACAGAGCTTCGTTCATAGCACATGAGTATGAGCTGAGCTCTGCAAGACGTTTGTTATGCGGCCAAGTACGTGATATGGCTCAGGGTGTTGGCCATGGTCCCAGGACTTCCTTAAGATCACAGAACTCAGTAGAGCCACCAAGAATAGTCTTCTAGGGGTCCCTCTTCTAAAACAGCTGAGCAGCATCCCTCTATTTTACATCCATTAACCTTGGCATTTTTCCTAACATCTTACAAAACTCCCTAAAAAAGGATTTCTGAAACAAAGTAAGAGTCTTGAATTTATAGAGCAGTAATCTAATCTTTCCTTTACACTTAGACTTTTTTTTCAATAGTGTTGGGATTTGGACCTGTCTAAGCCTTAGACATTTCTGCTGAAATCATTTAAAAGGCCTTCAAGTCCTGAGAGCAACAGTTTCTGACTACCCAAATGTGGATACCTTAAGAGTCCAGATTTTCATTAAGGGCAGACCAATTTCCCAGTAGGGATCAGGCCTCTTTAACATTCACCTGAAAAAAGAGGTATCCAAGGGTCCCAACCGCTCCTGGAAACTCTGGCATTGCTGTCCTGATGAGGCTTTCAACCCTGAAAGAGAGCTCCACTCTCTTGACTCTTCTGTCAGAAGGGTCAAACAACAAAGCTGGCAGCTTCACAGGGACATGTTGAAGCTATTTTTAAAAGCTTTTACCCTCTGTCAGTTACAACGCCCTTTTTGAAGGTTAAAATAGAAACCAGTTTCTAGCATCTACAAACCAAAACCCAATAGATACTTCTGACATTGTCTGACAAATTCCTGGGAGTCTCAACAGGGAGGCCAGGAACCGCCTGGACATAAAGTCAAAGACATCCTATCTGAGAAGAATTGAGCTAAACCGGACAAAATACTTTAAAGTAGAAGGAAAACCACTTCAAAAAATTTTATGATCATATTTGGACAAAAAGTAACTTTTATATCCCTTTCTGGAGACCAAGCAGTTCTCTTACTTCTCACCAATTCACAAGCACCAAGATCTGTACTCATAGTAGGAGCTATACTAAAACCAGCACACCAGAATGCAAATGTTCTACCAAGCCAAACAGCAAACACAATAACATAAGAAAGAAATTCTGTCCCATAATTCTGGCCCACAAGAAGAACAGTGCTTTGGTTTCTCAAAGAGATGACCAAGGAAACTGGCTAGCAACAGCAACATCAATTCTGTTTCTTCTGCAGATAGAAAACATAACACATTGCATCTTAGCAATGATAAGGAGAGCAGATGATAGGAAAGGAAGATCCAATAATGTTTTTGCCTTTTTAGCATTTTCCTAGACTTTGAGCTCATTGCCTATCGGACAGAGAGTCGGTGAACCCCGGTACAACAGGAAACAGAAAGTCAATGATGTACTTGCAGGGATCTTGACCAACAGGTTGCCAGCTTATGCCAGCTTTTCTCAAAAGGAGTCACTGATTTATTTTTGGCTTTACATCTAGTCAGAATCACCGATTTGAGCAACCCTTGCAGAAAAATACAGAGAATTTACATCTCAAATTCTTGTAAAATTTAAAATGCTAAACCAGAAGCACTTACAATGCTGAAGAACTTAAACACTACTGAGGATACTTCACTGTAGCTCAGCCTGCTCAGCTCTTTTAATATGGTTGAAAGTTTAACAAATTAATATTGAGAGAGATCTTAAAAATCTTAATATGAAAGATAGAGCACTCAAGAAAAGCACAACTAGTGCACTTGAACCCAAATGCTAGCATAGAGCATCACAATGAGCTGAACACCAGGTGTACAGTTAAAGGTAAGAGAGAAGAGATTAATTGAGTCTAACTGAAGTTTCTTTTGCACAAGAGACATTTTAACATCAAAATCTCAAGATCTGGTACAAAATAGTCATATAATCTCTGATTTAAAAGTAACATAACTCATTTCTAATCCTTGTGACTACATCAAAAAATCATCAGAGTTATGATCCAGGTTCAATATAAGGGTTAAAAAATCAAGAGACAAAGAAAGCCAAAAGTACATATAAACTTTAGCCAATCAACTGAAAATTACCACTGCTGACTTTTGAACTTATCTCAGCATTTTGAGATGAGTTTATGATCTGAGTCTTTTTAGTGGGGGAGTTTGGACCAAAATCAGAGATACAGTACTAAGCATCCCCTTAAACCTAAGAATACTCCACCTACCTTTTTGGTATAAAGACTTAAGAATTCAGAAACTTAAGTTACTGGCACATAGTTACTTCAGACTGATCCACAAGAGTGGATTTGCTTCTGTGTCACAGGAGGAGATATAGAGAGACACAGAGTTGCAGAAGGGAAGAAGGAAGCAAAGGATTCCCTATCTGTAACTACCGATGTCCAGGGAGTGTGCAAATATTCAGGATGGCTCCTTTAAAACCCATCAGATTGGCTGGCTGAGCATGACTGCTTGAGGGCTCTTCAAACCCTCCTGACTTTTTCACTTATAGACAACCCCCATGAAAGCATGTATTTAAGATAACTATGCATAATACTGTAGAACTTCACAGGCTCTTGCAATGCAACAAATAAGCCTTCATTTTGCCAAGTCACATTTTTCCCCTAGAACATCATGCTGCAATTTCTCTTCCTATTCAGTTAAGCTGCCTAAATAAATAAATCTCAGTCCCTCTAGCACTGTATCATTCATATTTAAATTGTTAGTCTACAGATTACTGTTTTCTGCCTTCTGCACTTAATCCGTCAGCTTCTCTTGCTTACATATCCACTTGTGTTCATTATTAGGTGCTGGATGGAATTTATAACCAGAGCAAAGCCCCATTAGTCATCCAAGTTTTGCTGTACTGGAATTAACTCAGTAGCCCCTGCATACTGACTTATGGAGGAAAGTTAATCTCAGTTCATGGCATGAACTTTCCACCATGTAACAGTGGAGTGAATCTCTTTCACTGGAACGTGAGTCACTTCTAATGCCATCCACATTTTTACATTTATTGAGTTTTTCTCTTGGCTAAGAAACAGACTAACAGCTGTCGGTCCACCTGCAGGCTGAGAGCCCTCACAGGGCTTTTAACGATGATGGTACAGGAGCATGAGAGAACACTGGGGAGGCTTCTGAAGGTGGAATGCAGCGCAGTTACCAGGAAGCTGTATGCTTCCTATAACAAGCAAAATCTTGGCTAGAGCCTCAGAGCACTCACACATGCTACTTGAGCACTCTGCTCAAACCACCCTGGTTCCCTGACTAATGTGGGCAGCTCTTGATCCTCACCTCTACAATAGCTCCAGATCCACCTGAAAGCAGTGTGAGTCTCACAGCACTTGCAAAAAGTAGGTGCCTGCTTTTCAGTATGTTGTTGTGTCCTGGGACATATCAGGGTGTTTGAGGGCACTTGCAGAGCAAAGCACTTCGATATGGAGACAATGGATATATGAGAATTCAGTTATACTATTGCAAACCCGGGACACTGGAAGAGGCTATGAATGTGGCAATGTAACTGGACTAGATAAGATATGCAACTCTGGGTTTCTGCTTTAATATTTAGGGACTTACAGGATGCCTAAGAGTGTTGGCTTTGGTCATTCAAGCAGAAACAGGTAGAAATAGAATAGTAAATCCCTTTGATCCTCCATTTCTATATCAATAGGGTCCTCTGAGTGCTCCATTCTCTACACGCGTCCTCCTTCACTCACGCTTCCCCAGTCTGCCACTTCACCTCTACTCAAAAGAGCCTAAGTTAGACACAGCTACATAAGCAAACCCCTGGGTTTAGCTGCCCTGATGCAGAGGTCTACTCATGGGGATGAGCTGTATCCAAACCATTCCAGTATAGGCTCAAGGACTTTCTCAGGCTTCAGAGCTCTTGCTTATGAATCCTCAGAGCAAAGTGTCTTCTCTGCACAATAGAGTTTGTGGTGCCACTTGGGAGAGCTTGTGCTGTGGCTAAAGCTCATCGCTTCCAGATCAAGAGAAAAGGACAGCTCGGCAGCACTAATGACTGCAGCCATTGGAAACTCTCTTCTGGAAAGGCTGGTTGAAAATCATGACACATGCATACATAGTGCACACACACTTTAATAAAGATGTTCCTTTTCAAAATGAACAGTGACAGTCATTGAATTTGCCTTGGAAAAGCAGGCAAACCTATAACTTATAAACTGTAACTCACAAACCTTAGCAACTTCCAGTTGCCCTTAGCCTGGTAAAACCACAGAATTTAAGTTGGAAAAGACCTGTAAAATCATTAAGCCCATCAATTAACTATCACTGTCAAATCCACCACTAAACCATGTCCCTAAGTGTCGCATAAATTAGATCATGATCAGACTGAAAGATCAAATAAAATGAAAATCCCTATATTTTAAAGGGATAAGTAATGCAAACGAGTAATAAGGATCAGTTCCAGACAACCACTAAGATGACACAACAACCAGCCTAGAGTTAACTTTACTCCTTGCTGAGCCGTGTTTGGCTGCGAAGGCATCTCGACAGCTGAAGTAAAAGCAGGTGAACAAGCGATTCAAAAGGCAAGGAATCTGTCTCATCATATTTAGCAAAAAGACGGACTTGAAGTGTGCTTCAAAACCCTAAAAATCACAACCACATCTCAGAGACGAAAAATGACAGGGGTGGTTTTTTTGTTCGTTTCGGTT
>VZRJ01005113.1:1862617-1982477 GCA_013397565.1 Ptilonorhynchus violaceus | reverse complement strand
TGCGGGCGACTCCCGGGGTGCAGCCGGACCGGCCCTTCAAGCTCAGGAAGAGTCTCGGTAGGGGCGCCGGGGGCGCGGAGGGGCTGCGCGGGGGCCGAGGGGCTGCTCACACACGTAACGCTTCTCTTCTCTCCTCTGCCCCGCAGCCACCCGGCTGGAAGAAGTTGCAGGAATCCGGGCGAAGTTCCCGACAAAAATCCCGGTAAATCCATGTTTTCTTATCGGAGGTTGTTGTCGCTGTTTAAAAAAAGAAGCGCTGAGAACCTCTCTCTAAAGTGTGTGAGGGGAGGAGGAGGGACCTCGGTATTTTAGGTTTTGCTAAGTGTGACTCTAATTAAAACAGGTAATTGTTGAGAGATACCATAAAGAGAAATACCTTCCTCTCTTGGACAAGACCAAGTTTCTCGTTCCCGAGGAGCTGACCATGGCACAGTTCATAACCATCATCAGGTGGGTAGCGGATACTGGTGGGTTGGAGCTGCAGCTGGGGTTTGCTGCTCTTCTCCAAGGAGGTATTTCCTGGCACTGTGCTGGGACATCTTGCTTACTTTGGTGGGAAGGAGGATAAAGGTGTTAGTAATGTAATGGCTTCCCTCTCTTGTAAGCGTTCAAAGAAAATAAACAGATGTTTTCACAAGTGCATTTGGGGGAAAAATGCAGGGGTTTTTTGATTCATAGTCCTCTCCCTTCTCCCTAACTGTAGTGAATAACGACTGTATAAGACTCCTCCTTTCTTCTTGCTTGATGGACTTGGTACTAGGGCCCTGTTTTGCTTATGACTGTCACTGCCTTGCTCTCTTACTGCACCTACCTGAATTTGCTCAAGTTCAAAGCAACTCTTCAAAGTGAGTGGCATGAAATGTGCTTCAAAGTTGTTCTTTATGAAACATTACAGCAAAGAAGTCTCCTAAAATATTTAGTGATATTTTCTGAGAAAGTATGAAAGCTGTATGTTTTTCAGCACACTTATTAAAGTATAGAAAAAGGTCTTTCTAGGTTATAACTTCTGTAAAAGATGCTTTTGGCTCTTGGACAACTTGGGTCTTAATCCTTGTGTGTAATGTCTCTGAAAAGGCCTTTTTTTGAAGGTACGCTTTATAGTAAGTATAACAGACTGGAGCTGGATTCCTTTACAAAATCTGTACTGCAGAAGCTTTTGGTTTCTATTCACTTCTCCCTAGGAACTGCAAGCTTACGCTCAGTAGCACCTTTGGTGTAGCAATGTAAGCCTTTCCTCTGAGTGCAGGCCTTTGAGCTTCCAGACCTACAGTTAACTTCCTGCTGATGGAGATGTTAAACCACACTATAACTTTACACAGCATTTCTTGTACCTAGTTCATGCAACAGCTCTGCTTAGTCTATGTCATAGACTGAAGTTGAAACCAGATTCAACTTGCTTAATCCTCTTTTTTTCCTCCCTTTTTCAATTAGAAGCAGGATGGCTCTAACAGCTACACAAGCCTTCTACCTGCTGGTGAACAACAAAAGCCTCGCCAGTATGTCTTTGACAATGGCAGAAGTGTATAGGGACTACAAAGATGAAGATGGCTTCGTGTATATGACGTATGCTTCCCAGGAGATGTTTGGATGCTTTTTACCCACTGCCCAAGGGAAAACTATGGAATGCTTTCAGAAAACTTAAGATTGGGTCCGTGTGCTGCAGCAAAGCAGTTTGCAGTGAATCATGCCTGTGGCATGAACCTTGGAGATGCTCCTTCCGGTGTAAGCTCTTGAGCTCTGTAGTGGGGAGTTATGACCCAAAAGCTGGCAGGACCAGCTTGAGGCAGAAATGGTACACTTTCCCTAGATAATAATTTGGATGTATATTTTTATATTTGAAGACACTATGGGTTTGGTTTTTTTTTTCTTTTGAACTGCACCTCCACTTTTTTGCAATATCAGTCTTTGTTGTGTAACTGATTTTTAAGGTGTCCTGAAAGCCTACGTCTAAGAGTAAAATAAAGAACCTTTTAAGTACTGAGTTGAATGCTAGTTTTAATCTGGGGAAAGACTGTAAAAATCTGTCTAGGAGAAGATTCTATAATAATTCTGGGAATTTGAGCTCAATGCCTTTTAAGTGAAGCACTGCTTGTACAGCTACTCTGAATTTTTGAATGGAATATCAACGTTTAAGTCATATCATCCATGAGCAAAACCATACTTATGAAAGGTACATTAAGCTAGGTATCTGAGCTGCAAGATTAAGTAGTAGTGCCAGAGCAGTGTTAAGTATAACACCTGAATAAACTGTCAGTTGTTACAGAAAACACTATCTGTGGTATAGATAACTATTTGTTTAAATAAGCAACCTGATTGCTAGTCAGCATAGCTGAAATGCAGATATAGCAGGACTTGAAGAGTAATCAAGTGTTCAAGAGTCTGTTCTTGCTACTGAATTTTGCTAGCATGGTTACTGTAGATAGTCTCATATCTATTCCCTACAGGCACCAGCTTGTCAGTTACCCTAAAGGACTTCGGTGAGCCTTCTCTCAAAGATAGTGCCAAGTCATGTACCTCGTGATTAAGAGATATTCCAATGCCTCTAGAAAATGTCAAAAACGTCAAAAATACCATGTAGTAAGATGCTGATTCATCTTAATTTACAGGCTTGGTTCCTATAAACATGTATTAAAAGAACACTTGACATGAGTCTTAGTCTGAAGTATAGCTCAAGCTGTCTTTCCTGTATGTCAGGAATGCGTTGGAAAGTTGGAAAAGCTCTGATCATGCGTGATCAATTTAAAATACCAGGTAATCTAAAAATTTGTCACACTTTACACTTTATTAATCAACCTCTTGGCAGCCTCAGTTTAGGATTGGTCAAATTGTTACAATATGATGCAATTCTTCTGTTCAGTACTAAACTGATTTGCAGAATGATTAATGTAGGAATTACTAGACTGCAAAGAAAGAAGTGTTGACAGTATTTAAATTATGCATAAGGAAAGAATGTGTGTGTTAGCTTTTTGCAGTTGTTCTCTTGCATTAATAATCTCTTGAACGTGAAGCTGTGAGCAAGCCTGGGTTTGAGCCTCTAAGCCAGGGGATTTAGAGGAGTACCTGCCTTAGTGAAGGTGATGTTTGCCAACTTGCGTTTCATGAGCTGAGGAACAAAGAAATCATTGAACTGACCTGACTCTGTGGAAAGGATAAGGCTATGTTGGTATAGGTTATGAAAACATGTGGGCTTTGGGATCCCAGAATCTCTTGCTTGGATATATTTCACTTATGCTTGTAATGGAAACAGTTTCCATTGCACAAATTGAACTTGAATAGTCATTTGTTACCAGCCCTCGGGAGGCAGAGACACCTGCTTGGCAGGAGCACCACACAGCAATGTTGAACAGCTGTGGGAACCTTGGGGTGGGAGGAGCAAGGGGAGCCTTTCTGTGTTCAAGCTCTCTTGCCAGTCTGGTGTTGGGCTAATATTTTGCTTCCTTGGCTCCTCTGTCTTCCTGTCTTGTGTGATACTTGGTACGTGAAGAAAGAAGCACTACAGTTTCTTGGCTGGAGCAATTTTGTCTGACAGCCAACTTTCTTTGGTTTTTAATGTTGTGGCTGAGGTGTAAGTGTTGATCCTCCAGCATTTATTGACATTAGGCTATGGTGTCTATAGGCTGAGTCACAGATGAAGCCAAAAAAGTTACACAAGGAGAAGGTCAGTTGCAAGTAAAGAGCATCATTATAAACCTGTTTAAACTGGCCAGATGAACCTAGAAAGAAGTCCTATGAACTGCGAAAGCATCATTGGGTAATAGTAATAGACTTGCCCTTCTACCAGATGTTGAAGCAGATAGTTAATATCCTATCAAAGACAGTTTTCACAAAGTCTTAAAGTAATAAACTAGGAGTTATATGCTCAAATAATTCTGTTGTTCTGCTTGTGGAATTGCTTTGGTGTGATTAGATGGTTTGAATTTAACCTATTCTCTCTTGAAGTGCAAGGAACAAGGATTAGAAAAGAAGCAAACAAAAACTTTGCTCTGACTGACATATGCAACTAAGATAACTAGCTACTTCCAATGTAGCTGCTGTTTGAAGAGCTAATATTTGCTTGAGCAAATACGTATTGATTAGATACAGGTACTTTTTTTTTTTTCCAATAGAGGACACAATGCTGTGGTAAGCAGATTTTATAGTTCTTTACAACGTGTCCCTAATGTAAAAAAAGAAGGCAGAGATGCCATTTGTTTTTAAAGGTGTCTTCATGATATGGACTTGTGTTCTTTAATATCAAAGATATCCACCCAAGAAAAGAAACCATTCTGAGGATACTTCTGTTTCTTCCATAGACTATCAGCTGAATCCCAGAAGATGCTCAGTGCTCTGGCTTCAAAGCACTTATGTATGTACATGGTCTGCTAAAGTAACTTGTTAGGTTGGGTTCCATGGCCCTCAGCCCTTGTGAGACCAAGCACTGTGCCTCATTTTCAAATATAAAACCAATCAACCTGAAAGGATACTGAGTATTAGTGTGGTATGAGGGCCTTTTTGGAACAGTATCCTTGGGGGATGTCCTATAGCCATCTACAACTGCAGCTACAACCTGTGCACAATGCTTTATGGAGTGCAAATTAACATTTGTTGTTGCAAGGCAAACATGATAACCTCAGCTTGAGCTTTAGCACACATAAGCAACAGCAGGAGCTTTCCAAACTGTTTGGATTTAAAAATGACTTAACATTATGTGTTGGTAGAATCAAGTATTGCAGACAAAAACTCTTGTGAACTTCAGATGGGCTTTTTATTGTTTTCCCATGCTAACTATTTCCAGATGGTGGTAGTTTCAAGATAAAAATATTTTAAAAAGATACACAGTTAAACTAAGTGACAGACTCTATCCTCTGCTGCAAATTAGTTCCTTTGTGTAGGTAAGATACAGTAAATTAAGAAGGTAAAATGAGATAATATGACAGAAGATAACCTTGAGCATCAAATTGTCCTTTCCTCTTTCAAGAAAACCTGTAGAGAAATTATAGTGAAAAAACAAAAAGACCTAAGCAGGACAGAAACAGTTTTTGAAAACTGGTGTTCTAACTTGGGCACTCTGAAGTGGAGGGAGGGAGAGTGGGAAAGTTTCTATAGAAAACCTCCAAGGGATCCCTGAGGGTGATTGAGAAATGCAATTTCGTATATGTTACAGTGCAACATCTGTACAAAACTTGTAATGGCACATGCGCTTCCCTTAAGAGCCACTGATCCAGAAAGATTTTGAGACAAATATCCTGGATCTTAAAATCCCCCCTTTTCTTCATAGTTTTGAATCAACCTGTAAGAGAGAGAGGGGGGGGAAAAAAAAAAGGTACCAAAACCAGAGTTCTGTGTATAAATATGTGCTTAATTTCTTTAGCTTTCCTAAGGTGCTTTGTTGCTTTGTAATGTTAGCTCTACCCACTTTTCTCCCCTGATATTTTTTGGTTGCTTCTTAGGAGTTTAAGTTTTAGTTGACCACTACTTGTTCCTATCCAGCCCACAACAGGCAAGGGCAGTTAGGTCCTATAATAAGTAACAGTCTGGCCCTGGTTCAGAGGTACATGAATATAACTTTAATGAAAGTAGTAATGCCCTTAAGGCTTCTCCCCAGAAAGTCGTATCACTCCCTGCCTCTTGTTCTTCATGTGGTGCCTCTCTTGTGACCGCAATGTTCCTATGGCACACAACTGTAGCCGTGCAGTCCACGTGGGTTTCGAAGAACACACAGCAAGTCTCAACGCCAGAGTTCAAAAAGCAGCACTGTCCTTTTTCCTGCAGTGGCAGACCCTCAGGAGGGAGGGAGTGTGCCTGCCTGGGTACACATGGAGCATCCAGAGCAGGCAGCCAGGGACTGAGGAGGGACTGCTCAGGCCACTCAGCACTTACATCATGTCCGTCAGGGACTGTAAAGGGCCTTTATGAGGCTGCTTATGATTTGTTGCAGGGTGGGCTTGCCTGACGGTGTTTATTTTTGCAAATATTTCAAGACCCTGGCTTCACTTCACAGTTCTTTCTGTGTATAACAGCATGGTCTGGATCTTAGTCAGACCTTCAGGCCAAACCTGTTTTGTGTCAGAAAGGCTATTGATTGCATGGTCCTTGGTGTTGTTGACCAAGATATCCCTGGTAGACCTAAAATTTATTTCTTGTTCTCAAGAACAGAGTCAAGAATTTACAGCATGACAGATAGATTTCCAGGGAAACCTTTAGGTCAGCTAACCAGTGGGTGAGAAGAAGCAAAGGAGTGAGCCAGGAGGTTAAGCATGCATATCAGCGCTCCCACCCAAAGTAGCTGCAACCATGTATTCTTCACAAGCTTGCCTCTGACTGCCTGGAAAGCCTGAGCCTCGGTGTGATCTCACTAAGTCAACTATTAACACCCATTAGCTTACAAAGAGAAGTTATGAGAAAGAAACACATGCTCACAGATGGAGGGTGGATATAGCCTTTTCCTGAACAAAATGTGAACTCTGTCAATGGAAAAAAACATACAGAATGGTGCCGAAAGGCAGACATGGCAAATAAAGAAATTCTATTCTTGGTGCTGGCACTACTTCACAAGGCAACTTGGCCCTTACTCTGAGAACTTAAAAACTTAATGTCAGGTGATGGATAGGAGTATGGTCTCCGTCTGACCCTTCTCCCCTAAAATGCTGCATCTGTGCTCAAAAATTAAGAATCAGATAGTGATGTGATCTGCATATTTGAATGCTGACTGTCTGAGGAAGATTAACTCATTTTCCAACAGCTTGATGCGTTAGTCACCTACAAAATAAAAGAGCCATCAATAGAAAAAACAGCTGCTGTGCTGCAGGTGAGGGCAGGATTGCCAGCTTAGTGCAGACACATCTCTGCTGTCTAGACTGTCAGAGTAACCCAAGCATTGCTGGGGTTATGAAGATAATTTTGCTTTTTGAAATTATATTTGCTCTGCCGTAAACCTGTCAAAACTGTCAAGAGGGGCCTCAGGAGAAACTGCATTTTCCTAGGAGGCAGCTGGATTTGGTTTAACCCTCAGCTCTTCCCAGCCACCCTCATGCACACTGACTTTCTTCCCATTCCTATTTTGGAAAGGGACCAGGCTTTCTGTGTTTGCAGAACCTGGGTACCGGTTCCAAGGTTGCTGATAATTAAAAATAATATGTGCTTAGTTACCATGTAACAAACTTGTATGAGAATTCATAGCTGTTCTGCTATTGTAATTCGGCCCATGTTGAACTCACAAAATTTGGCTGTGCCTCAGCCACTCAGTCTTCTAAGCCTCTATCAGGTCTGGAGCAGCAGTTTAAATGAGATGGCTGAGGCCAGTACTGCTTTTTGGGTAGCTCCTCCCTTCCAGTGAATTTTGCTGAGACAAAATTTCTTGTATCAGCTGAAGAACAGCTGTGTGGGGTAGCCATGCTCACCAGTGTGAACTGGTTTTGGTCCAGGTACAAGATAGGTTAGTGTAGCAGCTTAATTTCATGCCCCAGCCCATCCACATGATTTTGCCATGGAAGCAGGATGCGTCATGCAGTGCAGGCTGGTGAGAGGTGACAACCTTCAGGAAGGGGTGGGTGCAGAGGAGGGTTGTCACAAGAAACTGAGGGGGTGGAACTGCTACTGGTATAAGTAGATGTTGAAGATTATATGGGTCTGCAGGCTAGTCCATGTCAGGACTTCTTACCTTATCAACATTCCTTAAAGGAAAGTTTCTTTTGTTTCTGACATCCAAGGCAGCTGGCCCATAAGCAAGTGTTGAGCAAGATTACTTTCATGTGCTTCACAGAAGAACATCCTTATAACTCAATGGATAAAGATTGGGAAGATCCTGCTATGATTCCTTTTTCTCCCTGAAGAGGCTGAGCACAAGCTTCACACTGTGTACTCCCAGTAACTCCTGTCTCCCTGGACCCAGCACAGAAAATGAATTATCTGTTGCCAGAAGCTAGGGCCTTTGTAGATAAAGCCCAGAGCGACAGCAGAGGTGTGTGGCTAAGGGGCTTGGACCCAGCTCCTAAAATAAACCCCCAGCCAACCTTTTCTTTCTGAAAATAAACTATCCAACTGGAGGATCTGTGAGAGGCTGCAGTTTTACTAGTGGAAAATTTAGGCAAAACCCTATAAAATAAATGAAGCAATTTCAGTAGAATTGGAGGCACTGAAACTAGTGTCTGGAGTCATAAAGGCTGTAGAGCTAAAGCTACCATGTTGCAATTCATGGGAGGAAGCGCTTATCCCCAGGAGGTGGAGAGAAGAAAGAAAGGTCAAGCACTGTAGCAGACATGAAAGATTTTAAGTTTCTGGAAAGTTTTTCTTCAAAATATGGTTTTGCCAAGTATCTCATTTTCTGATTCAAACTACTGTGTTTTTTCCCATCAAATTAATTTCACTTAAGCTGGTTTGTGAGGAGGAAAAATCCAAATCTCAACTTATATTATAAACATAAGGAAAAATGAATTAAAGAAAATGCTCGTGGATTATTAAGTTACACCTGTGTAACTGCCATAAAAATTTGCAATATGTATGGCAGCAGGCACTCAGGTTACACTGAAAAACCAAAAGAGGGGTTACTCCATTTTAGACAACTCATTTAAAATGAGGTGGAACTCTCTGCTAATTCTCAGCATAGGAAGTTTTGTGTTTTGTGGGGGTTTTGGATGTGTTTTGGTTACATATAAAAGAGATCCATGCACTTTTGGTTGGACTGTGTTTTATGATCTTTAACTAGTGAATGATTTGTTAACAGCAATACTGCATAACAAACTATAGAAGAGTATCTATTTATGCCACATTGCAAAAAACAGAGCAAAGAGTTGCAGCAGGGAGCAGTTTGCCAGCACATGTAAGAAAGAAATTTATAATAATTAATAATATTTTTGCATGCATAAGATCCAGAGCTGGCCAAGAATAATTTGCAGAGTGAACACTCCTACATCTATTTTCATCAGAGAACAAGAAATGAGAAATTGAAGAATGTGAGCAGCTGGAAACAAAATGTCTCTCCAAAAGTGCTGTGAAGAAATCAGCAAAGTTTCTGCAGGCTGAGGCTCTGATGCCTTTTTCAGAGCTTTCTCTACCCTTAAGCATGTTTTGAAACAGTAGTGGCTTTAGGCTTGTGACTTAGCACTCACACAGTGCTGAAGAAATATGTTTGGGTTCTCATTTGGAGGAATAAGCCTGTCTTCAAGTTCTTAAAGTTAGTCTTGACTCCCTGTATTTCATGTCTAACTTGTCTATGGATTGACTAACTCATTTGGTGATTCAGGAGAAACTCTGGAAGGAGATTCTAGTGGTAAGCTCCCCTGCTCCCAAAGCACTTCATTTATGAAACACGCAAAAGCTACACGTACACACACTATATATTTGCTGCTGAAACACAGTCTCTGGCGAGGAAGGCAATAGCCAAAAGTACACAGTTTCTGAAGCAAAGGAAGAAAAAGGCAACAAAGTTATATACAGCTATGGAGTGAGACTCTTGTTATCCAAAGTGCCTCAAGACTGCACTTCCAGATATACTTCAATGCTTGTCATGAGGTGGGACACAGGAGAATCAGGATGAATGGTTGAAACACAGTTACAGGAAAAATCCATCCCAACACGTGTGTGCAGCAGAAACTGCACATCCTGGCTGCTTTTTGATAATTATTTCCTTGATGCAGCGGTTCACTGTTTGGTAGCTAGATCAAACACTTCTTTAATAAGTAATTACTTCTTAGTTCTCCTTGTACTTATACAGAGATACAGAACATGTGTCCTACTACATCTTTTCTATGCAACTAGAACCAAAGCTTAAAACCCAGTATTAGGAAAGGTTTGAATAATTTCTTTCACTTTGGCAAATGCAAACTGGGAAAAGCCATAGCACCAAGCAATGAACCATTTTTAGAATCGTACAAAAAAACCCCGATTTTGAGAACTACTCTGCCCATCAGTGGATTTTTTTATGAATCTCAACAGAAGTTGACTGAAATAAGAAAGCACTAAATCAAGGTTGCCTTCAGTAGGTTAGTCAACAGAAGAGCAAGAGTACAACAGCACTAGTCTATGCATGGACTGTCAAGCTCAGTAGGTTATTGCTGGGAAACTCTCTGGAGGATGTTACAGTCAAACTTGAAAAAGACAGTCCTGCTACAAACTGAATCCTTCAGGCTGTATGTGAATATCTTCTCATTTGGATGTAGGGCCTACCCTTCTGGAAATGTTAACAAACCCTCAGTTTTTGTGAGATTAATACTATAAGGAATTCAGATAGCAGGGAGAACATCAGGAAATTTGAAAATATAATCCTCTGGAGAGAACAGAATTTTTCTCTACACTTGTATTTTCTGACACTTTGACTTGGCCCGTGAGTACTATTTGTTGTATTTATGTGATTATCAAAGTTAATGCAACACTGAAGTCTGCTACACAACCTTAATCAACAATTGCTTGAGATTTTTTGAACGATGCTATATTATGCAAACAATAAAAAATAGGTGCTTCAAAGTCATTCTTGGTCTAGTTCTGGGACACTAGAAGAAAATGAATCAGGTGATTAACAAAAACCCCATATCTACAGCAGGCCAGAATTCCAGGCTCAGACTAAACTCAGTGCTCAAAATACAAGTGTCTTTCCCATTTTGCCCCAGTTTCTATTTTACTAAATTTAAATAAAGAATAGTTGAACAGTGATTCCAAAACTGTAAAAGTGAGGTCAAAACAAATCCTGGTGCTTTGTGTGTTTTGAAGTGAACATGCTAAATTTAATCAGCTACTAACCCCAAATACTTATGTTTGCCAGTAAAAGTATTTGTGATATAAAAACTGTGCTCAGGCTCACACTTAATGACACTTTTATTTATACACATTTTCTTATTTTTGGCATATTCTCAGGAGTGCTCAGAACCAGTTTTGGCTTCAGCATAAATTGCTGAAGAGCTGTTTATTTAATTTTGCTTATTAAGTGTGAGCTAAGCACATTATAAAGATCTATTTCTATGAAATACTGAAAAGAGATGTTTTCTTTATACCTAATTCCTTGATTACTTTGCACCAGAAATCACGATTGTGTTGCAAGAGAACACAAAGGAAATCTATACATGCTGGAGGTCTTTCTCCTGACTGAAATTCTAACAATCTGGTTGACGTCATGGAATTTTACAAAGGTTTAACCAATGTCAGCTCTTGCCTTTTTCTTCTTAATGCTGTTTGCTTCACATCTGGGTTTAATCTCTGGTTAAACAAATCAGAATTTATGGAGTTTACTCCACAAATTTAGATGTTTCTTCTCGTGTCTCCTTGACCACATACAAAGTATTTGCTAATAGAACTGGTGCTTATCTAACACCCTTACTCACTACGCCTTTTAAACAAATAAAGATATGAATCCAAAGGCAAAAAAAGAAGAAATCCATATGATGCTAGTCCTGTGTATCTTGTGAGTTTTGCAATAAGAAACATAAAAATGTTGGCAAAGTTCTTACAGGAAGAGTGAAGAGGGCTCTCATCACTGCCTGGGCACTATTCAAGAGGGATAAATGCAAAACCCTACATTAGGACAAGAATAATCAGCTGCATAAATATAGGGTGGAAAAGAAGTGGCTGGTGGCATTTCTTCTTAAAAGAGTCTATGGAATGTACTGAATGACAAGCCAAGCAGAAGTCAACAATATCATGCTGTTGTGAAAAAACCAAATAACAGTGGGATTTCTAACCAAGAGCAGAGCCTGCAAGATGTGTGAAATAAGCCTTCTGTGCTGTACTCAACAATGGTAGGGCTTCATCTGAATACATGTAGTTTAGGCACTGCCAGAAGAATATGAACTACCTGAGAATTTGAAGATTACTAATGATAAGGAGAAATTTAGACTACATCCTATGACAAAAGTTACAAGAACTGAGGTGGTTTAGCCTCAAAGAAGGGACATGATATTCCTCAGAAATGAAAGGCTCTTCGAAAAGGAAGGGGAAAAATCTTCTTCTCTTGTCTACAGTGACTATTATGGGAGATAATGGGTTGAAATTGCAGCAAGAAAAAGCTGGGAAAGTTTCCTAATGAAAAGGTGGTGAAATGCTGTGATGACTTGCCTGGAGAATTGTGGAGTATCCACCTTTGGAAAATGAGTAGCAATTAATCCTTTCATGAGGCAAGGGAAAGATTTCTGGATGCCATTTTCTAGTCATTGTTTCACAGAATCATAGAATGTTGAGGGGTTGGAATGGACCTTAAAGGCCATCTAGTCCAAATCCCCCCTGCCATGGGCAGGAAGACCTTCTGCTAGACCGGGTTGCTCAAGGCATTATCCAAGCTAGCTTTGAACACTGCCAGGGTTGGACCATTTCCTTTGATTCTGTGCTGTCTATTAAAACAGCTTTGTTCCTTAGACATGAAAATATTTTTCTTAGTCGTGAAAGATCTTGGATTACATTGCTGAATGGCAGGCACACACTTGTGTGTGAAGGGGATGGAGAAGTGTGGAGGGCATACGGGATCTTTTTATACAGTTTTGTCTGAAGAAAAAGATAAGCTCAATAGATCACTCTAGCACAAGGGAAGACTTGTTCCAGAAAAGCTCCTTGAATACTGACAGGCATCAGTCAAGACCCACGATCCTAAGACTTCAGTGTCAGGGATGGAGGGTCTTAGCTGCTCTAGCCCACCGCTGCTCGCTTCCTGCCTCTGTGTTATGCTTCCAATTTCACTGGCACTACCATGTGCAGCTATAGTATATTTTTCATTTGCGACAGAGCCCCAGTCAAGGTTGCCACTCAAATACTCTGCGTGTGCGTATGAGTAGAGCTGGGAGAAGAGAAGAACAAGAACATGCTCTGTTCCTTCTTCTCTGACAGCTTCAGCATGGCTGAGTACTAGAGCTGCATTTGTGTGAGCTCCTCACAAGCCACAGCCCCAACAGCTGTAATGCTCATGATGCAAAAGACCACTCAACTAGTCTGGTTATTACACAGATATTGTCATTCAGAAGATACACAAAATGGAATAATGTAGGGAGAATTTTCACCTGGAACAGGTGAACACTCTCACATACAAATTCTCTTCAACCACAACTGTAATTCCTCATATGTTAGCATTATCATCTGTTTTGTTCCTGCCTAGAGATTTCTCTTTGTAATATTCTTACTACTTTCAAACACATATCTCTCCCTGATGTCACTGGATTCTCCAAAGCGGAGTTAAGGGCACAAAAATTTGGAGTAGCTAGAGTGAAGCAAACAAAAGTCTCACCCGCTCTGACTTTCAACCTAAGCCCCAGCAATAATCAGCAGACTAACGCCCTGCCCAAATTCTGAACCTGATCTGCTGTCACACAACACAGCTCCTCCCTGTCAGCTTTCCTCTTTTCTGAATCTTCCAGATAGCTCCCAGCAGCTGTCTCTGCCTCCCTACACATGGAAACTTTGCCCTACTTACCGAGCAAAATATTTTCAATGAACCATGGTAGAAAAGACAAGTTAGTTTCAATCTAAAATTAGCATATGGTGTGTAGACCTGCATTTTTTAACTAGTCTGTAAACTCAAAGGTTCTTGGAAATTAAATTTGCTTTGATTTGTCCTGTATGAGAAATCAAATCTCACTATACTGTATTAGTGACAGCTGCTATTCCTGGCCTTATTCCACACTCAAAATGTTTTCTGTCCTGAACCATATGTTTCACATACAGTTATTTGAAGAGTTTCACTAGCTAAGCCTGTTGAGATGAATCATCCCTCCTGCAAAGGTGTCGTGGGATATGCAGCAGAGTTATAAGAGCATTAACTTGGTTACATAGCATAAATAAAGTCATACATGTCAGTTGTGCATTGCTGTGACAGAAAAAGTGACTCAAATTGAAATAAATCCTAACTGATGTGGAATGAGCTTTCCCAGCCCAGATTACCTAAGAGGCAGGGAAGACATATCTCTAACCTATAATAGAATTAGGCTGGGTTTGTGCATATTTAGTACAGGGACAGTGACAAACACGCCTCTAGATTTAACTGCTGATGTCCACAAGGTTTGTTTGAAAAAGTATAGTCACTAAGAAAAAAAAGAAAATAATATTTCTTACTGAAAACAAATCTGCCAGACTTTACCATTTTCTAGCAAATTGAGTTCACCTTCAGTAGGCCACATGCATAGATACAAAAAAACCCCTCACCAATTATCTTTTCTGCCATGGTTTTCAGGGATTATTTTGCCTCCCACAAGATGCAACAGACACTTTGTGGGCCAGAATCTCTGGTCCAGCCAAGTAAGGTTCTAGTCAAGACTGATGGATAGGCTAAGGTAGGTTTGAATGACATTCAAAGTCCTCAAGTGCTGCAACTTCCCAGGATACAGGCCAATACCTGAATCAGAGAATAGATGTTCACTCTAAGTAATGTGTTGTTTCCCACAGTCCTGAAGCCCAAATATTTAATCTGTCCTGAAACCCATCCCCTCCCCCCCACCTCAAATCTTTGCTAAATAATGGATTCTCCTGCAGCACAAGTGGAATAGACCTCTCAGTGCACAATCCCAAATCTATTTTTGTAAAAGGACAAAGGGAGCCAATTGAGTGATCTCAGCGGCTAGGGATTTCTTTGAAATAGTTTATCACATACATGAAAATACATTGAATTACATCACGTCGGAAGTTATCTTTGTCTTCTTTTTAATTAATTTATAGTGTTTTTCTTGATGATTAGACTTCAGTATGTGTGAATTCAGGCGTATTATAGAAACCATTGTATATCAACTCTTTTTGTACCTACACATGCCTGTAGTTGTTCAGGAATGCAGCACTGGAGAAGTTAATGACACATGTGCAATATTTAAAGGTTGACCCACAGGTATTTAAGAATTACATAAGACTCCTATTTCAACCTCTTCATCTCCAACACACATACAGACATAAGCACACTCACATCTAAAATCCACATCATGTACAAGAGATTGAAGTTTTTCAAACTTAAATTAGTGTCCTTTAAATAAGAAATCCACAAAACCAACTCAAGTATTAATGCTGATTGCTAGAGTGTGCCAGCATTTCACAACAGCTATAAATTTTGGCACTCCTTCTCCTGCAAGCACAGCTGAGGAATGTTCAGACACTCTCATCCACAGCTATATTAGGATAGCTTTAGGAACAGGTCTCAAGTGCAGAAGCAGCTTTATAAGTTATACTCCAGCCAGTGGAGGCTTAGACATATAACTCACCGGACTGATGCATTCTTGTGCGTCATCCATTCATTTAGTATTGTACAGAACAAACATGCATCTTTGGTCTCCTGCTGAAATGCAACTGTTTTCCAAGGATATGGTTTCACCACCCAGTTATGTGCAAGCAGAACTTCCAGGGCCAAGAGGGAAGGGAAATGAGATGAACGTTTGTTCTTGGAACTAGGGCTGAGTTCTAATTGGCTGGACATCCCTCCTCCTTCCTTTTACACATCTCGATTATTCAATTCCCCTTGGTTTAGCTTTTCTGGTGCAGAATCTAAAATAGATCAAGAGGCAATGGTGTTCCTAGACCTCCTAAAAGATGATGGTAAGTTTATAGTCAACCTTATGAAGTTTTTGGGCTTATATGTTTATACCATTCCTTTCTGACCATCTGTGACCCGTTGCAGGAGGTTTCATTAATAGTCTTATAAACAGGTTTCATTGCTGATAAAATCTTCAACGTCCTTTCAGGAATTCTGTCTTCTTGTTACAGTGCAGAACTGTAATTCAAAGTACCTAAGTGCTGTTTTTGACTCTCCCACTGGTTTACAGGAGAAGAGTGGCTAATCCTCCCAGCCAGCCCCAATCTTAGAATTTCTGTTTTTTAAAAAATGAGGACAGTACTGTTGACCTTTGTTGCTTTGAGATCTGTTACTGAAAACTACAAAAGCTAGAATGACCACAACTCAGAATTTACTCTCACTACAGTTGTATGTCACAGTTGCATGTTTATGTATTCTGTCAAGCAGGTAAGTAATCCAGAAAACTTGCATCCTTAAGGAGCTGAGAAGGTATGGCACAATATAACACATTAAGAAAAATACAATTGTGATGGAGTAACTTCCTCTACCTGCCATATCTGTTGATTTCTAGTAGCTCTCTGGGAAGGGGAGCCCAGCTTGTTCCTCTTTTCTGACTAGATGTATTTGCAAATCCCTGTTAAATAGTCTCTTCTGAGTTATCAGGTCTCTAGAACCACAAACAAAGTAAATGTGAGTAATATAAATACTTCTCTCTGCACAGGAAGTGTAAAGTTCCAAGTTTCCATTCAGAAGGATACGAGCCTAAAACGTCCCTTAATTTTTACAAATTTTCAATGTGCATATCTAGACATAATGTCCTGGATCACTTATAGCTTGCTTATAGCTACAGTGGGTACTCTTTAGTGAATTTATTATTTAGATTCCTAGAAAGGAGTAGGAGTGGAGCAAGAAGACAGGGCTCAAAACTCCGCACCAAAACATTCAGAATTCGAGAAGAAAGATAAAAAAAGGGGAAATCAGTTTCCTCATTAAGCACAGAAACATTCAGAACAACTGGTCTGAATGTCTCTAAAGCTACTTTTCAATTCTGGAAACACTATAGACTCAGAATAAAAAGAGGACCAGATCTTACATGAAATTAACTACTATGACTGCGAGCAAAATTAATGCCTCTGTTCAGTGGCCCACACAAAAAAATTCAAAGAAAAATTGGGATGGAACCAGTACTACCCCAAGAGATTTTCTTGCAGGTCTGAAAAATGAAATAAAAACCCAAATGAAAATAGAGTGCTGCTACTTATAAACTTAGCACCAATTATGTTCAGCTTCAACTAGGTTTCATTCAGCAACTAGCATCCTGTCATCCTAAGTGGGCATGATTTACTGCAGGCACTTGCCTAATATAAAATCTTCCAGACATCCTAGAGAGATTATTGTTTAGGTTTCTCAGTTGGCCTAGAAGTTACAGCTTATATACAGAGTTTACTCGTGCTTCACATCTTTGCAGATATCAGTATTTAATTTTTAAACTGAAAATGAAATGTGGCCAGAAAACTTAATTAAGCCTTTAACCAGTCAATCTATTTAAGGAAAGTTGTTTTAGTGACAATATTGAAGCTCCCCTGCTGCATTATGTTCATTACTTCTCTTCCCATCTATAGTTGATATTTTCTTTTCTGCAGAAACAGAATGAGCCCATGGTTATGGGCTGACATCCCATTTTTCCTTAGCTTTCCCTTCTCTAGACTAAACAATGCCAATTCCTTCCACCCTCCCTCGTGCTGCCTCTAGACTGTTGCTCATTCTTTTTACTCCTCTCTGGCTCGTCTCCAGGGTGTCTACTTTTTTCTTCAAGTATGGTGCCCAAAACAGTACTCCTTGCTACTGGAGAGTGTCAAGGGGAGTAGAAGAATTACTTTACACACCCAGCACAAAATGTTTGTACTCCAGAATTGCTTTATTTTGCTTAAATTTGGTGATACTTGGTAAGTTCTAGGAGTTTTTTTGAACTGTTCAGCTGAAAATGCATGTTTGGAGAGTCTTTCCTTGTGAAAGCTGAGTTCAGGTATAGATTTGTGATCATGGTCCTAAGGCCAGAAATTTGTAAAAATGTCTTTTACTTGATTACAAGGCATGCCAGCAAACCAGGAGCAAGCTCCTGGTGTAAAATGGTCTCTATTTACAGATCCTCTGGAAGGAACACATGGTTGTCAGAGATGGATGACAATTGTCCTATTTTGTGTTTTATTATCATAGAAATAAATATTACCCAGCTTTCTAGACAGAGGTAGTGAGTTGAATTCAGTAAGAGCCTTGCCTATAAGGAACATCATAGCACCAATACCTGAAGAGATGTGCACTGTTACACACTATGAAGCCTTATTACTTCTCTGTACCTGTAGGCTGAAACACTGTTTCACTAAAGTAAATTAAATTATAGTTAATTGGATTTCACCATTAGCTCCAAGACTTTAGCAGTAGCAATTTATTGTTTATTATCTATATTTAGCTACAAAAATAGTCTTAGTTAATGCCCTAGACTAGTGTAGTCTAAATATTTATTCTAATAATTGATAACCTCCTCTACTCTTCGTTTGCTGTGTTGCCTTAAATCGTGCTGTATTTTGGGAAGAGGATTTGGAACAGAACTTAATGAGATTTTCTACCAAAATTTGAAGGATTTTGTTTCTTAAATACTTTCAAGAGGTCAAAGGTCTATTACACTTGGTACTGGGCAAATATGAAACAAATTCAGCATGTTGAGCTGTTGTTTTTAAACATCTATGTCGATCCACAGAAGTCAGTGAGTCTCGAGTAAAACTGAACTTTCTCAGGCATCTAGTCTTACAGCCTCTTAGTGCTTAGTACAGCTGTATAACTTGGCATGGGAAAATAAAAGTGGGGCTGCAGATCAAATATTGTCCTCTGCTATAGAAGAGGAAAGGTAGAATAAGTATATTTTAAATTACTCTTCCACTTCTGTGCCAGCACTACGAAGCAAGTCTAAAACTTAAAAGAGGGAATGAAAACAGAAATTAACAGCTGTAAAGTTCAGTAGTCAGTGTTTATTATTGCCTTGAAGACAAATGGTGACATCAGCGAACTAACTTCAAGGCTGGGTAAATAAGATTAGAATAATAATCTATAACCTGGGAAATTCCAGAAATCTTCACTGGACTCTTTTGAAGACAGATGAAACAAGCCTTCATTTTGGGGAAACTGCTACTGCAGACTATTATAAGTTTTCCAGAAAGTTCACAAAATTCCTTCTCTCCACTTGTCAATGCTGGCTTAAAAAGCAGATAAGCATAAGACATTATGATGTTTTAATATATAAAAAAATTAAAACAGGGGCTAGGGCAAAGAAGGGAAACTTTACTTGTTATTTTTGCTGAGGAAATACCAGAATGACAGACAGAAAAACAAAACCAGCCAGCCCCAAAACTACACTTTAACTACCATAACTTATCTGTTATGCAAAGCTTTTATGTGTTTTAAAAAATTGTTTAAAAAAGAAACTTGAGGGTATGCGAAAGATGCACTAGTACAAATATGTTGATATTTATATGTGGTTTGTATTTATTCAGCTAAGCACTGCCAGTGGGTATGCTTTTATTTTTTTTTCCTTCTTTAAAAACAGTTGAAATTTGACTTAAAATACTGACCGGAACATAGGAACATAATGTTCTAGCATGCCTGAAGCTAGTAATGTTGTGAAATCAAAGTGGGTAAAATTTTAATATTAAGAAAAGTGACAAAGTTTCTTGTCCTTTCTCTATTGTCAGAGAGAAATTTGTCCAACAAATATCACTTCAGGATCCTGGCATTGGCAAAATGTGCATGCCAGACACAGGAAACCAAGAAAAACAAGACAAACCACAGAAGCCTCCAAAATTGTATCATTTTTAGAGTTTAGTGAGAAGATGGATGTTCTCACTGTGACTGACCTCCAAAAAGTAGACTTTCAAGCCAATACAAATATTAGCTTATTTTTTAAGTCTCTGAACTTTCATAAAATATTGGACACAGGACAATCCAGCTTGGTTTTGATCAGCTTTTTAGACCATTAACCAAACTCTACTCTGCTTAGCAACTTACCTTATTAAAAAAATAACCAAACAATACCAAAAATCCCCAAACAAAAACCCACCAAAAATGTTCAATGGTTTCTTATATTTAGCAATCATAACCTCAGAAGTCACTGTTCTCTATATTTACTCTAGAAATTATTTATAAGTCAATACTTACGTTATTTAGTTCTAGCTACAACGTTTTAGAAATGTCCATTGTAATTCAGGTGAACATTGAAGGCCACTGTGTTTGCTAATGAAAGTGGTTTTAATATACTGAAGTTAGCATTAGCTAATTTAAAATGGTTTTGAGTGGAGAAAAAAATGGTGAGGTGAAATATCTAAAATTGTATTTAGTTTAACAAAATTAGCTAATTGTCAAAAAAATGATGCTAATGGCTGCTAATTGACCTCAAAACATCCACATTCACATGTACTCATAAAAATGACTCCAACTACTGTGTTGATTTCTGTGAGAGGGAATAAAAAGATCTAAGCAGAAATATTCACTTGAGTTTGGACAAGTCACTTACCTACAGTTTCAAAACCATTACTTGATTTGGATGATCACATACTCTTACATTAATTCTCTGTGATACTGAGTATTTATAGATCATATGAGCATTCTGATGAAGGAGTGGCCAGCCAGCACTTTCAAAAGTGAAGCTTGATTAGACCACCATTAGTAAATTTAATTTTTCTGGGCCAGATTCACCCTTTTAATATAGTATAGCAATGCCATCCATTTTGTAAGAATACTCTGGAGTCCTGCTGATAAAATTAGAAAATATTAGGTATAGATATTAAAAAGATATATTTAGCAATTTAGATTAGATTATAAAGCAAGCAACACAAAACAACATGCCTCTGTTTGCCATCTGCTTCCAATTCCTCCTACTCATTTCTTGTTTTCCAACTACCCAACTTTCAAATGCCTGCTTTTTAAAAATCACCAAACTCTCCCTCCTCCAATTTTTTTTTCCCTTTCTTTTTTCTTTTCATTGTATTGTTATATTTCATCTTCCCCAGGCCATCATAAACTGTAATAATTTCTCCTATTTTGATATTTAGTAATTTTTACTGTGGAATATTACCCCACCCTATTTAACTCGGGAACAAAGTCTTGCACCAATTCATTTGCATATATGTTATTGTACATAGAACAAACACCAATCCAATTACTCCACATTAAAAGTATAAAACTTAAATGCTATTATACGCTTACATGTGTTACACATTTACATGTAATCTAACAGATGCCTCTGTTCCTGAGAGGAATCCCCTGTAATGTGAAGTCAGTATCCAAGACCTCCAAAACACAAATCAGAAACTATACAGAAGTATTTTTAAGAAATCTGCTTTAAGAACATACAATGTAGCTTGCATATAAGATAATCCCTTAAAATTACCTGTCCTTGACAATACAAAAACAAGTAGTTTGTCTCTTATAATGATCCTCTAAAGCAGGAACAGGTGGCCTTTTTACTGAAGGGGGGGAAAAAGGCACGTATGCACTGCACAAAATCACCTTGCAACTCCCACACTGATAAATAAGCAATAGATGAAAACAAATTATTATGTTTTCCCTTTAAAGATTCATTCTGTCATTTTTATTATATTTGCACGTACACATAAAAATTAATCCTAGGCAATAGTTCTGAGTGGAAACACAATCATTTATCCCTGGCCTATATTTGTAATGTCATACCAGAGATTATTCTCACTGTAGATCAACGTTAAAAAACCTGCTTTTCAGCAGTAGGGATTTTCTAGTGGTGTACATATGAGAGGAAGCCTGTCCTAGAGCATCATTGCTTCAATTCCTTGTATCTCATACCTTCAACACAAGCGTAGGAATAAGAGGGCTGATCCCTCGAATGTATGCGTAATGTACTGTTTTTAGCAGCTTCTTTGTAATTTAATTCAGATGGTCACCTTAGTTTCATAGATGGAAATTCTCTTAAAGAGAAAAAAAGTACATTGCAACCTAAAAAACCCTGCCTCTCATAGGTAATTTCAAACTTGAAATTCTTGCAAAAATCTCAAAGGCTGAGGGAAAGAATTACTCTCAGGAACGGAAAAGATATATTTCACAGGTTAAGGTGTCCTACTGTACCTCCACCTGCTTCAGAAAGAAATATTACCCATTCCTAAAAATAGAAAAAGTTCAGACATACTTTTACACTGACGCAAATCCTGATTTTCAAGGTAGAAATCTGAAATCCCATTGTACTCTTTCATGGTAATTCAGTCAAACAGAGCAAGGACCCTAGTTTCCTGCATTCTTTCTCTTTAGCTGAATGTTGAAACTTGGCCTGTTGTGATGACAATGGTCTTTTGTAACCCTGCCTCTGAGAACTGGTATTATTGAGTGTCTGCTGGAGAAGAATACAAATGTGAAACAGGCAGGTTAAACAGAGGAACACACTATTTTTTGGGGATATTGTTCCATTAATGTGAGAATTTAGGGACCAGATAATTGTGATATTCCTTTCTGCAGTATCCAAGTTATTCCCACCAACAACACTACTGTATCAAACAGAAGGCCAACTGTTGAGAGAGCAAGTCTTATCTTATAGTGAAAAGAAATAGTTATCAGAGTGCTGGAAGTATATTGCAGACTGTTCTGCACGTGGCAGTTTTAAACCTGTCTTGAAGCCAGATTAGGCTCAAGAAGAAAAAAGAGAAAGGCAAAAAATTATTAACTATTAAAAATTAAGACACAAACTTGTTCTGCTGCTGTTGTGCAAAGGCAAAGTCATAGCTGTTGGAGAAACCTGGATTGCATGTGAGACCTACATAAAATGCCCAGAGCCAACTAAGAAAATGTTTGGACAAACAGCATGGGGACTTTGAATAAGAGAACAGAGGAATCCAAATGATTTTATTGCAGTCAGTGTACCTTTCAATTCACACTTTTATAAAGGAGATGATAAATCAGGAGTCAGACTAAATTATATTGCTGGTTTTCAAAGCATCTTTTCTATATTGACGAAATATCCAAAAGGTAAATTTTGACAATGATTAAAAATCCATTCCATTGTGAACAGCATGCAGTTCATTGGAATATAGCTCTCTGAACATGACTATGTTCTAGACGATTAAAGATTTCTTCTTCTGTTTCTGGAGTGAGCTGTATATTATCTTTGATTGGAGACAAAGGATCTGACTTTCTACAAGAAGGAAGTTTTTCATACTCTCTGCACAAAAAAACAAAGACAAAACAAAACCCAAGAATGTTACAATATGTGTTTCTAATACACAGGTCAAAACAAAGCAAGACCCCTCATCTAACTACCAACTCTATCTATGAATAAGCACAACATAAAAATTTGTGATGAAAAGTTTTAATTTCAATTTCAGTACAACCGAACAACTTCACCAAAAGTGACGGACTGATAATTGTTAGGTTTATTTATGAAAGACTGTATGTACCCCATCCTCCTCTAGGTTGTACATACTTCCTTAACATTTAAGTCTTCTGAATAAGTATAGTTTTATAAATATCTGTGAGTCTTGACATTAAGGCACAACAGATCAGTGTCCCACATGATTTGCCATCAGGTAATAGAGTTGTTAAAACATAAGGCTAATTTAGAAACATCTTAAAATCTGAAAAAATAAAGAGAATGCTCAGAGATATAACCAAGCCCTAGCAGTAGAAAACCCAATTTGGTGAAATGCATTAAGAAAAGAAACCCCTAAAAGCTAATAAACTAGTATTTACATAGAAGTAAGTAATACAAAAATATATATCCCCAGTATAAACACCCAGAAATCAACCAAAATTGGATGGATAAAACATGTATGTCGGGAGCCTAGTCTTGCAACCATCAGCAGAGAGTGCCATCTAGGCACACTCTGCTTTATCTGCCTGTATTCTGATAAATCAGAATATATGAATTTGCTCCCTGTGAGCAACCCTTGTCAGACATTCACAATTAGAGGTCAAGCAATAAATACACAAACAATTTCATTTCCTCCTTGAAACTGTCATTCTTACACCACGTAAAGAGGATAATAAAAGTAAGATTTCTAAAAATATAAATACCACAAGTAATATTTTTTAAACAGAAATCAGTTGTATACTTATAATAACCTACCCTAAGGCCAAAACTTACTAAAATACATTTATTTATCTGAGTTGACACATGCTCACCAGTATCAACATTTACTATTCAGTGCAAAGAATACCTTTGTCCTACTCACATTTGGTTTCAAGTTGTTTAAATAAAGTTACTTTCACTAAGACTTATTTATTCAAAGTTGAGATTGCTACTTGAAGCTGGGAAAACTTTGCCAAGAAGAGTTTTTATCTGAGCCCATGGAAACAGTGTAAGTTAGAATACCTACACTCCAGGTTCTGTCATACTTTTTAAAAATAATCATAGCCCTTCAAGTTCAAATCTTGAAGATGTTTGCAGAAACTTCAAGTTAGACAAGTAATCAGCATAAACATCTCTTGTAACCAGATACTTCAGCTAACAGAAATATTCTATCAATTCACCATCAACTTGAAAGCAGGACACTTCTGACAATCAGCCATCTCCAAATGTGAGGGGCACATAGAGTTAAATAGAAGCAAACCTTGTATTCAATTAAATTTAGCAACTTTTATGCAGCTTTTGCATTTAGGTCAAGAAGCAACTTTTGGTGTTTGATGACAAACAATGGCAATGATTTTCATATCAATTATGGTAAACTAAATGTACTAATCAATAAAATTCAAGACATGAATTTTAGCTGAGAGTTTTTCCTGGTTAGAAAGAAAAAAGTAATTTTAAGAACATATTTACCAAAAATCATGCTTCATGTTTACATCAAGCTTCAGAAATTAGATATTTTCCACATACAATTTATATCTTGAACTATTATCCTTATTGAATTGTATGGAGAACATGTGTAGAGTCTGCTTTGAAAACTGTTTCTTCGGGAAAAAAGCACACAGGGTCCTCAGTACAGGCTTAAAGCAACTCACCTTTTAAACTGGAAGCTTTTCCAGAGTTCACTAATGGTGGTATGCAGTCCTGGCTTATTTTCAGTGTCACAGTCATTTCTTTTCTGCACAGGTGACAGTTTCCTGCTTAGTCCACTTACTTTAGCTGGTATCAATGGCTTGATCTTTGTTACCATGCGTGACCTTACACTACTGGATTTACATAATCCAGGAACCTGTGTGATTTTAATATTGCAGTACACATGGTTAAAATGACAACATGTAAGCAACAGATACTATGCTGCAAAGCTTATAATAAAAAAAATTAAGTGCTTCACATTGTGTTGAGATAATGCAATCTGAAATGCCACAACAAGGTATATTTAGATAGCTTCTATAATCTAAAAAAAGGCATCACAAACACATAAGACTTACTCCAGCTGTAAGAACTGTCAAACCAGCTTCCATAAGTCTTTGCAATCTAAAAGGCTGTAAATACATGTTTCTTTTGAATGCAGTTTTTAAAATCTACTGAATATTTATTTTTCCATCTGTTTGAAGTGTATTTGTTGTGCTCTCAAGTAATGTGATCTTTTAGAATTTTCAGAGAAGCAACTCCCTGGTATCACTACCTGTGATACCTAGGTTTCATAAAGATGGAGTCATAAGCAAGAACACAGGTACAATGACCCCAAGGATCATTAGACTTCTAGTTGAACCTTCTTATCCAGTTTCTATACCAGAAACTTCGAACAGCTGTGCTGTGCCAGAATCTCTCTCTTAAATGAAATCAGACTTAAGTTTGAACACAGCAGCCTTTTCTTCAAAGTGAATTCATAACTTAGTTCTTTCCAAAACATGGGATTTTACCATCCACCCACCACACACATTTGTTACATTTTTTTTTGCAGCTCAAATACTGTGTTCAGTTTTGGGTCCTTCACTGCAAGAAAAACATTGAGTTCCTGGAATGAGTCCAGAGCAACGGAGCCGGTGAAGGGTCTGGAGCACAAGTCTTGTGATGAGCAGTGAGGGAGGTGGGGTTGTTCTGCCTGGAGAAAAGGAGGCTCAGGGATGACCTTATCCCTCTCTACAACCACCTGAAAGGAAGCTGTAGACCGGTGGGGGTATGTCTCTTCTCCAATCACAACAAGTGATAGGACAAGAAGAAATGGCCTCAAGTTGCACCAGGGGAGGTTTGGATTGGATATTAGGAAAAATTTCTTCACAGAAAGGCTTGTAAAGCATTGGAACAGGCTGCCCAGGGAAGTGGTAGGATCACAATTCATAGAAGTGTTGAAAAATTGTGCAGATATGGCACTTCAGGATACAGTTCAATGGCGAACATGGTGGTGCTGGGTTGACAGCTAGGCTTGACTGTAAACGTCTTTTCCAACCTTAATGATTCTATGATTCCATTATTGAAATTACATTGTTTCTACCTAAATATACTAAGCAGATCTTGGTATTCCAAGGAGGGGGAAAAAGGGTTCAGAATGTAAGCTAAAAATTGGAAGAAGTATACTAGGAAGAATAAAAATAAAATCTTAAAGCTCTTTGCTTTATAGTATTTTGCTTCTTATCTATCATCTCAGTCTTTTTGCAACATGTGAAGTCACCCAAATCCTACGTATCTCTGTAGTACTGAATTACGTCAGAGTATAACTTCATTTAGCTAACCTCAAAGTAGGCAAAGCTGCATGGTGAACATCTGCTAAGAAACTTGAAGCCAGAAGAGAATGCTCTTTTCTATTGTCGATATTTGCCTATTTGCTGAGCTTACAGCAACTGTGAAAAATAATTCGCAGTAAAAACTACAGCTGAAATACTATCACAGAAAAAACCATGAGGTCTTAGGCAGCTCAGTATCACATAGGCGTTTGTTAGTAAAAAGCTGCTATTAGTTTTGATATTAGAATTGAGGAGGTAGCACTTCACTTTTTGGATTGGAACTACAAGAGCTGACAAATTTCTCAGATTGCCTCCCCCAGTTATTAAATTTCTCTATGGATAATCCACATGGTTGATATTTAGCTTACCAAAATCAGAATAAATTATGCTTTAAGTGATTAAGTGCTTCTTCCCTAAATCTGGAACTCATTACTCCCTTTGATATCTTCTGCTCTACTTAACCAGCAAACACTTCCCTTGTTCTACAGTTGCAGGATCCTACTAAGAATCCTAATAAGATTTTAGTGAATCCTGAAAGAAAACTGAGCTGAAAGTGGCGCTTTTTTTCTCTACCTTTCCACTCTTATGGTCTTACTGGTGCTGTGACTCACTGGAGTCCAAGAGTCTGGGTGGGCCCAAGTTACAATATGATTGAACTTTTGGTTGTTGTTGTCTGGTTAGTTTTTGGCCAAGCCAGTTTTCTGGTGCAATTCCTTGTAAGTATTACTACCAGCACATAAAGGAAGAAGAAAGAATGCATGGTCACAGACATAAGTGGAGGAAATCCTCCCACTAGCCACTTGCTTTAAACAAACTCTGTTGTACTCAGATTTTCAGCAGCTTTTGTTTTCTGAAGGGCTCCAAGCATGCTAAAATTTTGTTTTTACATGATGCTTATATTACCTCAGTACTTCCATAATGTGTATTTCCCAATATTTTGTATATTCATTCTCTCAATATGCTTTTTAAAGAGAGCAAAACTAAGTAAAACTTACTAAATACAGCCTTAAACCAAAGTAATACAATTCTGAATCCCAGGATGGTTTCCTTGCTCAGTCTTGTAGAGGAGAAGCAGGAAAAATGTTAATGTTCCAGAATAAAAAAATGTAAATTTCTTCTTAACAAATGAATTTTGAACAAAAACCACAAGATGTCACTATTTTACAAAACACTGAGAGAAGCTTGTGATTTTTAGTCTGTCTACAAAAAAATTTAGTAGAGGTATACACAGAAGGATGAAAACATCTTCCTCCCACTTATTCATCTTTTGGCCAATTCTAATGACAACACCTAAGCAGTTGGAGCTTTTAAAGTCTTAGAAGTTTTTTTAAACTAGACAAATGTGTAAAGCTCTTGGAAATGCCCCAAAGACAAAGAACATAAGTTTATTCTTAGACATCTAAGAAACCACAGAGCAGTCAAATTACAGTTGTATCTTGTGACCATATCTGGACTGTGAACATTACTGCAATTTATATCAGAAAACCAGAAGTGGGGTTCTTTTGACTTTGCTTGGTTTATTTTACACTGAAGTGTTTAAAATCCCCAAACAAGTTGCAACTCTGTTATCAATCATATAATAAGCCTGGTTATATTTCACCTCAGCTACAATGTAGATTAACAAGAATATAGTTTTGTCTTGACAACATTTGCATTGCTTGATTCTTTCAAGTTCTAGAACAAACTAGTAGAAATTCTGATTTTCAGAGTTTAGTAAAGCACAAAGTTAAAAGAATTCCTACCTTGGTCTTTATGATTTTATGTTTTTTGTTGGTTTGAACAGCAGAAAATACTGAAGATAGAGTACATTGATCATCAGCCAGTTTTGAACTGGAATCAGATTCCTTCAAGAGAAAATTGATTTGGTTTTAGAACAGGTTGGATTTTTTGTAAAAAATATATGCTTTCATATCTAGAAGTATATACTTTAAGGTATAACATTTTCAGCAGTTCAAAGAATTCATATCAAAATCTGGGCTTATTTTCAGCAAGCAACGCTGTGAAGACACACACTATGCTTTCCGAATGCAATTCAGGGACTAAAAAAAGCAGAGAACAAAAGCTTGCCTACCAGGTGTTTTTATGAGCCACTGTAGTAATAGCAGCACAAAGACTGAAGATAAACTAAAACCAGAGAACAGATTGTATTTAAGCTAATACGTCAATCCATTCTATAAAATTATGTTAAGCATTGACAAGAATGAAATATGATCATTCTGTGATTCTGTTTAGAGACCAGTTTTGTTAGCACAAGCTACATAATCTGTAGGGCACCATTCTGAAGAGAAGACTTCACTGCATAATTTCTTTTATATTTCAAAGTGAAAACAAATGCTGAAACAACTTCTAATTTTCCTACCTTTGCACCTGAACAGTTGTTGGACACTTGTAGTATTTCTGAAGACTCCAAACTGCATTCTGACAGCTCACAAGACCCATGAGACTGTGATGACTGTTCCAGTTCTATTAAGGAGGGGGACTCTTCCTCTGATTCATCACACACTGCCCCATTCATCTGATCTTCCTGGGTTTCAATGGAGTTGTTTCTCTGTTGGTGAAACTGCTGTGAACATACAGTATGAGATGGACCAAGATTTCCTGAATTACTTACAAGGCTGCTAAACCACTGGAAACAACTTTTCTGCCTTTCTCCAGGAGGTGTAAAGACAGTCTTTGATGATTTTTCAGTTTCTGAAAACTGAGAAACATCTTCTGCTATATGTTTTACTTCCTGTTCGTGGCAATCCTGCTCAGCATCTTGAGTTACATCACCATTATCCTTCTTTGCTCTACTGTCAAACACCACTGCATCATTGCAGAAAAACCTAAAAAAAAAAAAAAGAAAAAGGCAAGCGAGAGGAAAGTTATGCAAATGAGTACGTCATCTCCATCATTGTCTCTATTCATCAATTTTATTTTCAAGGTACACTTGCAGACAAATTATTTTGACAAAGTTCCTCAGGGAGGCATTTAGCAAACAACAGTAAAAAAAGCGTGAAAAAGCATCCGTAAAAATGCCATTTGTTGACTGAAATACTAAGAAGGTTCTTCACCTGAAAGAGAAGCATCTAGAAATCCTACAAAATTTAAGAATATGTAAATTAACAATGATAAAGCTAAGCAGTACTGAAGTACTTGACACCACTTATCAAGGAAACTAGAACCTTACTACTTTTTTTCCATACTGTAGCAGCAGCTGCTAAGAATATCGAGCACAGATTTAGGGAAGAACCCATCATCAGTGACAACTCTTAATTTTTGATGCAACTTCAAAAAAAAAAACCAACAAACTTTCAAAAACTTTCAGCTCAGAAAGGTATGCTTTAAAACTAAGGTATTAAGAGTGCTCTGTAAAATTACACTGCTCAAAAATATTCAGATTATTTAAGAAAAAAAAAATACACAATAATAGACTTAATTGTGGTAATGTTTTGTAAAACAAATTCAAGTAGCTGTGGCCAAATGTGACCAAATGAAAAAAAGCCCCTAACAAACACAAAGTCCCGCTTCTCAAAGTGCTGCTGCAAAGATCAGCAGTATCAACTGAATGGGATGGGATAAGAATAGGTATTTGTCATAGGGTATGACCAGGTTTAGCTTTATTGAAACAAATAAAAAAGCCCTGTCAACTTAAGTCAATATAGTCACTAACTGCTTATAAACTTGGAACAAAGCAGCTACTTTTTTTTTTTTTGTAGCTATACCATACATCCTTTACTTGGAAAAAAAATTGGCCAATTCCTAATTAATTTTGGTACCCAGAAGTATTGAATATTTTACTGAGAGCTACCAAATCCGTCACAAGGCTGGAGCACCACTCCTATGAAGACAGGCTGAGAGTCGGGGTTGCTCAGTCTAAAGAAAAGGCTCCAGGGAGGCCTTACAGCACCTTGCAGTACCTACAGGGGAGCCTACAGGAGAGCTGGAAAGGGACTTTTCACAAGGCCATGTAGTGACAGGACAAGAAGGAATGGTCTAAGCTGAAGGATATTTAAATTAGATATTGGGAAGAAATTCTTCACTGTGAGTGTGGTGACACACTGGAACAGGTTTCCCAGAGAAATTGTGGATGTCACATCCTGGGAAAGTGTTGAAGACCAGGTTAGATGGATCTCTGAGCAACCTGGTCTAGTGAAATGTGATCTGTGAATGTCAGGACAGTTGGAGCTAGATGATTTTAAGGTCCCCTCCAAACCAAACCATTGTATGATTCTATGACTAGTCTCAGTCTTCACTTTTGCAGTAAAAAATTAGTTTTATCTGTCTCACAGACAGCATGCCTACCACAAAGGATCTTCCATCTTGGCTCATGTGCATAAAAAAGTTTGAGGCAGCATTTCTCCTATTTTCAGTATTCAGGTTATTTTAGCAACCAGGACAGCAAATAGCATTTTGCTACTTATTAGAATATGTGACATAAGCATACCTGCTTCTTGTTCCTGGAACAATTACAGCATCCTTCTCTTTGTTTTTCCTTTGTAAAAAGTAAGCAAATTTATTTCTAACTCTGGGCAGGGAGTTAGAGCTTTCTTGAGCGATGGAATTCCCTGGCAAATCAAGACTTTGTATTGCTGATACATTCTTTTGTGCTTGATCATCATGATCATTCTCCTTCTTGATTCTTTTTGCTTTTGAAAATGAATATTGCTTCAATAGGTCTCCATCTGAGACTTCTTCTAAATTTAAAGAAATGTAAGCATCACTGTAGAAGCACATTCTCAATTAAACAGTTATGAGATAACTAAGCATCATATATTTAGTCTCACCGGCTTAAAAATATTAGTAAGGTCTGGTAGGAACATTACTGACATTACAGTTTACACATCTTTAACACTGCTGTTTTCTAGTACATAGCCTTAAAAATAGCTCAGTGAAAAGGCAGATGGAGTGAAGGCAGAATAACTAAAATGAAACTACATTTGATTTAAAGGAAGGTTGCTAAACTACCTACAAACTTTGATAAGCGAGGAATTAGGAATATATCAGGAGTAACAAAGGCAAAAAAATAAAGCCCTAGTAGTATAAACAGAAAGCAAAGGAAGCAGAGGAAGAGAAAATACTTAACATATTAGATAAAGCACAATAGGAACAAAAAAGTGCCTCTTCTAACTCTAGAGTTAGAGTGCCTCTAACTCTAAACCCACAGTTTATCTGAGCACATATAACTTAGGTGGTATAGAAGACAACATAGCACAGATCCACTAGAGAAAGTGAAAAAGTTGGCACAAAGAATACCTATATAGGGGATAGAGCCAGCACAGTATGAGAAGAGTACAGAAAACATTCTTTTTCTGTCTGACCTAATATCAGTGCTAGGAAAAACAGGCTGTTTTAAGTTCTTCACAAGCCAGTAGAAGATAGAAATTAAAACCAAAACTATATCAAAATACAGATTGTATTAAATATAACTTGGAATTGAAACCACCAAATTTTTATAGCAAACTAAAGATAAAAATCAAGTGCTGAAAATTTGCCATCACCCTTAATCATTATCTAGGCTTTAATATTATGGCGTGTTAGTCTTGCAGCTTGTTGTAAACAGTCTACAGACAAAAACAGTTAAGAGTTAAGCCTCTAAAGTCTCATACCATAAAGTCCAAGAAAAAGCCTCTGTTTTCCCACAGCATTCGATTGTTATTGATATATTTATTTAATAAAAACATACCACTCCTTGGCCTTTTTACCAAGAGCTCTTTGCCTGGGAGTTTTAGTCCTTTAACACTAATTATTTTCTCCATGCCTTTGGTTGTTGGTTTCTCTGGGAAATGCATTTTAGGAGGAGCTGTATCTTCAGTGGGGCCAAACTTGTAGTCTCTGCTCCAGATGCTATTTACATGATTATCACATCGGTCATTCCAGCCACAACTTCTCTGCTGCACAGGCTACAAAAAACAGTTAAAAACCAAGACATATGTTTATAATCTTGCCTTCTATATATGATTTCCTGTTTTAGCATACAAGGAAGGATATTTTGACATTTGTACATCTAGCGACATACTCCACATAAACATTTTCTTTTTTGTTCCCACATTTCTCACACTTTTCATACTTTTTCTTTTGTGCTGCCATGACATCTTCATTTCAATATGGCACAAGTGACTAACTGCTCGCTTCAGACCAAACTTAAAGTTTAAACTTTATTTCTATTCAGAAAACATATTTTTGGATTATTCTTGGAAGAAATCCAAAACGCTTTGAAAATTTTCTTTTTAAATTAGTTTTGTAAATAGTATTAAGGACTTGCCAAAAAAGTCTGAAAGTAAAACAAACACTAAAGTCAAATGCCATGAAGACTAAAACTTTACCTTTAAAAAGAGTGAGAATTACGCATCTGGGAGCACACAAGTTTCTGTAGTACCAGAATAGCTTTCACTGCCAATTCGTTTGTGGATAACATTACATCATATTTTCCCATTAATGTTCAGACCCACATCAAATTCTTAATATATAACTTCAGAACAAAGATGTTACCTGTGCAGTGTCAGGGTTGTAATTATCAATTTGTTCCATTGTATCGATATCAATGTTGCCAATGGCAATTTGAAAAGCAGTACCGTCACCAAAATGTCTGTTCCCATCACAGTAAAGGAAAATATCTGAATATTACACTATATTTCGACAACTGTAGCAAGAAAGTTAGAATAGCTGTTATCCCATTTTTGTGCTGAAAAGCATGGCTAGAATATTAATTAATAGTAATTAAAAGGATTAATACTACTACTCTTGGCTCAATGTGATGTAACAGCAATTGTAATAGATCTGCACTCCTTGGCAAGTCATGAAAGTCAAAATTAAATCCTTCAGTTAGCAGCAGGAAAGCTACCACCTTTCTCCTTCCTAATTTCTGGAAATGCCAGAGATTACATGGCTTGAACGTAGAAGGCTAGTAACTACTTTAACAGTCCCCTCTCTTTCTTCAATTTCCTAATCTTCCATGCTAAAATTTATGTTGCACAGATGTGGCAAAATGCTACTTGTTTATAGGAAGAAGGACCTGGTAAAACAGGAAATGCTTAGATTAGAGAATGAGTTAAACACAAATTGCAAGAACTAAACTGGCAGAGATTAGAACACACTTAACACAGGCAGAAATTCAAGACAGCCCTGAAGCAATTCAGTTTAAATATAACTTGTATTTAACAACTTGTTTTTTAAAGAGAAAAAAAAGGTTTAATAACTTATGCCTAAAACAATGTATCAGTGATAGGTCACTTAGTTACCTTCTGTGCTTTTTTTAAATTGATTAAAATCAGAGCCAAGGAGGAAAGAAGAAAACCCCCCAAAAGACTGCAGAAAAGCCAGGCTTTAGTTAACAGCACGGATGCAATGAAAAATCTGAGAACAGCACGGATGCAATGAAAAATCTGAGTACCACGGATGCAATGAAAATTATAAGACATCACATCTGCTCACCCTTATTTCCCCATTCTGCTGTTTTAACACAAAGGATACCGTCCTGCATAAGTTAGTGTTTCTGGATCAATATCATCCCCATATGCATTCAGAGGAACTAATTTTCTGTTGACAGGATCAAAAACTAACTGATAAAGGAATGTATTATTAGCTCGTGTAAAACCCTGTATGTATTCTTCTGGTACTGTTATATTCGTCTTCAAGTACTGCCCCATTTTCTTAATAACCTGTCAAAACAGAAATTACTCAATTGTTTCATTTAAACAGTTCACACAAATGGTTAAATATATTTCAGTTATTAATTATCTTTGCTTGTAATTAAATGTAGAATGACTGTCCTGTTACAACGAGCAGATTCAACTTAAACAGGAAAAGGAAAGAAAATGAAATTTTGTGTATTTTCCCACTCAAATTGTTTACAATCACATAAATAACACAATTCAACGTCTTATAACTCCTTCTTGTTCAATAAATAAATACAAAATGTGATTAGAAATACAGATCATCTCCTTAAGGTGTATTTGTTTAAACAAACATCAAATTTTATCATTCATATAACCAGGACATATAAGTAATATGTGGGTATTTTTAGAACAGGCAAAACTAACCAGATTAAACCCCGGCATTTTGCTTAGACATATGTTAAAGGAAATATTGATTTGTATGTGAAAAGTTCAAAGTCCCCTTTTTACTTCCACAAAAGCCGAACCAGTTGCTTTGATGTCTGCTTTACATGATACAAAACATTTTAAAAATAAAAATCATAGTTCTTTGTGTATAGTCTGTGAGTGAAAACAATAAAATATACTAAAGGACACAAGTAACTTAAGAAGACAACACAGTTAATTAAACTGCGTATTGAAATGCTTTTCTGGATTAGATTTACCTGCCTACAGGACAGCCCCATGAGGTATTCTCACCAGCTCTTAAAAACCTCTCTACTCCCTTACTACCTACACAGAAGTTATTCCCACTCTCTTAGCCTCTGAATTTCCTAATACTAGATTTGTTTTAATTTCATACATCAGACAAGAAAAAACCCACCCTATCTTAATTTGTTTTGCATCATATCACACTTTTCTTTCATACTGTTTTTAATACAGAATTGTCCATATCCATATATATGTCATTAAATTAAGACTCCCAATCCCTTCTCCTCACCTACACAGATAAATATGTACTTATGCAAAAGTCAGAGAGTTCATTTAGCAGTTCTAATTACTAATCTGCAAAAAAAGAAGAAAGCAGTAATGAGGGGGCAAAAAAATTCAAAGCCTTGCAAGAAATTGAGTTTCCATTCAAAGAGAATACACCCTTGAAGGATTAGAACAATTCTTTATCTAAGTTTACTTGGGTGTATTTCTTATAAACATATAACATCTTCAACACTTGAGTAAGTTTAGTTCAGCATCTTTCTAAAGCACAGGTGAAAAATACTTTTTAGCATTCTCCTCAAAATGGAGGAAGTCAAGAGCCCCTCATATTTTCAATGCAGTGTTAAATTTCATATATACCAATCTATGCTCCCAAAAAGCCAAAACACAAAGCAAAACTGAGTTTACCTTTATAATATCTGGATTGTTGGCTAATTTTAGCAACTTGCACGCTTTAGCTAACCCAATTCCATGAATTGATGGGAGGTAGTCACAACCAGAAAGAATACACATGTAGCGGAATTTCTCTTCTGTAAATACATTTCCAAGCTGCTTGCAGTTTCCTAGTCGAGCTTGATCTATCTCTAGTCCATTTCCAAACTTGTCAATTTTCAGAAATACCTGAAAATTAAGAGGAAGTGAAAACAATAATTTTCACCCATATAAGCTGGCTTGTTGCACTTGTTGGAAACAACAGAGGCAAAGTGCAATTCTCATCTTTTCCGTTCCCCACATTTACTGTAGAAGAGTAAATCCATACATCAAACATATTTGGCAACTTCAAACCCTGCTTTTAAGATATCAGCAAGAGGTAAAGGCTATTAGTATTTTCTTCCATACCTTTTTACATCCAAAAGCTAAAAGATCAGAGTCTTCCGTAATTATAGCTTGAACCATGCCAATCTTATTAAGATAAGCCAACTGAGCATCAGCTTCGTAAGGAGCAACAATACAATCAACGCCCTGGGCTCGTGCAGCCTGTACATAAACAAGAAGCATACAAGTACTTTGCATCAAGCTTCAGTAATTACCTTAAGAGATCTGAAGGCACAAGAACCTCTACATTAAAAAGCCAAAACCATGATGTTTTTAATCACACACCCATCCTGCCCCCGTTAAGAGCCCAATATTTCATAGTCAAAACCTCAAGTTTCAAGCAGTTTAGATCTATATACACTGGTTTACAAAAACAGACTTTCAAGGTTGGCCTGTAACACTATGGTCACTGCATCTGACCCCAGGTGCCAGCTTCAAACTCAAGCAAGTTATATTCTGGACAAAGGAAAACAGCACTAAAACAAACTTAATACTGTTTTGATAAAGATTCTATGACTGCATTGAAAGTATAGCAAAAAACTACTAGAAGAGTTTTTAAGCAGCCAAATTTTTTTCTGTAGTCTATGCTCAAACACTAGACAAGGGAAAAAATACCAAAAAAACCTGTGATTAGTTTTTGTGCAGCAAAAGTAAAGCAGAGGTGTTATCAAGTTCAGTTCATAGCAGTAAGAAGAGATGTATTTCATTTGACACATTGTTATTATTTATACAAATGGGCATAATAAACTTGAAGTGAAGTTAAAGTTTGTTAATTGTGCCTAGCACAATCCAATAACATGCAGGACAATTAGAGACTGAGCAAGAGGGAATGTTTTTCTTTCCTACATAGAAGAGGTAGCGATGTAGCCACACAAATGCAGAGTAGGTTATGCTACCTATTGCATAGATTTTTTTTTTTTAAACTGGCATTATCAACAATATTGACAACTTACTTTAATAACTTCATGAGCCATAGCATGGGTAACATTTACACTGCGTCCAAAACATTCCCTAGCTTCTGACAGTCTCCCTTCCTGCAACAATTTTTTCCCCTTCAGAAGACTGGCTTGACGTTTCCTGAAAGAAAGACAAAAACATCCATCAATCTCAGATTATTTTTCACTTAAGAGAACAAACAGCAAAAAGGACTGAGAGAGGTAGGAAAAGGCAAAAAAATTGCAACTTTCCAAATCTGATCTACTGCATAATTTTTTTAAAACAAAAGAATAACTAGGTCATTGTATTGACAAAGACAACTAGATTTGAATGTTGACATTCATAATATTTTCTCAGAAAACAGTGACAAATCAGGAACTGAAATCAGCAGTGTAAAAGAAGAAATGCACCCACTCAGCTTCTCAGCTTGCAGTAAAACCAATTTAATGGAAGCTGGGAGTATCTGACACTAGATACTTATTGATTTAGAGGGCAGAAAGCCTAATTTACTTAATTTCATATATCGGAAATTGTTCGCTTCACGCTGAAGGAAGCATGTGTCTCATGAGAATTTATAAATAACAACCACTACTGAAAAATTCTCACAGCTTCAGTGAAACAGCCCATTTATAGAGACCTGAATCCAGACCTGAAACAAATTTATCTTAGTCGTAGAGAAGGATGAGGAAGGTGGTGTTATTTTTAAATAAAATTATATTGGGAAAAAATATTTTTGTCCAGAGATCACATGTGCGGGTAAACTAAAAGCCTCTAACACATTACAGGAACTAACGCTCAAAGGTTTACTTCCTTCCTCTATAAAATGACTTTCATTTATGAAGTGCATTTCTATTTTTGGAATAAAACCTCTAAGAAGTTTGTATGATTTTAGATATAAATTAAATGAAATCACACTATATTGCAGGAAGGTTTACTAGAGCTTACTACCTACCTGCAGTCTGAGGCTTTTTGGCTTTGAAAAATAACTGTAGTGATGAACACACTGCTTTGCTTGCAAATTAATACAGATCAGTACTTACTCTCGTCGGGCCTTTTCCACTTCCTTCTTAGAGGGTAGGGTACATCCATCAAATACCAAAATTGGTTTAATTCCAAATGAGAGGAGCATATGAACAAGTTTCATACAGAAAGCTACATAACTGTATCAACAATAACAAAAGTAAGAAAAGAAAGATAAACTTTATCGTTAGCCACAAGTCTATTACGTATTCTCCACTTGCAGGAAACGAGAACTGTAAGTTTAGGACTAACTATTGTTCAAAAATCATAACAGACTGTATATTTCCCCAGTATCTAAGAACACTTCAATACTGTTTGGTTGGATTTTTTACCAAGAGGAACAGTCCACCTCCCAGTTCAGAACTCGACTGACTGCTCCTCTCTCCTAGACAAAATGAAATAAGAATTCAAGTATAATTCACTTTGGATTTTGCTACATTAGGATTCAACATCGACAAAAACTTGACAAGTTAAAACATGGGATCATCTTTTTACTTTGAGCAACTCAATGAATAATGGCCAGGGAAGCAGGAGGCACAAGCCCAGTACATGACCTTTCCCCAGAAAGGCAGACTAAACGCACTTTTATAGAGTCGGAAGGAGTGATGGGGTTATTAAATCTCTTCTTGTGGAACTGTCCACTCTTCTCTCCAGATGGTGGATACATGCTATGGACAAGACATACAAACCTATACTAAAAATACAGGCACAGCACTGAAAGTATTCCAAAAGACAGAAAAGTTCCCCAATCTGTACTAACTGTGAAGATGGTATATGGACCAGGAGGCAATTCCCCACTGCGTTCCAAGATCATCCCTTGAATTAATATTTTTTGGGAATTCCAGATGTTATTTATTTCCTCAGACCTGTCATCTCCTTACCTGTTATTTCTACAGATCTGTATGAGATCATTCTATCAGCAGCACAGAACTAAAATCTAACAGCTGCTGTAAACACTAAGCATATTACAATGATGCTCAATTTTAAAAAAAAGCAAGTTTTTTTTATTTTAAGGACACTGTTTAAAACAGCAAGAGCAACCTTGTCATCAGGGGAAGGGAGGGAAGGGAGAGTGGGACTTTGAAGCATTTAGCATGTAAAGATATGAGTACTGAAGGAACCGGATTTAGAGCTACTGAAAAATAACAATGATTTTTCAAAGACAGGACCGAATAGCACTATAGCTATATAATGCCTGCACCCAGATGAATTTTAAAGTGTGAAAGGACTCTCTATATTAAAGTGCCAGTCTGGAATCATATGTGCATGGAAACAAGATTCGCTCATATTTATGTATTTAAATTCAACCATTCCAAAATTTCCTATGACTATTTCTCCTAACAGTCAATTTTTTCCTCAACCAAAGTGTATCATCTTCTCAGGACTCTGAGGACCCTCCACTACCTTCAATAACAGGGTTGGATGAAACTCTACAGTTCTCCAAATTAACATAAGCAGCAATAAACATCTGGACCCATTTGCAAAGCACCAACTCTCTCCTGCCTCCAATCAAACATTTGGTGGATCCAAGGTCTCCTGGGTGGTACCAAGCAATAGGACAAGAGGCAGCAGGCAGAAACCAAAACACAGGAATTCCACTTGAATATGAGTAGAACTTTCTTACTGTGTAGGTAATCGAGCACTGAAACAGGTTGCCCAGAGAGGTTTTAGAGTCTCTTCCTTCTCTGGAGATGTTTGAAAGCCATCCGGACACAACCCCGAGTAATGTGCTCTAAGGGAACCTGCATGAGCAGGGAGGTTGGATGAGATGACATCCAGTGGTCCCTTCCAACCTTACCTATATCCAGTGTAAAACAAGAGCTCAACCTAGTTTTCCAGAGAAGGGCAAGAACTTATGCGAACGTGACCTAAGCTGCAGAGTTGAACCTCAAATATGACCACAATTTTTGTTCGTTACCTTCCCTAGAAATATAACTGTGTAAATATGTTTTAGAAAAGCTAATTATACTAAAAACATAGTACGTTAGGCAAAAAATCTTACACCTTATTCAGGGCACAACACATCTCACACAATTGCTTAGTATCCTCACAACCTTTGTTACAGCAGTATTTACAAACTAGCTCTGCATACAAAAAAGGTGCCTGAGAATAATACTGAATTTGAAATTTAAGAATTGCATGTACAGAATTTCATCAGAGAAATTAGATTAGAATTGAGAGCGAGACATGACAGGAAAAAAACTGACACAGTCATTGGTATTTTAACCAAAAAACATTTTTGAGAGTTTTTTCCCCAATGTATACTTTAATATTTATTTTGCACAGCTGGAAAGCTGTTTACTCATCGCCAAAATTTCCATTTCCAAAAAGTGCAACTGGGACTGAGAACTCCGAAGCAATAGTAAGAAGCAAAACTGCTGTAACTTGGTTTCTAGCTCACGAAACACCAAGTTAACAAAACTTTCATTTGTAAAAGGGCCGAGACCGAAATGTAAGAAAGACTTACAGATCTGTGGGCTCTCCTCGGGCCAGCTTTTCAGCACAAGCGTAGGCGCCTTTGTGCAGCCAGCAGTAGGTGTCCACAGCTACCGTCAGCCCCTTGTATTTCTTCACGTGGGAAGGCTCGGCAGCCTCCTTGATGAACTGGAGCAGGCCCTGGATCCCCATGATGCTGCTTGAACGGCAGAGTAGGGGGAAAAAAAGGATAGGCGAGCACAAAGCCGAGTGCGGATCTTCGCTCAAGGAACGTCAGGTCAGGCCGCAGACGGGGCGCTGGGCCAAGCCAGGGCCACGAGAAGCCCCTGCGGGTGCCCCCACGCACCCGGCGCTGCCCGGAGAGTGGGGCGAGAGAGGGGCCGGGGGACACGGGGACACGGCCGCCGCCCGCCCGCCCGCGCCTCTCCCTGCGGAANGTGGCCCCGCCCCGCGCGCGGGGACTTCGATCCCCATGGTGCCCCGCGCGAGCGGGGTAGGGGCTGGCGCGCGGGCTGTGGTGGTGCCGTGGCCCGCGTTCCCCATGAGGGGCTCTGGGGCCGCTCAGGTCTGACAGCATTCCCCACAGCGCGCGGATAACGACAGCGAACGCGAAAGTTATGAACATTAATTACGCTGGAGTCAAAAGGCCCCACAGAGTTTTGGCAGGACAAAGGACCCAGCTCCTGTAGCTAAGCCAGTGAGAGGGGAGGGGAAGAGCTGAAGCGGGTCACTGGCTGCAAAGGAACGAGTGAGGGGCAGATGTTCTTGTTACAGCAGTGAAACCCTGGGGTTCGTGTAAGAACGGATGGTCAAAGTTACAATTATGTGATAAGGTTCTTCATGCTAGTTAGCATAGGGTTATGCTTGCATAAATTAAAAATGGCAGTAAGAAATACATGTAGCCCATATCTACCAGATAACAGTTTCTTTTTCTCCTTGCCGTTTTGAAGTCTGTACAGTTCTTTGTTACTGTGACTGGGTTGCATGGGTGGCTCAGTCAGCAGGGTAGAAAAGCAATGTTTTCAGACAGCGGACAGCAAAGCTTCAAATCAATGCATTCTGAATACAGCACTTCTGAATTACAACTTCTCAGGAATATCGTGTGTGCTCTGAGAAACGCACAGAAATAACTTGGCCACAGTGACAGCATAAGATGTTTTAATGCTGAAAATATTGATTGAATTCTACTTTGCCAATTCTTCTTTCACTCTATGATTCTAACTATATATGACATGCTCCACAAGTCTTAAATTCAATTGCAATTAGAATTCTGTTTGGATTAGGATCACTTCCCTGAAAAATATGTTCTTCTATCATTTCTGACATTTCTTTTTCCATCAAACTGCTGTGCTTATGGGAAGAACAATAATCAGAGTAGAGAACATAATACACGAAAATATTTAAAATATTTAAAATCTCATGCACAATTCAATTAAATATAGTTTTGACATTTTTCTGTAAATTATATTAAAAACAGTTCTAAGGTGAGCCTCAGTCAGAAGCACTGCAGCCAATGAACTTGCATTGAAGGAGGCCAGAGCTACAGAATTCTTGCCCAGCTCAAATTTTCCTTTTCAATCCCTTCATCTGAAAGGATGGATACTTTGGAATTGAAGAGTTAGCACAATATGCCTTAACATTCAGTTTATTCCAAATGTCTTCAGCCATGTATGAACAAGTATGAGCCATTCTTATTACATCTCATAACCTCTATAAAATAAGAGATGCTTTATACAATGGGTCAAAGGATTTGTTGGTTTCAATAGAGCTACCTTGACTTAAAATTGGCTAAAGATACTGATCTTTAAGTTCAACAGTGTCTCTTGGAAGAAAGCAGTCAGATGGTAAAACTTTGGTGAGTTATTCCTTTGAAGAATACTGCAGTATTGCAGTTTTATTTCCCATAGGTACCAGATGAAACGGGGAAGCAGCAACACATTATCGTTAGTTACAAGATTTGTAGTAATATATAGAATTCTTTTCTTTCACAATTAGCTCCTGTATCTGGAGAGCTGATAAGACTAGGAATTACTATGCCAAATCTGCTGTGTTTTTTTTCTTTCCTTGGCCAGTTTTGTTATAGCGACTAGCAGAGTACATTTCAAATAGATCTTGAAATAGAAAGTATAGCAGAAACATTTTGTTTCCTTTGCAATTGTTTTGTATCGTGCAATAAGAAAAGAAGAGCCATTCAGAGTATAGCCCTATTGACCCCTAATAGAAATTTGAGATAAGTGCCCAAGATAAGTACACTGAAGTACCTCTAGAACTGCTTTTTTCTCAACACAGCCCTCCTAAAGAGAGGAAATGGGATTACTATGTCTGATGTAAACAACTAAACTTTACACATCAAGTAAAGCAAAATTAGTTTTATCCTCACGGTGCAGTACAATGGACAAGGACATCTTACGGATTTTTACTGAACTTCTGTACAGTGTCTGGCACAGCTGGAATTGTCTTCATGGGGTAGGTTAAAACACTCAGAATGAAAACTGGCACTTTGCTGAAGCTCACAATCAGATCATCAGCTATGGTGATATAGTAGATTGGATGTCTGGTTTATACTAATTTTTCCAAAATTTCAGTGAATTTGTTATTACTGCTACTATGTTGTCTTCACTGCTTAAGAATTTGATCACTTTTATTTCAGAAAGTTGGTTTCAAAGTTAGTTGGACTATTTAGTCAATTCCTTAGAAAAGAAATTTGATTTCTCTCTGATAGGTGGCAGTATTACATTCACTGCACCCTTTATCTATCTTTTATTGAAATTTCTATTTATGGACTATGTATTTTCACAGCTTTTTTTAGCTTAGCTGAGAAGCCAGGCTTTAGTACCACAAGCAAATTGATGAACACGGTCATACTCACTTGAGAGAAGTTTAGAGGATGACATCCTTAAACTGTATTTAGTAGCAGAGGAAATGTTTTTAGAAGCTCCTAATTTATCAAGAAAATAAAGTTATAAAATAAAGTGTTAATAAACTTATTAAAAACCTGGATTATCTAGTTAACATTGCAACTGTCATCTGCCTCAGTCAAGCCAAGCCAAGAGCACCAGTTCTGTGAGCAGTATCCCACTTCATTCTGTTAAACTGTTAATGCTCCTGACAGGTACAGAAGGGAACAGAAAAAAAGCCATGTGAATTTCCTGCATCACAATCCTGGGTAACCTCATTAGGCTGGTCACAGTTCTCTATCTCTTCACTGCTGAGTGAACACAGCTCTTGGACTCATATTCCAGGGGAGAAATCTCTGAGAGTAATTCTGGTGTTCCTTTCTGGTGCAAACCTTACTGCTTCAGGAAGGTCTGTGCCCATTGGCTCCTTCATTAGAATGAGGTGGCGAAGCAAACACAGCTCTGCCAGCTAATGCCTTGTGAAGCTCATTGAGCACAACTTAGTATGCTCGACTGGAAGTGTCAAGATCATCTGACCTTTGTGTCCTGGGTTTCTGCAGTGAAGGCAAAGAACCACTGATCCACATGTTACCAATGAACAGTAAAACCAAGCTGCTCAAGAGTGATCCTGGGGAAATGAGTGGAGGCACAACTTGTGTGATCCCCTCCCATCCTACTGCCAGTGGAAACCTGCTCTCTGTCATCATGATGTGCTGCCCATGTTTTGATTTGGTTATCTGCTGATTAGCTATTCTGAGCTTGTCTTAAGTGTGGCTGTGATGCTTGTGGCAAGTTTTTTTTGATCTCTGGAAACATAATATCCAGTATAGAGAACAAAAGCATGCTAAGCTCTACTATCCCAGTGGATATTTTTTTCCCTTTTTGTGGTCTTTCGTTGTGAAATAATACATCCGGGTGCTGCTGAAGCCTCTGATCCATGTAGCTGCACGGCTCAGCCTGGCCCCTAGAGGCTTCTTGGGACAGAGGGGAGCCTCAGCCACAACCGAGTGCAAGCGGCAGTTCGGTTTCGCTTTTGAAGGTGCAGGGGCAGGAAAAACTCTCACTTCGTAGGTAAATCTTCAAACTAGTCCTGCAGTGATTACTACCAGTTTAAATTATTGTGGATTTTTTTTTTGACCTCACAATAACACAAGTGCCTTCAGACTCTCCAAGTCTGTCCAGAGCTCAAGCTGTGCCAAGGTGATTTTCTTCAAGTTTGGGAATTATACAGAGCTCTCTCTCCATATATCAAGGCATGATCTAGTAGCATTAACAGCTTGTTTCAATCATTAACAAGAAATTGCAAAAAGACAAGCAAACTGCTGCCGATGACCACAAACAATTTGACATGCTGTGGGAAAGGAACAGCTGTGTCACCGGATTTTAAAAGAGAGCCTGAGACGAAAAGGCCTGAGTCCTTCTGCGGCAGGTGAGCAGCTCCTGGGAGTTGTTGCTGTTGATTTATTTAACTTGCTGCTGGACCCCACTGCACCTCAGGTAAGCTATTCCTAGACTCACACACTCTGCATGTGCAGTCTGTATTTCTGAGAAAAGGGATTTTGAACACTGTGTGACAGTATTCCTTTCCTCAGTGTTTCCGGTAGTGCAAACAGTGAGCTAGCAGGTGAAGGTCTGTGTCTCAGGGAAGTCTAGGGAAGCATGAACCATACGAGGCCTTGGATAAAATCTTGTTTTAAGCCAGTAACTCAATTAAAATGATGTTTTAATTGAAAAATTAAAAGGAAACAAAAAAATCTTTTGATCGTGAGCAGGAAGACTGTAGATTAGATTCTCAGGGGTCTAATTCCAGCTCACAGACTCTTATGGGACTTTCACCCCAGAAAGAAGAGAGAAAGATAGATGTTTATTTTTCAGGTACAGGCTCCTCAGAGTGGACCAGCTCAGTAGGCAGCAGAGGTTATCTCTAAAAAGCCAGCAGCACTCCCTCATAGCAGGAAAAGAATATTTTGCTGCATTATTTGGGTGAAGTTGCCCTCTCCCTTTCTTAGAGTAGGCAGCTGATGGGGGTGCTTCCATAGTGCCCCCTTGCTCTCTCAGTATTACTGGCTGCTTTCACACATGGTCTCAGGCCAGATGTTGTGGATAGATTCTTGCAGATCTTCTTTCTCTCTCCCTTGTCTGTCCTCTTATCCTCTGCATTTCCGCAGGTGATGTAATGATAGAGGCAGGACAGACAATGGGGCACCCTGAGTCATCTGCAAAGGCATGTGTCTATATACTCCTCATCTGGCCTTTACTGAGGAGGTTTTTTATTCATGGAAGTGAAAACTATCCTTTTTTATTCTGCTTTTCACTGACTTTACTGATTCATTTAACATCCACCCAACACAATTACATGCAAGATGCTGATCTTTCTAGAGATATAATGTCTTCAAACCAGAAAGACCTGTCAGTGTCTTGCTGTTCCAGCTTTCTGCTGGAAATTTCTGCTAAAATGGCATAGTTAGTGAGGGCTTAAAAAGATCTTAGGTCACTTGAAGAGAATGGAGACTGGCAAACTAAGGAGAACAGAGTCACTACTTAATGTACTCACTAGTACCTATCTACAAATGTCTCAAAGTAACTCAGTCTGGAGCACAATTAGAGACAGAGCTTGATAGCACTCAATTTTTATCAGTCTCTTTATTTTGCAAAAGCCTAGTGCTGGTCTGGACTGACTTAGCCTCTAGTTTATGTAAGCACGTTGATAATGGCAAGATATTTCACACAGGTCAGTGACATACAAATGATTTATCAAATTTTGTTATAATTTTCCTACGTTTCAGGGGTGAAAAAAGAGAGGCTTTGGTGGGAAAAAATTATTTCAAATATTTTGCTGGGATGGTTCTCTGGAATCAAATAGGATGATCAAATATTGTTTGTGCTTTCTCGGGAAATGGGGGAGGCCCAGTAACCTACCATTTCCCTTGCATCTGTTACATCTAGCCATACTAAGTACCCTGTTAATTTCTGTTTCTCATATAGGTATTCTCTTTTGTGCTACACGGAATAAAACTAAAGTAGGTTAATCATTAACTAATGATGCCAACAGCAGCTGAACAGTCTCTCGTGTTCCCAGCTGTAAGTAAACTATAATCTGTCTATTGCTTTTTTGTAGGTACTGATACATTCCATATTGCTGAGTCTTCCAGCAGCAAATGAAAAATATGTATTTGTTCCTCCTTTCCATTTTATCATTGCTTTTGAAAGTCACTGGCACCAAAGATGTTGTATTTGGTCATAATAATTTCACAGAATATCAAGTGGGCAACATGAACCTCATTCTCTCTGTGCCACATGGTGGGTCAATGGAACCTAAAGACATCCCTGATCGAGAGGCTGCCTGTTGGGATGAGAAGACATCCTCCTGTATTTTCTCTCATGACTGTCCTCCTGGAAGTATTCCAAATAATAAGAAATGCAGAGTGTCTACCAACCAAGACAGGTACACTATAGAGGTGGCTCAGGCTCTTGCTGAAGAAATCAACAATATTACTGATGGCTTCTTCCCACATATCGTTATAAACCACCTACAGAGGTTCAAGATGGATGCTAACAGGGAAAAGGAAGAAGCCACCTTTGGAATTCCCCAAGCAGAACAGGCCTGGGAGGACTATATGGGATTTTTGACCACTGCAAAATCACGGATGTCAGGGGGCCTAATTCTGGATATCCATGGACAAGCACATCCTGAAAGGTGGATAGAACTAGGTTACACACTTTCAAAAGCTTCCCTTAACTCGGGCGTTTTTTCTGCATCGTGTTCGTCAATTAGCCATCTGGCCAGTCAGCTGGTCAATGTGTCTTCTGAGACTCTGGTTGCAGGGAACAGAAGTTTGGGGAAATATATTGAAGAACAAAATAAGAGTTATGTCTGTGTGCCTTCTCCATCCAATCCTAGCCCAAATAATGGAAGCTATTACAGTGGTGGGTACATAACCAAGACTTTTGGTTCCCCTAGTTCTGGCACCATTGATGCCATTCAGCTTGAACTACCCCAGTGGGTGAGGGCAGCTGAGGAGCGTCACAGGTTTTGTAAAGCACTGGCCAGGGCTGTCATGAAATTCTGGCAAACTAACTACTGCAGCCAGCACAAGCATGAAATTCTGCCATGCTGAAAGAGGCTTTCTTGTTAAGATACCTTTCCTTAATAACAGTAGTGATCTGGAACAATAGAACAACTCATTCACCTGGAACATTTAAGCCTGCAATATAATTGTGGATGCTGGTAGAAAGAAACCTGCAAAGGAATACATCGACATAGAGAAAATCCACAGTTAATACCAACAAGTCCATTGACACACAGCTTTGTACTAGATCCAGCATTGAAAAGACTGCTGTAAGATGAGTGGGTATATTTGCAAGTATCATTTGCCTGGTATGCATTTGCCTGTGCTTCATTTCTTTCCAATCTCATCCTCTGTTTTCAAGCACACAACAAACAACTAATCTTCTAATAAATTCTGTGCAGTGCCTTAGTGGATTATCTATTCAAAGAAATTAAATGTCTCTGCTCTTCTTTTGACACTTAAGAAGGACAGTTGGATAATATCCTCATGTAAAATGTTTGGGGCCAGGACCAGTTTCCATTTGGTGTTTATAAAGCCCTAGGATTTGGAAGTAAACAGTAATGCCGAGCAATGACACACAGTCTGAACTACTTCAGGTCTTGTTAATTTAAGGAATTAGGAAAAAAAGGTCTGATGGCACTTATAGCACTGTAATTCTGTCACACTTTAAATAGCATAACAGTATGGTAGTGACTGGATGGGAGGCTGATAAAGATAGCGCATAAGTATCATGCATTTTTGACAGTTTTCCTTACAGCATGATTTCCTCCTGAGAGCTTGTCCATTGATTTCATTCACTGCAGGATTAAACACTTCATTGTTACTGGAAATAGTACTAAATATGGATATTCTTCTGCACAGTGGAGAATATAGAGGCATGAACAGCCATGACTACAAATCAGCTCTTAGGAAACACAGGCAGTTAATAAGGAAAACCAAAGGGAGCAGGAAGCAAGACTGAAAAAGGAACCATTTGAAAATTAAGAACCTATGAAATCCTAGCAGTGCTAAAAGTTTGGCAAGAAGAAAATACTGAATAAATACTCAGTTCTGAGGAAGTAAATATTCAGCTAATAAACTGAAGAGAAGTGGGATATCTGCCTCTTGCAACCAAAGTAAAATATTTTAGGCCTGACTATTAATAGGGACAATACCAAAGAGAAAATATTATATTACATATGATAAAACATAACACATAAGTGCATCAAAAGAAATGGGTAAGGATCTCTCTGAACCTGAGCTGTGCATTTTTAATAATCTTTGAAGAGTAGGCCATTTTCAGGTAACTGGAAAAGAGTTTATGTAGCTTTCAAAAGGATATAGCACTCAGAATTGCAAGAATGTTACCTTTCATATGCTAACTGCTAAATCATGGGTCAGATGAAGGGAACAAAAATAGTAAATGGCAGATTACACTTTATGTGGTGCCACTTGGTTTGTCAGACAAGACTGATTTTAGTTTTAATCACAAGGTTGGTTAATGTGGTGGGCTGACCCTGGCAGACACCAAGTGCCTGCCCAGTTCCTTCCTTGTTTCCTTACTTCTCCCAGTGGGATGGGGAAGAGATTTGGAAAAGCAAAAGTGAGAAAATTCTTGGGCTACAATGAAGACAGTTTAATAGGTGAAGCAAAGCTGCATGTGCAAGCAAAGCAAAATAAGGAATGCAAGCACTATTTACCACCAACAGGCAGATGTTTGTTTAGCCACTTCCTGGGAAGCAGGGCCTCAGCACGCATAATGAATGGTTACTTCGGAAGACAAACGCTATAACCATGAATATATTGATTCCCTCCTTCATTCCATGAGGATGTTATATGGTAATGAATATTTCTGGTAAGTTCGGGTCAGCTGTCCTGGCTGTGTCCCTTCCCAGCCTACTCATTGGGTGTGGGGAAAAAGCACCTTCTTGTTGGGCAGGCATTGCTCAGTAATAGCCAAAACACTGGTGTGTTATCAACACTGTTTTATTCACAAATCCAGGACACAGCACCATACAGGCTGCTATGGAGAAAATCACATAAATCCCCCCGACCTGGTACAGCTGATCATAATAATTTTAAATATACTCCCACAAGATATTTTGCAGTTACCCCTAAATCCATCATAGCTCTATAACAAGTTGAAGGCAGGTAAATCATTGCAAGTCATTGCATATTCAGTTTGTGAGGAGAATGTCTTTCCAAGAAGGCTAGCAGACCAAACACCATTCAATACCAGTGATATAGAAAACCTGCTATTTTCCCCCAAATAGTAGGTAATAATATCACTAGTTATATGCATTATCCTAATTACTCACTAGAGTGACACACTTGGCACCATTTGCACGTTTAGCCAAAGGATGAATATGTATTCTGTGGCCCGTATCATGTTGTGACATTGTCCTGGAATGCTGAAATGCCAGAAAGGATTTGCAGGAATCAAGATGGATAATTAATCGAATATGAGCTCAGCAGTCATTCTTTTGGCTTAGAGGTTGAACACGCTCTTTGAAAGCATAAGCAAGGAACTAACAGGCCGAAACAGTAGGGCATATTAACTCTTTGTTGAGTATGTGATTAATCTGGCATAAAAAAAATCAGCATAATATTCAGTGTACAAAAGTTCAAATCGGAGAAATTGAAGCAGACAGGAAACCGGTGGGTTTGACCTAGAGAATGACTGTCAGCAAATGACAGTACATTCAGTCAAATGGGCTTTTCTATATCTAGTTATAATCATACACTGGCTTTATTAGAATTTGTTCTCTGCATGAAGGATTGAAATAGAAGTAAATATTTGATTTCTATATGTTCTACTTTATAATGAAATGGATTTATATGTAGTTGAAAAGAAAAAACAGAGAGAAAAATAATAAAAGAAATCTGCTAATCCTCTTTCATTAACATGGAAGCTACGTTTATTTGTTGTGACTCAAGTCTTCACTGGAATCTATATCCATTGCCCGTCTTGTATGACCGGACTTCTCAGCTTTGATCCTTTGAAGACCTTTAAAAAATTTCAAGAACTAATTAATATACTGACATGAATAGACCAGATTGATAGCATTTTGTAACAGCACAGACAAAAAATTATTTTTCATGCACATAGCTTATGGAAAATGTCTGATTTCATTTTGTTGTAAATCCTTGCAGTGCCATTGGCTTCAGAGCACTTGCTCCTAATTTCCCAAGGCACAAGACCCCCTGCCTTTTATTTCTTTCTTTGTGAAGAAAACAAAACACAGATTTCCAAAGCACATTAATGGTCAGAAAAATAGCGTGTGCCAACCATTTGAACATTGTGCTCCTGAGTTTTCTCTTTTCTGAGACACTCTGTAATGCTGCATGTACAAGCATCAGGTCATATATATTGGAATGCAGAATATCCTATTCATCCCATCTAACTAGCCATCTAGCAGTTCGGAGTCTTATCCAAGTTAGTTCTCTAGGTACCCTCTATAGAAAGAGATCAGCACCTTTGCTAGGGGTGTTTCTTTTAATCCTAAAATAGGTGGGATAGACAAGGCTGTGGAATATTCTGATCTTTCTCCATGAAAGGAAAACTAAGGAAGATTTGCTAGACAGCTTACAATAGATCAAATCATTAATACCCATAAAATAGTTCTACCTTACAATACTCAAAGCTTTGTGCAGAGGAGCATCAATCGGTTGGGGCTGGTTAAAAGAGTTAAGTCTGAGCAAAAAATTAATGGCATGAGGTTGAGCAGGAAAAGTAAATGTCTGGAATACTCACTTTTTGGCATGGTCACTTCAACTGGGTTCTCAAGCTTCCATCAAATGGAGTTGGATAGGTAGTAATGCAAATCATGTTAGAAAATTAAATTGAGAAGCAGACAATTAAGAATGGAATGTTGGAGTATGTCACTAATAATGCACTAGTGCTAATGGCTTCAGCTGTATGAATGCCACCTCAATAAGTAGAAAATGCATGTGCTTACCTCATATATAGGAAGAAACCCAAATACTGCACCAGCCTCTTTGCTTACAAACTCATAAGTTTCCAAAGGTTGAACCTGACCAAGAGAAGCCAAAGTCAGTGCATTACTAGCTGAAGACAAAAAGTAATGAAGACATTTCTACTACAACTGTAAGAGAAGTTTTATATTCCCATTACTTTTAAGGGTTCAGCCAGGTAAAGATGGAGAAGCTCCACTGATATTCAATTAGAGTTGTAGAAAGTATTCATAGTGAAATCTAATTTTCCTGGTTTCAGATTTCATGGGAACCCTGAAAGAACTATTGGATGTAACCAGGGATCCACTGTCATTCTAGTATTTTCAGACTTCCTTCAAGTAAACTTAAGATATCTAGGTTTTCTGTTGAAGCAGAGGAAAATTCAAGGATTTTTTAAACGCTTTTAAACCAGTGAATCAGTGTATGCTGCCTTCTAAACTGGAATTTGAAAATGTGAAAAATGAGAGTGAAAACCACGGTGGTTTCTTAGATCCCTCTGTTTATGCATTTTTGTTCTAGCTTGCCCATTGAATGAGAAAGATATGTAGGGTTATTTATGGATAATTTTTAATGAGAAATACAATTGCATTTCCTATTTGTTGCACAGAACATAAACAAATTTGTCATATACATTACCTACCTTTTCAGGAGCCAAAGCTTTGAAAAACTTGAAGTCCTGAGTTACGTCGCCATGTCCAACCTTTTCTAAAACTAAAGGTGATCTGGTCAGTGACTTCCACCTGTACACACAAGACAGAAAAAATCTGAAGCTCCTATCAAAATGACAATTATGAATGCAACATTCTTATCTGGCTCCAAAATGAAATTATTTTGAACTATAAATGATTTCATATGTCTTCAAAATATAATTTATATTAGGACTTTCACAAATGTCATGAAGTGCTTCACTAACACTTTGTCAATCCAGGTACTGGCTGTCACTTGTAGAAAGCAGGAAATGTTAATATAAACACCAGTTACAAAAGTCATGTGCTAACTCACTGTCTGATAATGACTTTTCAGCGTTTCTTTAAGTTCTGACTAGAACACCTGAATACAACTTTCACAACAAAAGTTTTCTCTGCTCATATGTCTGGTTTCCAAATTTAGTCATGAGAAGAAATTATCTAGAGTGTTTGTTAGTGCAGATTAACACAGTTTCATTTATAATCAGAAAAATTAAGTAAGGTAACACAAGCTAAGGAATTATGAACTACAGAGAGAAACTGAGACTATTCTTCTATACGGGTCTATCTACCTGCTGACATTTTTCAGTAGATCTCCTGAGATCTTGTTTAAACCGTAAGTGCCTATGCTACTCAGATGGGTTTGTGCCTTTTCCAGTATGTGCACACTTGGGGAATATTTTCCCACAGCTTTCTCCTGGAGAAACTAGCTGCTCATGGCTTGGCTCGCTGCACTGTTCACTGGGTGAAAAAATGGCTGGATGGTCAGGCCCAGAGAGTGGTGATGAATGGGGTTAAAGTGGCAACCAGTCCCAAGTGGTGTTCTCCAGGGTGTAGTGTTGGGGCCAGTTCTGTTTAATATCTTTTTTGATGATCTGAATGAGGAGATCAAGTGTATCCTCAGTCAGTTCGCAGATGACACCAAGTTGGATGGGAGTGTTGATCTGCTGGAGAGTGGGAAAACTCTGCAGAGGGATCTGGACAGGCTGGACCAATGGGCCAAGGCCAATTTTATGAGGCTCAACAAGTCCAAGTGCTGGGTCCCACCCTTGGGTCACAACAACCCTGGATAACACTACAGGCTGGGGGCAGAGTGGCCGGAAAGCTGCCCAGCAGAAGCGGACCTGGACGTGCTTGTTGACAGCAACTGAACATGAGCCAGCTGTGCCCAGGTGCCCAAGAAGGCCAATAGCACATGCTATTGGCACATGCTATAGTCACTAGCTCAGCTGGTTAGAGCACAGTGCTAGTAATGCTAAAGTCATAGCCTTGATCTCCGTACAGGTCATTCACTTCAGAACTGGACTTGATGATCCTTGTGGGTCCTTTTCAACTCAGAATATTCTGTGATACACAATCTGTGATATACAAATAGTGTGGCCAGCAGGACTAGGGGTCATTCTCCTCCTATACTCGGCACTGGTAAGGCCACACCTCAAGAGCTGTGTCCAGTTCTGGGTCTCTCAGTTCAGGAAGGATATTGAGATGCTGGAGCGTGTCCAGAGAAGGGCAACAGAGCTGGTGAAGGATCTAGAGGATAAGCCCTATGAGGAGTGGATGGGGGAGCTGGGGGTGTTTAGCATGGAGAAAAGGAGGCTCAGGAGGCTCAGACCTTATTACTCTCTACAACTGCCTGAAAGGAGGCTGTAGCCAGGGGGGGTCGGCCTCTTCTCCCAAGTAACAAGTGACAGAACAAGAGGAAATGGCTTCAAGTTCTACCAGGGGAGGTTTAGATTAGATATTAGGAAAAATTTGTTTGCTCAAAGGATGGTCAGGCATGGGAACAGGCTTCCCAGGGAGGTGGTGGAGTCACCATTCCTGAAAGTGTTCAAAATGCATCTGGATGTCAAACCATGACAAGCACTTGGGGGATATGGTTTAGCAGTGAATATGGTGGTCCTTGGTTAATGGTTGGACTTGATCTTTAGAGGTATTTTCCAACTTTAACAATTCTCTGATTCTATGAATATATACCTGTTAATAACACTTATAACATTATTTTTTAATTGAGATTCTAATATATTATCTTAGTGATGAATATTGTAGGACAGTTATCCAATAAGTGAATTATGGCATTTGTAGCATCACAAAGATAAATGACTTGTCCCAAGACAATTGTCTGCATCCTACAAAGAACAAAGCCTAGCATCCGTAAGTAGTAACACAGCCTTTTGGATGATGGTTGGGTAGCTCTCCATTACACTCTTTGGAACAATTAATCCAGAGGAACGAAGTCACTCTTGAGGTGACAGCAGACAGTGTTTGTAGAATGATAAGACTGAAATTTTCTATTGTGCAGCGTGTGGCTGCTCCTTTTTCATGTTTCTCTACACAGTTTAACATTTCTCATTTTCTTGCTCTTTGTCTGTTTTATTAATGTGTTTAAATGTATGACAGCCATTCTCCTTTACTAAAATATTTGAAGAATCTTCAAAAAGTAGTCACAGTTTGACACAGATATGCAATTCATGGGAATTTTCTTTAAGGTTAGCTGACTTAATGAAATCTTATCTTTGATTCCAGAGGTTTCAAACTGGCTGCTGACTATTCAGAAGAACTACAGGGCTTAGTCCTTCAAACACAGCCAAGCACTTCTCTGTATTGATGAGTTACTGTTCTGACTGCAGTGAGACTACTCATATTAATAAGAACTCCATGGAATAATAACTATTAGCAGGATACCAAATTAAATGGGTAACAGTAAAGCATCTTAGAGATTTTCCACTGTCCCAAAGTGCTTTGGTTAAAAGGCAGCCTATGAATGCACATGGTATATAAAAGCTTACCACTAAAGCATGCATGACTTTTTAAGTCCTGAAGCAATTTTTTCCCAGAGCTGGATTGCTTTGGCACAGGCACTGTGTGCTTTGCCTCTGCAGATGACTTCTTCAATATTTATGTTCACTTGGTCAATCCACTAATTAATGAACCAGAGAGTTCCAGGATGAGAAATATGACTTAAACTAAAGGGCCAAGGCTCTCTGACTTGACTTGTAACTAACTCATATCCCTTGAGAACTCTACCTAGAAGGAAAGTTCAACACTGCCATTGAACACACAACATTTATGCCAGTTTCAGAATGTCATGATCTGTGAATCCATTACCCATGTATGTGAATGTATCCATAATATCTCAGCAAATTTAAGATGACCATTTTTTAAACTGGAAGATTAAACTGAGTTTATTCTTCTAGAAGGATTTGTGTTTCAGTTGAAACTATTCACATCAAGCTTCTTCAATAAATTTTTGGAGATCCCTGAAGTATAGCAACTTCTGGAATTTGAAATATAACAGGCTGCTACCTGAGCAGTGTATATGTATACCACCTCTAATTAGGCAAAAAGCTGAGACAAGTATCTAGTCATCACTATTACTGTACTCAAACGCTGAACATCACCCAATCCTGACTGTCACCAAGTCATAACAATTAACAGATCTATCCATGCTGACTAAAAAAACATCTTTAAAAAAGATTTTCTGAAAAACACATAGTACTAATTTTTTTCTGACCTTCAGATGAAAGGTGCTTTTAAAGTATATTTTCAAAACTGTTCCCCCAATCATACATGTATGTAAATGTATGAGATCTTACTTGTCTCTGTCCAGCATGAGAGGATATTTAACCTTCTTCTTTTCCATATGTTTGCTTTCCTCTTTAATTATAGCAGGAAATTTATTAACATCAGAAGGCAAAATCAACCGACTGGTATCTGTTAATTCAAAGTTCCTGGATTGTCCAAAGTAACCAAAATAGTATCCATTCATGGCATGCCAAATCCTACAGACACAGTAGAAACAGTGCCAAAGGACAGAAAGGAAAATTGGATATTTTTAGCAGCGAAACAAAAGTGAGCCAATATCTGTGTACATGATCAAGTTCTGCAGCACTGTTCTACAGTTCACCATGCTAGTCATAAAAAAATCAATGAGATTGTTTTTACAATGTAAACAATTTTAAAGTAAAAAAAATTTCAGAAGGTTGTTGTAAAAAACAGAAAACAAACAGTTCATGTTTACATATATGAAACTAAGAAGTAAATGTACCGATGTCCTGAATTGGTCCTGTAGCAAAGTGCTGCCACCAGAGCAGGATCTACTCAAAATTTCTTCATTGATACTTCCAGAAAACCAAAAGAAACTCCTTCAAATATATTTGTTAGCCAAGAAGGAATTATAGTTGTCTATGAAGTATGTTCAAGCTTCAGTGGTTTAATTGGATACACATTGATTAGATGCAATGCTTAGGATCCATGTCAATTTAACAAGTACTGAAAGCTAAAATAGGATTAGAACAGGATGTAACTTTTAAAATGATGTAGCCATTACCTATGCATTCAAAGTCAAGCAAGGGCTGAAAGAAAATGACAGTTTGCAAAAGATCTGACTTCCTGAGAAGTGTTACATTAAAAACAGCTCTTTCAGATATAGAACAGAAAATGCACCCAGTGTTTTATTTTATTTAAGTTCTAGCCTATATACAAGTCCAGCAAGGAGAGGAACTTTGAAGATAGTTCATCTGTGTTGTCATAGCAGTAAGAAGTGTTAGTAATTTTTATACCTGACTGAACCATCAGTGGATGCTGTCACTACCACATTTTTTTCCTCTTCATGAAATAAGTCAACCACTTCAGTAGCATGTGCCCTAAAGCAGAGCTCCTCCTTTATTTGCTGAGGGAAAAAACCAACATAATCACATTTGAGGCAGTTCAGTATCCCACCATGGTTGCAAGCTTGGTGGATTTATCAGCATGTTTTTCTGAAAATTAGAGGAGGTGAAAAAGTAATCCCTCCATGAAACAGCCTGCAAATGGCATATGGTAGGAACATCACTCAGGGGACATAGATAAATTCATTCTTAACATACTTTCTCTGAACACAATGAAATAATGCTAACACCGTTTAACTTATGTTTTTCTTTTTTTTCCAACAGCATCAAGTTATTATTTCAAGCACAAGACATCATCTTTACATGCAGAAAACATTTTTGTCCCTGTAGAGCTCTGAATTAATTTTTTTCTGTTTATTTTGGTATACTGTTCAAGTTAAGAAGATCTGAAAGATATTTCCTTACATTTTTACTATTTTGTGAATCTTCTAGGAATGAGGCAATGTTCCAGCGAATAATATATCCCTCTGTTTAAGAAAGAAGGAAACAAAACATCAAGAAGTTTCATTAATGCTACACCTTCACTTATTACTGCAATTTACTCTTAGTAAACACTGGGCAGAATGAAGTAGAAAATACAGGTCTGTTAGTTTACAGTGAATATAACAATCACTGTCAAGCACAGAGTAGAAATAATGAACTATTCATTAACATGCAAAGAAACACATATACGAGTTGTGAGCAATGTGTCATTAACTGGATAGGTTTGAAATGGAAGTAATGCAAAGTTTTTTCTTTAAATTACGTGAGTGAAAAATAAAGAGTCATCTTGTCAAGAGAGTTGTCTATTGCACAGATGAGGTATGAGAGCTTCCTGGGGATTACACAGTTTTTCAATCCTGGTAAAGTGGACAAAGTTTAATTAACTGCATACATAACGAACACTTAATGTTTTGCAACCTTTTAGTGCACTCATGTGAGGCTAGAATCAAAGAAACGCTTTCCTTATGACCCACAACTGCTCTGTTTCCTGCCTAGGCTCCCTCTTTCCTGACAAAGTTGCCTCTTATGTCTCATTTCTACTACAAGACAGAGAAATATTTTGTGTAATTCCAACTTTCAGACCAGTCACATCTGATTTCTTGGACCGTACATTTGCAAGCAAGAGATCAGGCAGGCAGAGAAGCTGACATTTTCCTAACAAGAAAAAGTCTGTAGTGGGGACAGGAAATTGGTAGCGGCACAGCAGATAAAGGAGAAGGGTGTGGAAAGCATGAAAAGCAAATACACAGTGACACAAACACAAAAAGGCAAAGGGAGAGTATCAAATGAATAGGTAGTAGATTGGATACTTTTCCACAATTAAATAAAATCCTGTTCGGTGCATGCTGCCTTTCTGAACTCATTTACTGATTTGAATCAGAGAGGAGTGGAAACTCCTCTTCATTTTCAGTATGAAAGTCAAACTATTTCTCAGTTTTGAAATAAATGGGGAAAAAACCCTTGCTCCATCCAATTTCTGACCGCAGAAGAGCAGGAAGCTGGCAGAAAACAGTTCTAATATGTATTTTAAAAGAAAAGTGACACATTATGACAGGCACAGAGATGGAAAATTGCCAGGGTGATTCTAAAGGTTTGGAGAAGAAGCAGACAGCAGATAAACTTTTGAACATTCTGCCAAATGAAAGCCAGATTTCATGTGAAATTTAGTCTAGCAAAGAGCTGCTAGCACAGACAAGTGCTCTTCCTATACAGCAAGGAGAGGAACTGCTGAAGTCATTACTGTGCGCTCTGTATCAGTGTCCTAATCACAGCTCTTGGTACAGCCCAAGCTGCAACTTTTTATTTAGTATTGTTACCATGGAACTGAAATTTTTGCTTGTTTATAGCAGTAATCTTTGCCCTGGGGATTAATACCATAATTTAGATAGAAAGTATATGCAAGGCATGTGAATGAAGAAAATTGCAATGTCTTTTATGAAAACAATTCTACTGATAATGTTGTAACACTAAGCTTTAATCTACCACCCTTTTATACAACAAAACACCTATTACAAGTATTTAATTATAGCTTTGATGGAAAAAATCTGGCAGCATTTGGACCTTCATTTCCACATTTCTGGCACATTTACAACACGATATTTTCTTGTGCTACTGACTGTCCTGAACGGAATGACTAACATATTTACTCACCTTTACTGCCTGCCAAAAGAATTTTAATGGAGGTGTCTGTACATAGTGCTGTCAGAGGACCTGAGGGATGTTCTGAAAATGGCCAGAGTTCTTTCATTAAGTTTCCCTAAAACAAACAAATAAACAAACAAACAAACCAACCCCACATATTTATCTTATAATACCTACACTAAAAATATTGATACATCAGAATTTGAGTGCCATTGATTTTATCTATTTAACATTACTCAGCTCATTCAGAAAGATGCTAAAAAGGTGAATTCCTAAATCTACTGAATGACCAAGATAGCTATGGTATATTCTTCTGGATTGCTGTCTCTTGTACATCAAAAGGACAAACTATTGAATTCTTCAGGCAAGTCAGTCTAGTTGTACCTACTGTTACTTCACCCCTTACCCCTCATTTGCTGTGGAATAACATCAGTACAACCCTCATTTGCTATTGAAATCTTCATTTTTGCTGCAAATGGACCCATGATGTCTCCTTCACCAATCTGTTTTATTTTTCAAGTAAGTACTAGTAGACTTTCTCCATTATTGCCTCTTCAGGGTTGGGAGGACATGAGGGAGAATGTCTTGCTGATAAGGAGATTCTTGATTTTGTCATCCATGTAATGATGATGACATCACTGGCATAAGAACTTGGAGATTCCCACAGGAATCTAAGTACACTCATATATCACCTATGAAGAAAACAAAACCCAACAAAGCTCACACCTACTATGCTTGGATACGTTTACCGTCATATTCTATTTTTGCATAAAACACCTGCAAGGTTACCTCACCATCTTGCTCAAAAATTCTTCCTATGACTTGCTTTGTCTGGGATTCCTGTTAAAGTCTTACACAGCTGACCTATTATGGTCACTGTCTGCCACAATGACCAATATTACCAATCAACCAATCATATAATGGTACTTTCCCTTCTTGCTATATGTACGTTGTATATCTTGTTTAGAGTAACGTGTTTTCTGGAATAGAGTCTTATAGATCTGAGGTGATATGACAACCAAGCCTTTGCCTTTTCAAGCCCATGATAGTTGTAGACACAATGTGTTAGGACATTATTCTCCCCTGGTTTGTAACCCTACTAGTGCTAGCTGGCTTGTACAATTCTCCAGACATATTTCTCCTCTTCTGAAAGTAGGACACTCTTGTCTTGCCTATCACCCTTTCTTGGAAGGTAAATGTTGTGGGTGAAAAATCAAATTCTTTCTAGACTTTCACACAGAGTCAGTTTGTTATAATTATTTCAAACTGTACTCCCTGGTACAGTTACTAAAGCAGAACTAGTTTGTGTCTGTGGAAGAAACTAATAACCAAAAGATGCAATAAATATCTGCTTCTGCAATTGCTAGCTAAAGAGAAATTTTCCAAAGATTAGTGGAATTATCTTCTCAATGTTCCAGTCCCTTCCTGAAGACATTCAGATAGGTACCTGAATACTCCATAGGCAGATACAGCCACTTTCATGCGCAGAAGCCAGTATTGGTGAGTGTCCTGCTCTGGCCTTCGACAACTGTACATTCATCTTCAGATATTGGGTATTCTTACAGCTACTTGTGTCTTCTGCTTTGGAACACAAATGATCATATATTTTCTCAAAATGTTTTGGTATTGGTATTAAGTATTAGAATTTAGTATTTGAATGCACAGAAATTACATAACACAAGAAAAAGAAGTAAATTTGAAAATAAACTCCATCATCAAAACAGCATTAGTCTAAAAACATTAGACGTATGGATAAAGACAACTGAAAAGAAATTAGAACAATCTTCATTATCATATCTAAACTTGCCAGAACTATTACTCTGTGACACAGGGGAATGTTATTTAGAAGAGAGCCATAGATTTTACAGAAACTGTAAGCACAACTGAAAGGGGAGGAGGAGTGCAAGATAGTGATCATCAGGACAGCTGCCAGGCAGATGTGCAGCCTCGGCATGAGGCTTCTAGCGATAACTATAAATTCAGCAATGAAGTTTAATAACTAAATGACACTTAACAATTCTGGAATCATGGATTTTTATACTTCTCCAGTTGAAAACTTTCGCTAAATGCAAGGTGGTGGCCACAGAGAACCTTTTTGAGTTTCTGCTGTGACTTCTCCAGAGCTAGAGGTGCTGGCAGGTCATATGAAGGTCCATGAATAGACATTCAAGGGATGCAAGACCTAACATGAGTGTCTATTTCATTGGGCAGCTACAAGGCTTAGGAATATTCTGGTTTCAGGGCATGCTTTCTTTGCCAAATAAATTGATCTTAAATCCATATTGCAGGTGATCAAATTTCTTGTTATTTGGAAATTCTGCGTTCCAGCAGAGGATTTCTAAATGATTCAGAAGAATCTAGAGGATTTACTTCTTGCAAATGCACCAACTCATTTGCATAGCTTTAACTCTTAAGCACTTGGCTCTCTCTTGATTGTGATTTTTTGAGGACATATACTGTAATGAAGATTTTTCTTTCTAAAATATCACCTAGTTTTGAAGCTTTTGTCTGTGAGGCCATTTACTCATGCTTGACTCAAGTTGGCTCTTGCTATACTATTTCAATAATTCATAGCTTGAATATTTATGTAGAAGAAAAGTGTATATAGTTGACATTCTCAAACTCTGAAAGTGTCATCATGTCTACTTGAAAAAACCAGCAATTTAGGTCTTGCATATCCTGCCTCCTGGCCTGGCTTTTGGGAAATAGCTGCAAATCAGGAGGGACCAGAAGATGATGAGATCTGTCATCCACATATCAAAGGTATCCCAATTATTCTAAACATAGTTTGCCAGACAAACTGACAAACTCAGTGTCTACAATAATCTGGGCAGGACTCACAGATCAACAACAAAAAGAAGGAAAAACATTTTTCCATACCTGTTATTTCAGTATTAATTTCCTCACTTTCCCCATTTTCCTAAAAGCAAGGAATAAAATGTAAGAGAATTAGAAAATGGAATTTGGGTGTAACTACAGAACAGTTCTGTAGTTGAATTTATTTTAAGAACTTATTGTTTTTAGTTGGAGGATTCAAATATTCCTCTGCTTCCCACTGAGTGTAAACAAGAAACACTTCATTTGAAGAGAATCAAAATAAAAGATGAGCAAATCACAAATGAAATTAACAGGAATTGAGGAGCATATTAAATGTAAATTTGGCTGAATAGTCTCAATTTCTTAAGACAAGCAAAGTCAATCACTTACAGCCATGTGAATGTAATAGATCTCTTACTTTGAGAGTTTCATTCAGAACATGCATATAGTCTTGTTACCACCTTGAGCAAAGATTAACAAAGTGTATAAATACCAACAACATTTACTCATATCTGCATTTTCAGTAAGAGAATTGTCACAATCCCTCATTTGTGCCTCACCACATAGGCTTCCAAGGATCTCCAAGGCTGACAGTAATTGGTATACCGGCCTCAAAAACTGCCAAGTCAAATAAGGCAGGAAAAACCATGCAGCTAAGAGTGTTTGAGGTATCTCAGAAGAGGATAAGTCACTTCAATCTCATCCTGCTTATTGATATGTAGGGCTTGATGTGTGGGATCCTTTTAAAAGCTGCAAATCGCTGTCCATTTTGTCATTGTAGTGATGACACAGCACAATGCATGGAATTGTGCATTCCAGTGTCTGCTTGGGAATCTATCCAAGCGCCACGTTCTGCTGGAACAACATGCTGGTAAGAATCTGAGAGGTAGCAGGATTTTCTTCTTCTTGCCTACTTACTTCTTGTTGCTCTGCAAGTATCGTGTATCGTTCTGGCATAGAAGGGCAAAAAGTGTCACAAGAACCATAATGCTATCCTTAGCAAAAATATACAGATTGAGACACTGGCACACTGACGGTAAATTAAAAAATAAATTTAAAAAATTTCAAAATACATTTGAAAGAATGTATCCAAGAAAGTGTGGCTGCAATGTAGAAGTGGTTCTGCTTTTATTCAAGTATTTAATGATTTGTCTATTTTACCTTCCCCCTTGAATCCTTCTATACCCCCATTTGAAAGTCAGAATTGCTAGTGAAAAGCATCTGACAAACACTTTGATAGTCAGCTATTCCATGTGTCACAGAGCCAGATGACTGACAATCTATTCTTAATTCACCGCCTCAGTCAGTTTAACAAAGTTAAACAAAGTTAATTTCTTCATAATTCTTGATATTTAGTTTTGTGGATGGTGTTATGGAGGGATTTTAGTAAGCTACAGTATTTTACAATCAAAACCGAAAAGAAAACAGAAATTTGTTTTGAATGCTACCATATCCATCAAACCACCATACCTACATTAGGTAGGTCCAAAGAACTTCTCTTGTGCTCTGGAATGGCACTGGCATCACTCTTCACACTAGTACTAGGGGACAGGGAACTTTCTTTCCTGTGTGAAAGAAATTATTGAAGACCACTGAAGATACTGTTTGATATCTGGAAATCAACATCACCCAGCATTAAAAAGCATAATAAAATAGTGCCTGAATTGATTAGACTGATTAAACTAAGGGTTGTTAGTTTTATATATTTTTTAAAATAACGAGATAATATTTGCATATTACAAAGCCAGCCGCTCCTGACAGGAGTTTTGAGAAAGTGAAATCCATAGTAAATCAAAAGTAACATTGGTATTCATCCTTAAGATGTGAAAGGGAAAGATTCACTGCATGCCAATGGCTTGTTCCTTTTTGTTTTACACAGTGCTTTGCTCTGCAAATAGTTTTCAATTAATTATAGAGACTTATTTTCAATCAGCTATGAAAACTCTCAATGAGATTTTGTGGAAGAAAATAAGGAAAAAAAATTGGATGTGATCTTCAACGGTTTTGTTTCTGAGTCAAGAAAAGTTCTGACTGTGTTAATAAGTGGTTCTTGCCACATAACTCACACCAATGTCACAGCTGCTCTGTTTTTGGCAAGAGTATTTGAATAACTGGGATAGTTAAAAGGTATACAGCTGGGGTAGTCCACTTAAATTTGGGCAGGTGGCCATAATTTTGCAATTTTCAGTGTTTGATTTTACAGACTTGCTATCATACTTGAACATTTTTTGTGTGTGTATATGATCACAGTCAAATTTATACAGGTATCTTCCCAGTAAATACAAAACATCCTAAGATTGTAGGATTTTAAAAGTCTTTGCAGGATCCTCCTGCTTAAGCATAGTAAAAACTTTTCTTGATTTTAAAAAAAAAATTCTATTTATGAATTTTTATCATTCCTTTTTTTGTTTAGCTAGGATTTCTTAAACTAATCATTAAGTTATAATGTCAAAAAGAGAATTTATGTTCAATTAAGTAGCACTGATATGTACATTTAGGGATGTAGTAAATGCACAAGCTGCTTGAAGATTTTAAAGCAACATAAGACCATAAACCAACTTTATGGTTCACAAGTGCAATAAAGCTGTCTAACTGCTAAAAACTTACAGCTGCTAAAGTATTTAAGCCATCCTGAGTCCTTTTGGCTACCATTGCCTTGTGTATCCATTGGAAGACAAGTGTTTCTGAAGTTATGTATATTTGCAATGCCTTTCTCTCAAAATGAGCATATTTGGCTAAAATCCTCTTTTTCATCCAACACTACCAACCTGTGGAAGCTTCAAGTTTGTTTTAAGGGGAAACTTGAGGCTACACACTTCAGTGTGCTTGCCTCTTTGTTGAGAGTATCTAATAACAGGTTTAAAATAAAGAAAAAGCCTGCTGCCACGTAATTATCTCACAGAGATAAAAGAAGCTATGGTACACAAGAAAACTGATACCTGGCAAAAGCTAACTTCTGTTGAATTCTTCAAGAGAATTGAGACTTAAGAGGTCATGTGGAGGAAAACAGATGAGTGGAAAAAAGAACATATCATATGGTTTGACAAACATTATGAAAGTTTAAGGATGGGAAAGCTAATTAACTGTATGGACTTGAATTGATTAAATACAAATAAAATCTCAATTTAAATAAGCTATCTTGGACAAACATTACATCATTTTACTACAACAAAATTCCCAGTGGCTGTGCCTGTCCCCGAGGAAGATAAAATGCACAGAGTTACCTGGAAGAGAAAACACTATGTACAAGGAATAATATGGCATTGACTGCAGAGTCCTGGCTGTCTTCATTAGTTTTACGCCTGAAAATAAAGATATTTGTACAGGATATGTCAGATAAATTGTGTATTGTTCCAGAAAATGTTTCAGATTTAACTTGTAATTAAAAAAAAAATTAAACTTCTCATTTCCCAGAATGCATGTCAGCTAAAGTTTTAGACAGTTTTTCATAATCAGTTATTAAGTTATGATAGACTAATGTCAGTGAAGAGCACATACAGAATGTGCCTGTGCCAGGAAAAACAGGTACCTGAAGGAATGTTGAAAATTTCATTCGGACAAGTATTTTCTTGAGGATTAGTATTTAAGAGGAAAGGGAAGTATGTTATGTTGAAATTAACTAGCTAAGTTAATGTTAGCAAAGTACCTGGCATTGTTCCTGGCATGCAAGCAGTCAGCGTGAACCCTGGGTAAAATACTCTACTTCCATGCATTCAGATGAATCAGGTGCCTCATATATGGGGAAGCAAATACAAAGGAAGAGCCCGTGTCTGAACTGCAGCTAAATTTTGATTATTTTCTGTGGTACAGAAAACTCAGCTCAATTTCTCACAAGTTTGCCAATTTTACACAAGAAGGATGAAGTGAATCTATTGGGTAGGATAGTTAAATATTGACTTTGTATGGCCTTAAAAGGCACATATTCCTTCACTAACACAGGAATACTGCCTTGCTGTTCCACTCGGTCTAACTGGACATATTGCCATTGTTCGGCTTACTGATGTAGCATCTTAGTGGGCATAAGAATATCTGGAACCATTCTATGCTCGGTCTTTGTCACTTTCTATGAAACATTTTTACTCTCAAACCTCCAAAATCACATCAGTTTTCTCCTCATTGAATGTGATTTCTAGTATTCTAGGGGTGGACAGTGATAGAGATATGGATAATGTAGAACATCTGCCATTGTCATCTGAAGTAGTAGTATATCCAAATGCCCTCCCAAACACAAAACTTCCAAAATAAGCATGTTTCTACAGCTCAGTAGCAGCCTCTAGTCAATGACTAGAGTGATTTATGCAGTGGGAGTTTCCTTCAGTGGCAGTGCTGAGTTATGTCAAAGCACTCTTTCTAATTACATCATCCCTTCCCCAAATAACTCTCTTGATCACTTCTCCTGCAATGTCAGGACTAGCTAGCAAAGTAATTTGAAGCAGGAGGGAGGAGGGCCCACATAAATTGCTACTTTAATTCCTGCTTGTAAATCACCCTTTATACTTGGGCATATTGGAATTTCCAGTATGCCATTTGAAAAGTTTTTATGAAATACTGGAGATCAAAAGGCCTCCATGAAGGCAATACTTACAGGCATTTCACAGAGGCAGATTCAAAATCCCACAAATTTATTTCACCATTTGCACTTCCTGTAGCTATCAATCCCCATCCTTCTGCTTTTAAAACATCAAAACACTTAATTTCCACAGAAGATAAAAAAGTCTACAAAGAACATTGGAAGAAAACTTTGAGTAGGAGCAAGAGTAGGACACTATGGACAGCAAAATGTTTTAACTGTTAATCTAACAAAATGCTAAAATTGTGTCTACCACAACTGCATATTGGATGCTATTTTAATACTATAATATTTGAGCTACATAGAAGCACCAGAGGGAAGCAAGGAGTGAGAGTATTGGGAGACTCCCTGCTGTGGAGGACAGGGCCCTCCAACCTGACCCGCTATTTACAGCACAGTTGCAATTTGAGCATGGGGAAACAGGTGCAAGAACTGAAAATTAATCCAAAGTAGGTATCTGTGGAGATACTCTAATCAAGTTAAAGGAAGAAGTCACTGAACAGAGATATAATGACCTTTCCATAAGCATCATCCACATCTGTTATGAAGTTAGTGAAATTTTACAAAACAGGACTTAAGTCTTGTGGACTATTCAAGTTAAATTGAAACGTAAATTGAAACATAAATTTGACATCTTATTTTACCAAAGCAATATGAAGAGAAAATGGAATCACTCTGATACTCAGCTTGATCTTTACGTGCCACTATTACTAAAGGTCAGCCTAGTTATAGTATGAATGACATTTCAATTCTAGAAGGGTTTATAGGAGAACCTCAACTTACTATATTGTACAGGAATGTGAAGTGTATGTTCAGAGCAACTCCTTAATTATGGTGATAACCATGCAATGGATTTTTAGGAAGATAGAGCCCTTAGATACTCTTACTTTCTTACATGACATATTTTGTGTATTTATTTCGGTGTAGTGAAAAGTTTGGAATCACAGAATCATTGGAAGGGACCACACTGGGGAATAATTATTTGATTCTTATCCTGTTGCTAAAACATGAAATCCTTGAGGGCACAGTAAATATTCTACTTTCCAATCTTCTGTAAATGATGTGAAACTTTGAAGTGTTTCTCACCTCTGTATCATTACTCAAAGAACTGGTGTTACACAGAAGCCGAATCTCAGGAAAAAAATCTTGTGTTTTCAAGGTGCCAGGCTTCAGTGATAGATACACAACAGGATTCCTTCGTGGAAATGGCACTATCTTAGGAAGCACCCATGTCACAGAGAGATCTGTTTGAGCTGAGTCACCCTATTAAAATAACTGAATTAATGAAAGAGGAAAGAAAAGATTTCTCTATTCATAAAGAATTATAGCACGTGTGTATCAAGTTTGTTTTCTGTGACAAATTACAAAAACTGTTACAGATATCAAGTAGCATATGCCTAAACTGCAAACTGAACCTTCATCCAGAGATATTCCAGCTCACCTTAAATTACCTGCTGTTATATTAGAAGCTGTGCAGCTGTGGAATTCAGAGCTATTGATTTTACTCAGTTTAACTACCTCCTTAAAGTAAGTTGTCTCTTTAGTTACAGCTGCTTATTTCATTAACATTGTTACTCTCTATTTCATATCTACCAAATCATCCAGCAAAACTTATGGTTGTTCCAGTTGTGGGAGAAAAGAAGCCACAGCTCAGCTACAGCCCTGAGTCATTGATTCCTCCCCATTATGCCTAGAGGCAACTGGGAGTTACTTTGATGCTTTTCCAATTATAACAAATTCACTTCAATATCTAGTTCCTGCTCTAACATTGATATTTCTGTCCATTTTGAGAAGTGTTACTGAAATCAGCTCCTTAGGTTTTCTACTGTTTTCATAGATGTCTTAAGCTGCAGAATGAAACAATAATTAAGATTTTAGTATGTCTTATGCTATTATCAAACAAGAAATACCTTTAGAGAAGGACTAAAAATTGAGAGATCTATAGTAGATTCCTGCAAAGGATGAACTGTTTTGGGCTGCTACTCCAATTTACCTTGCTAACTACTGTATTCAGAGGGTTTAAAATGTTAATAATAAAAACAACCTGTATTTCTCATTATCACAGAAACACTTGTGGAAAAATGTAGTTCTGCAATTATCTGAAACAGTATTAATGTACTTAGATTCACAAAGACCTGGAAGAGACTCAACTCCTCACCAACCTGTTTGTCAAGGGATACATTTACCTCATTTACAGTTAATGGATTGTTTAACAATTTCAGTAATAACACTGGGGAGCAATTGGTGTAATGTAGTGTTTAAAAAAAGTCTGAATAACAAAAACAAGCCCTGTATAAAGCAGCTTTTGATTAGCAGGAGGCTCAAAAGAATAAATTATTTACTGAGATGACAGCCTGTATGTTTGTTTTTTTTCTCAAATGTATCATCTGTCTAAAACCACATTTTCTCCCTTGCACATAGTGGCTTTAAAGTTTCAGAAGAATTTTGTCCCAAGTAAAACAATCCAATTTGAGGAAGAAAATTCCACAGAAACACGGTTTGTCTGAGAAATGAAACCATAATTATTGTATGCTGCAAATGCATCCTGTTGGTTTTAGCTGAAGAACAGAGTAGAAGCTCAAAATCAAGCCAAGCAAGTCAATATGATTTATTACTATTAGTTTCTTTGTATCAGTTCTTAAGAACCCACTGTCTTAATCTATTACTTTTAAACAAAAATATAATAAAATAATCTTTTCACCATAATATTATATTTAGAAGCTCTTTAAATGGACTAAACACCATCTGTCATAACAACAGCAATATTTTAAAGCCTTTACCTTAAAGGATGTGTAACTACTGAAATCTCAGTCATAAACAAAAAAGCAAATTCAAGGAAAAAATTATGAGAATGCTGAAAAACAGCAATGGACTAACGAACATATTAACACTAGACAGGCAGACAGCTAATTTGATTACATTGAAAAAGTAGACAGTTTATAAAAATTTATCTACTAATTAATGAAAAAGTCCTCTTATACTTCAAAAATGAGGGACTAACAAATGAAATTAGGGGGAAAAAAAGAAGTATATTTGAAAAACCTGAATGATTTTCATCTTCCCTCTCTGCTCCAAAACAAGAAGTGCATGTTGACCCTCATCAGCCTTCAGATATACTATCTTTAGCACACGATGCTCATCTTTGCTCTGTTGGGCTACAGGCAAGGCTTTAACTTCTTGCCCACTTTCAAACTCCCAAATTTTCACTGTTCCTACACAGGGATGACAAAAATGTAGAAAAGAGAATGAACTTTTAGCAATAACCTGTGCTGCAAATTCAGAAGCTTAAATAGGATCAAACAGGGAAAAGAGAAAGAAAGAGAAAATCCAATTTGAGGTTGAGAGCGAGGTCACTGGTCTTTCAAAATTTTTAACAGTATGTGTGCTTCTTAGCAAAGCAGCAAAGCAGCTAAGCAGTCTTAGGAGAGGTCTTGTCACATTATCTAAAACTCATGCAGCCTTAATAACAGACATGAAAAATACAGGAAACATCTATCTATCTATCTATCTATCTATCTATCTATCTATCTATCTCTCTATCTCTCTATCTCTCTATCTCTCTATCTCTCTATCTCTCTATCTCTCTATCTATATCCTCTAGTGTTCAGTGACTGCAGACACTATAAAATTGAGCTTAGAGATTAGAAAATTTAAAATCTACCATTCTTCATCTGCAGCCATTTAGTTACATGGACTATATACACAAAATGTATATATTAGGTCCTAAGACTAGGTCCTAAGTCTTATGAGGAAACAACTTTTCAGAGCAAGAGTTTTGAAGACAGTCTTTCAAAGACTAATAGGCTAAAAAAGAACCAGAGCCCAAGCAGCCAAAAATCACCTTTCTATGAACCACCTATCAAACAGAACCTAACCAAGACATCTCCCCGCTTCTGCAGACTGACAGTGTGCAATCAAAATTAATTCTGCCACTGAGACAGTCAAGGCGAAGAGTTCTGTCTGCTAATGTAATATGTCATTTTAAAAAAAAGGTAATAAAAACATAGTAATTATTTAATTGCTTTACCATCACATGCCCCAGTAGCAAGATAAACTCCATTTATTTCAATGGCTGCACAGGTCACCTCTGTACTCGGCCCGTGTGCATGTTCAATTTGATATATTTGATGTCCTCTTTCTAGGTCCCAGACCTGAAAAAATAATATGATAGTTATTTTAATACATCTTCTAAAACTAATCACACAATGTGTTCTACTGTAATTGGAGAAATTACTGCCAATAGCAAATTCTCACATCCTGTGATCTCAGTTTCACATTTCTGTAACACCTCTGTTACAATAGCACACTACCTTGTTCTTTTACTGAAACACTAGTGTATTTTCCCTGAAAATGTCCCTCTCTCTAGGGAAGCCATCCTGACAAGGGGAGGCTCTATTTCTTACATATGCTATGATAAAGACCCTTGTTAAGTCAGAGAGACCGACATTAAATATAATGAGTTTTTACAGTGTGAAAGCAAAGAAATCTAACTAGAAAGAATTGTTTGAGTTATAGTTTCTGTGTGGAATATAAAAATGAGGCTTTTCATAAACATTTGCTCCAAAAACATAGAAACAATTATCTCCATTCATTATCTAATTCTTTTCGAAATTTAAGTAACACCTTATAATGAAATACCAGTACAAAATTTGGATGGTGTAGTGGGATAGCTCAGATTCAACTGGATTTATGAAGTAGCCACCGATTTCATATGTTCTGTCTGGATCTGATTTTCTGCAGCACCAAGTACCCCAAAGTATCTTGTAATTGTAGTGGTGTTGTAGCCATTGTGGTCTAAGGAAGGCAAGGTTTACAGTGAGAAATAACATCTTTACGGAGAGCATAAACTCAAAAAACCACAAAGCTTTTTCCACGGGAATGTCATGGACCCAGTAAAAGATGTTACCTCTCCCTACAAATTTTGCCATCTAATGTACCAACAGCTGGTGAAAACTACAGGTTCTCAGTACCTCTGATGATCATTGTCGCACTGTTAAAAAGAAAAGTTGAATCTTCTGAACCCAAATAGGGTTCATGGCTACCATTTCCCTCAAAATACCACTCACCTCGAAAATAGCCACTAAAACAACACTTTGAATAATAAACCCGAATAACTTATCAAATTTCCTGATAACTTATTCCGAATAAAAAAGCTGAGACTTTTATTTTTCAGTATAAAGGGTGACAACTTACACTCACCTTCAGTATTGACTCAGTGCAAACAGTGAGGACCTGGTGAAAAACCCTGTTGTAAAGCAGAACATTGAGGCTTCTCTCATGTGTCTGTGGCAACTCTTTTGTATCTTGTATCACACTAGCTAGGGGATAAATATCAATGACATCTGAACCTGCAAAAGGCGAGAGAAGTGAGAATATATACATTTTGTGTATAGCTACTTTTCCTGGATATAAAAAGATTTTATGTAAACCATAGGGTTCATATGAGTTCTTCTGAAGAGGATAGGGAATATTGTCTGTTTCTTGAGAATACCTGTACTCTGAAGCAGCAAACATTCACACAAGCTCTTCAAAAAGCACCAAACCATGGCTAAGCATTTACCTGTCTTAAACAATCCCCTGCCCACCTTTGATAAGATTGATGTCCTGACTGCAAATTAGTCCCAGAGTTGGTTGGCATGAAATGGAATTATACAACTACATAAAACTCTAATTGGGAGATTTATCACTCAAATAAATGCTGGTATCTGCTTTCTTAGAGATAAAGCAATTCTATCTGCAGGAAATGATGATGTCTTTCCAGTACCTTCCTTTATAAAGCACTGCAGGCCTGAATGGTGTTTTCCAAACACCTTCCAGTGCTCTCAGATCAGAAGGGTTGCAAAGACAGAGGCAGACGGGGATGATAAGACAAAAGAAAGGACAAGGTCTGTACAACGGTCTCAAGCCAGAGTGCATGTGCAGTCTCCCATTGCAGCTCCAGTATCCCTGGCGATCTACCAGCAGAGGAGCAGCAGAGAGTACACAGCAAAGGAGGAAATGGCCTAATCTTTGGCATAAGTCCAGGCACAGAGGTCAGCAGCTTAAAAACAGGCACAGAAGGAAAGCCATGGCAATATTTGAATGAAGCATGAAGGTGAGCTGTGATTTATGAATGTTAGTGAATTACTAAATGAAAATCTCTGCAAAGCCAGGTACACAGCAATGAGAATTAATTCGCTCACATACAGCCTCAGTCTCTTGCCCTCTTCAGGGGCAAGGAGATGTTCATTTAGGCTCTTAATGGAATCATTAACAGAGTCCAGGACCAGACTTTTACAAATATTTAGGCACTTATAGAACCATTGTTTATAAGGGCAAAGTTACCTCATTTTGTCAAGGACTGACCTGTAAAAATTCCCTACGTTGCTAAGCCTTGAAAATCTCAATAGCATAAATTTGAAATGAAGATAGTATTTGTATCCTTTAGTGATTAAAAGATTCAGTAGAAACCACCAGGCCACTGAAAACAAAATTCATCTCAGATCTGACATGCTTTGCAAACTTTGTGTTTTGTTCCTAATCCAAGGACAGAAAAAGCTATCTCCAAAGACAATTACCTTATTTGCCTGGTACATCTCATGCCTCTATAGCCCCAGCACAAGTTCAGAGATGTCTTTTTTGTGACTACATCTCTGGGGCAGACAAACCCTGCTGGTTCCAAGAGTCTCTGCCTTAGATACAGAAGGCTAACATGCTTAGTGACAACTGCGAAGCTCTGGTCCCTCAGAGGTTCCAGGCTCCCTGCTAGAGTCAGGAAACAGAGCCCAGAAATCTCAGGTTGAGCTCCCACAATATTTTATTCCTGAGCAGTTGGGCAGTGCATCTGTTGACACCTCAGATTGTGGGGCTGTCTGTAGCTACTGAGTTAAATAAAGAGTTTGAATATACTCTGTGTGAGCTCCACAGAGATTGTATGCTGCTGTTTTCATCTCCAAATGGGAGGAGGGTGTTAGAGGAATAGTTAGGGGGTATCAGTAGCTTAGTAGCTTTCAAGAAATGACAAGTCTATAGAACAATATCTGGAGTTTAATTTTGCTATGGGAGGCTCACCTTGCCTTCAGAGAAGCCTTTCTCATTTCCTTTGGTTCCTGCTGTTAATTCTCATGCTGCATATTTTCGTGCCTATTTCAATATTGAAATTGGCACCATATATAACCCACTTTAAAGTGGTCTTAATGTGCAAATACCCTTGTCTCCCAGTATTTTGTGTATTCTCATATACTTTATTCCTGTACTCAGCTTCAGTTGTATGTAATCATAAAGGAAATCACCATAAAGGAAATTGCATTCTAGGAGAAGGGGCATGCTCTCATACATCAACTGCAATAACATACCTGCAATAAGCATGCCGTGATCATTGTCAAATACCATGGGAAAGGTTTCCAGCTCCTCAGGACTCCCTTGATTCTCATGGAAGACCTGCAGTGGTGAAAGGGTCTGTAAATCCCACACTCTAAAAACCTGGAGGGGCAGAGAGAGAGAGGAGGAAATCTAGTACTGTATCCTGATTGGATTTTCAACTACTTTTAGTTTTTACAACAGTAATATTATAGCCTTCAATGAAAATCACATTGTTAAGAATGGTACATCCCAAAATAAGCAAGATAAATAACAAAGCTGTCCATTTTACGAAGGATAAAAGGCACAGAAGGGTTGAAGTTTGTAATCTTGACCTGAGAAGTCCATAGCAGAATTAGATCTCATGAAAATTGTTTCTACCCCTTAAATGCCAAGATGTCTCCATAGTGTGTCACACATTTTTGTCACATACAGATAAATGCCACTTGTTTAAAAACTTGTACTTGAATTGGAGTATGAAATGGTATGCAACAGTATAAAGATAAATTTCAGGGGGTTCTGGATAAAGAAATTCCTGAAACCTTTGACTGACAGCAGATATTATAGCAAATCAGGATCAGGACACATTGCAGAAGTAGTATTTTTATGTACATAAAGTTCTGGTGGTCTGCATAAGGAAATGCTATCGACCAGAGTCAGGGTACCATCCTGTAAGGAGCACTAGATGTATTTAGATGTATTTGTTCTTACTTTCAGTTTCAATGGAAAACACAGCATCTGCTTTAAAATCTATAATAATAATATGTTAGCAGCACTTTTCATCGTGCCTGATCAAAAGCTGTGTTGAACTTACTGCTATCCCATGCAAACTATTCTTAATACTTCAAGAAATCTTGATTTAATTTCTCAGATCCCATGGCCTTTAGCGTGGTGTATTTCCTCGCAAGATAATTGTACTATGCTCTCAAAAGTTATTCTGTCAGCACTTCTGCCTGCAATTCTTATTCATCTGCCAAAAAAGTGGTTAGTCTTATATAGGCATTTATGCAAGTTATTTGTATTCATTCAATTGTGCTACTACAACTGAGGCTGCACTTTTAATTGGAATTTTAACAGAATGTTCATCAATACAATAACACAATGCTTCTCCTCTGAGTGTTGCAGGCATTGACAAAAGTCATAACCTGATTTTAAAGGATGTTACAGTGGATCCAGCAAAATTCTGAAAAGAAAGGTAAGAAAGTTACATCAATCTGTGTTTAAACAAAGCACCTATGGCACCAGAGAGAAATTTATACATGAGTATTAGAGAATGTTAAGCAGAAGAAAATTTCTCCTTAATATATTGTTTGTTTTCAGGAAAATTCAAAAAGAAAGGACTGTAAAGAACTTCTTACTGAGATTAAATTTTCTCTGAGACAGTACTGAGTCAAAAAAACCATGTCCTTCACATTCCTCTGATTGACTTTTGATTACATCTCAGGAGTTCACTCAGATATGCAATTTCTAATGCATACAAAAAGCAAAACAGTCATTGAGAAGCCTTGAAACAGGAAATCTATTTGAATAGGAGAAGAATTACGAAGCTCTTCATCCAGCTGAATAGTAGACCAGCAAAATTAGAAAGAAGAATCAGTGATGAGAGTTGAGAAATTTAGGGCAATATTGCAGGTGGATCTCCAAGCTCCATTCTGGTACACTCACAATTAGAGCATGTAAAAACAGGTGTAAGAGCTGAAAATTAATTAGAAGCAGGTATCTATGGAGATGCTACAGTCTGTTGAAAATAATAAGTCACTGAACAGAGGTATAATAACCTTTCCATAAACATGACCCAGACCTGTTACAGTGTTAGTGAAATTACACAAAACAAAAATGAAGAATGACAATTCTAATAGTCTATTGGACTATTCAAGTTAAATTGGTCAACAAGTGAGACATGGGTTTGACATAATATCAAAGCAATAAGAAGAGAAGATGTTTTTAATAGCACAAGTGAATATAAGAGCTTCTTGCACTATTTCTTGCTGCTTGTTCAGCTATTAAGGCCAGCACCACATTAAGAAAATGCAGTAACTTATAGTGACAGCAAAAACCTAGACACATCACAGCGTTCATAAATCTCTTCCCTTCCTTATGGCTGCCTTCTTTTCCCAGCCCGTGGGCAGGGATGGGGAGATTACATAAAGCACGGTTCCACATGAGTAACTCCCACACAAGGCATCACCAGCGGCTGCAAGATACAGTGTCAGTGCTGCTCATCTGCATCAGCACACATGACCGTGCATGAATCCATGCACAAGGAGAGGCAGCAAAAGGCATGCTTGTGTAGAAATTAGGAGGTGACTAGGGGGAGTTGCCTTAGGAGTGTTTTGTTAATAGTAACTTTACTGTCCTACTTATTTATTGTAAAATTTCCCACAGAAATCTGAGAAATACCAGGAATCCTTGAAAACCTTTGAGAGCATATTCTTTATGGCAAAGTGCTTTTAGACTGTGTCTTCTGAAATCACAAAATACAGACTATATACAAGCAAACAGAACATATTAGGGAGGAGATGGAATGTGAAAAGAAGGTGCTTCAAGTGCTATTGGAAACAACCCACTGTTTCAAACTAATAGGAAAATCTGAGCTGTACTTCCAGCAATATTATATCTACAACAGTGGCTTACATTAATGAAAAACTTGGTTTGGTTTAGTTGTTAGTAGAATTGGCCTTGACCCACAGATAAACTTTTTTAAGGGTTAGCAGAGCAGAGATTCTTGCCTGTGTTCCCACATTGTGGCCATCCTTCACACAGTCAGTAAGTGGCACACAGGGGCATTCAAGGAATGCAAACTGCATCTCTTTCCTATCTTGGCTGCAACAGTCTCAGCAAACTACTCTGTTATGCTCTCCAGGACTGCAGTCTGGATCAATTTCCTCTGTTCTGGGGTGCTCTTCTTGCATCATTCATTTTTCTACCCAATGGCAAACCCACATAATTACAGATGGAATTTCCACAGACACTAATAAAAGCTGGGAACCAAATTGCCCCAGAATTTAGTGGGAGTTCTTGCCACTGAAATCCCTTCTGAACCTTCTGAGATCCCTTAAAACATTTAAATGTGTATATTTGCATTCATAAACACTTTTCTCTCGAGCATCACCTTTCTTCAAGCCCTAAAACTCAGAACATAGAAGAAAGTCTGAACAATCTTTTTCATTGGCTCTAAAGCCAGGGTTTTATGAGCACGTAAAACCAGCAACACACCTCTCTTCTATTTTTCTTAATGCACTCTAAAACAGAGAGAAAAAGATTCATCTTAACAACTAAAATGTGAAGAGCAGAGGGAAACAGAAAAAAGATGGGAAATAGGGCCAGAAAAAATTGGTAAATAAATCTTTTACATGCTCTCAGTACAATAAAGGTCAGGCTTGAGAACACTTTTCTCCTGCTGGGTTTTTATGAGGATGCCACTGTGGAAACATGCCTTGACTTTGGAAGAAGCAAATCCTCTTCTTCTCCTTTCTATCTGTAATTAACTGAGATAGACAAGGACTAAAGAAGTTCAGGTTTTGCCCCTCCCTCTCCCCCCAACAAAACGTAATCCCTTCAAAACTACTGCTAGTTAAGAATAAAAAAATGACTTTAAAACACTGTTCTACAGGAAATATCTCAACAACTCTCTAGAGAAAACAGCAATTTTGTTTTAGTGCTTCCAAATTCTCACATTCTGCTGATACTTTTTGTAAGTTAAAGAATATATGTTTTTTATAGAAGTGGTCTTTCCTCAATTTTATGGAATGGTGATGCTGCAAGTCTTTAAAATAACTTATGAAAAAACCACTTATGCAGGAAAATCCAAAATGCAACCACTGTTGGGGCAGAAAGAAGTTGCACTAGCCACAATATTCACTGTAGGCATAGACAGGAAGAGTAAGCAACAATTAAAGCTGATTTTTTGTTCAAGTGTTTAGTTTATTTTCTCCTATTTGCTACACTGTTCACCTGTTTGAGAGTGTCATTGAAGGCTCCACGGTCTAAGTGAAAAAATTCACAAACATATACAGAACATCTGAGCCCTCAAAGACAAAAATCACCAGGCATGATGTCAAACTGTGGTTCTGCTTGCTGTGTTATTTAATAGAGTAAGTTATCTGCAGAGAGTGCCTATGTGTGCCTTGTGATCCCTGAAGGTGATCCTGCGAAGTGCAAAACTCCCTGTCACAGTAAGAAGAATAAATTAGGAACAAATTGATGTCAATGGGATTACTTGTGAGGTTAAGGCAAGGAGGATTTAGCTCTAATCATATTAATGCAATGTGGTACAGCAGACAATACTATGACTACTGCCTTATCAAGATAGCAACTTGACAAAGTTCAAAATTATGAGCATTTCAAATCACTTTCTCAGATAATACCATTAATCTGGTAGTATATAAAGTTACTTACTTTTCCCAAACAGGAAGGGATGCTGGAAAGAAATCAAACTGTTGTATGCAGTAGTGAGTCTAATTACATAGTAATGAGCCTGAAGGGTATTTACTGGGTGCTGCTATTAAGAGTGTGTAAATGTTCTGCATGTCTTGTCTCTGTATTGTGTGCAGGATGTGCTAACAATAGACATACCCGACTGATCCCTACTGCAAAGACAAAATAACACTCAACACTTCTGGAGGACAGTTTTGGTAAACATTTAGACGGTGTGGGGGTCAGAAACAGGAAGCTAGAGGTGTAGGACAGAGGTGGCTACCCATGGATACCTGAATCACAGGAGTTAAAAATCAGTCAAGTTTCTCCTGTCAATCTTCAACCAATCTTAGAATGATTCCCTCGCCTTAGACATAGTTTTGGAAGCAATTTTACTTTTTCATGGAATAACAACAGTTGTGGTTGGAAGGGACCTCTGGAGATCACCTTGTTCAAGTGAGGCTACACAGAGCAGGGCCATGACCAGATGGATTTGAAATATCTCCAAGGACTGAGATTCCACAACCACTCTGGGCACCCTGTGTCAGTGCTTGGTCTCCCTCACAGTAAAAGAAGTATTTCCTGCTGTTCAGACAGAATCTCCTGTGTTTCAGTTTTCATTGTCTTTGTTCTGGTCACAGGGAACCACTGAAAAGATCCTGGTACCATCTTCTTTACACCCTCTCTTCCAATATTTTTATACATGGATGAGATATCCCTTGAGACTTCCGCAGGCTAACTTTGTACTGGGTTTTTTTTGCAGACTACCTAAGGCACAAAGTAATTTGAATATTAGAAAATGGAACAGGAAATGACACAAAATTGGGTATGTTACATGCCAAGTCTGAGGAATATTCAATGTTATTGAAGGATTATGCAATAAAAGAGGAGAATAAAATTCTTAATATCTGGGAGAAACAAATAAACCAAAGATAATAAAAGCACAGCAGTAAAAGAACTTTGGCTTCCAAAGCTGTATACAAAAAATGTATCTGACGTAGATGTGGCCACATAATTTTTGTGAAGGATGACTGGAGCAGATTTCCCAAATGCCTCTTTTTCAAATTATCTAGATTAAATTTAATATTGTTGATACAGAGTACATTCCAGTAACAGCCATGATTAGCAATAGTTTGACATAAATTAAGCATTGTGCTTCCAGCTGAGTTGCTCTCATTTTTCAAGAAGACAAATGACTGTACTATAAATATATCCTTATAACAATGTCATGTGCTTTCAAAATAGGTTAGACAAACATCCACACTAACAGGCATTGATACAATCACCTGCTCAGTTCCAGACAGACATAAGACGCTTGTGACTTCCCACAGGGATATTGCCCAGCCGATACTAAGCAGATCAGGAGAGAGAGGACGGGAGACTGATAATATTAGGGGTTGAGTAAATTTGCAAAAGTCAGAAAATAAAAAAATTAATAACATATCTTACCTCTCTGCCTTCTCTGAAATGCTAAAGATCTACCCTTACGTTCTGTAAGACTAAAGCTAACATATGTACAACAGAGTTAATCAAGGATGGGCAAATTTTAGCAGGAAGGTGTTTACATGGTTACATCACATTGGCTGCATTCGATTTTGAAGAAATTATGATTGGAATGAAACTCTCCCATGCTCCAGAAAGGAGATATGAGAAATCCCTACTTATTGCGCTACTCTCCTGCCATGTGTATATTGCATTGCTCTTTAGCTACCAAAACTGAAATTACTTTTAAAAATAAAAAAACCAAAGAAAACTGCCTTCACTCATTTAAAACAAGGGGTTTGTGTTTACAAATGATACTGTACAGTGGTTTAATGACTGGGAATATACTCCTTACATTAGCCCTAGTGATCATCAAACAAAACTGTTTGTTTTTATGAATTGAAGCCTGCAGGCTCAAATCTTACTCACCTGACTCATTCAGGTGGTCTAATTCAACCAAACCCACCACTGGAGATGTTCTAGTAAAATCAATGAAACAACTGGTGTAGTAAATTTTGGCTTTCTGACTTCCATTGACAACTCAAGTAGGCAAGACATGAAGTTGTTGCCTCCACTGTTCAAGTTGTGAATCCTCACTCTGCACTGAGAGAGGGTGGTTGCCACTGTTTCACAGCCTTTCAGCACAAGAGCTATTTGGTTAGGTCTGGTCTCTTAACCTCCTTGTTAACACAGAGCGTAAGATCATCTTTCAGATAATGGCCTGCTTCCTGCCACATCTCCAGGCTTAATAGTCACTGTGCCTATGAGGTTTTTTTTTTGCCTTGATGCTTCCTGAATGCATTAAATCAGTTCTGTAATATGAAAAAAATGAGTAATAAATGTTTCATGATGCAGGATGAAGATAAGAATGGGCAAACTTAACTACAGAGAGACAAGGGGCAATGAAGGGCTGAGCGACATGAAAAAGAGGAATAAAATAAATACAGCAGAGGTTTCCTATGCAGTATTCTTCTATCTGTGCTGGAGCATCAGGTCACTTTTCCATTATTTCTTTACCCCGCAGACTGTTCTCATATTACCATACACACTGTAAAAGTAATTCTTCAGTTTATTGGGTCCATTAAAAAAATGCCAAACAACTATAGCAATTTCTATTAACTTAGAGTACTGGTATTTCTAGAAAAATGCAGTAGTGGCAATGTAATAACCAGGCAGATCAAGTACCTTTATGCAGGACACTCTTGCCTTGCCTGGCTTGAAGCATCAAACTCATGTCATAATTCATTGTCTATCTAGTGTATCCTGAAGTATCTGAGGATGCTGCTTAGCTGTAATTCCAAGTCCAAAGCTGGCATCTTTTAAAGGACTTAATGTATTCTACGAGTCTTTCTTGTCAATAAAAGAGATATTGCTTCAGTGCTTGAATAAGCCATATTATTCTACTTTGTACTGCCCCAGACCTAAGAGAAAAGGTGTAAAATAGTTCTTACAGTGGGAAGTACATCACTCATTAGTCTTTTTATAACTCCCATATCAATGAAATTACAATCATAAATCAAGAGATAAGCTTTGGCAGCCAAAAGCTTTTGGCTTTTCATCTTGGAAAAAATGTTTCCCAAAAACTGCTTTAGTGGCTTCTGCAGAATAATTCCAATTAAAGAGTGATATACATTTCCATTTACAGTTATATACATATGCTTTTACTTTTATGCCAATAACCTAATCTATGACCACAACATGCTGACACTTTAGCAAAGTGTTCATGTATTATATGAAAACCTGAGTCAGTATTTTGGTACAAAGGCATAAGGAATGAGTTAATACTTTCAGACAAATTTAACAGTAATTCCTTTTTGGAAACATTTTCAACCAAAATGTAAGTCAAGACAGACACACTGTAAGTGTAGTTGTGATGTAGTTCCTGTTGGTGTGTGGTATATAATTTAACATGCGGTTGTGTTTGTGGGAAATCTCAACACAAGGTTTGGAGCATGTTCCTATGATTAGGATTACATAGATCACCTCAATATTTCAGATCTTCTGGTAAATTTACCTAACTGAACTGCTGAAGAAAAAGACATGGCTGTGGACTACAGCTGTAACTGCACCTATGCAAACTGTTATCTTTAAGGTCTTCTCAATTTGGAAGATCAGGAACAAATTTATTTCCAGGAATATTATACTCTGAAGTAAGTTTAGTAGCACTGAATTATGACAATTTCTGCCTTGGCTGTCCCCTCTACCTCAATGTCACTACTATGGAAATTCTAATTCATATGACTAAAGGTCATACAGAAATTATATACAAATCTATGTCTCTGCCTCATTTGTGGTTATTCTTATGTTATAAACCCAAGAAACTAAGTTTAAGTTTTGTGTTAAGGGAATTAGATAATTTTTAATAGCTGCATGACAACAGCTTACCAATAATTAGTTCTATCAAGAAATCCTTTTAATATCGGACCAAACAAATGCTTATGTGCTGGAATAGTTAAAGAAATCTTCATTTTCTTAAACAGAACCATTATTTGAATTCAAATTCCAAAACAGTTTCTTAATTGTTTTCATAATTGTTTTGTTATTACTGGCTTAGGACAACTTGTTTTCAGTTAAATTAAATATCACAGAAGTTTCTTCAATGTTTTCCAGAAAGCTGTATTGTAAACTGGCCAAAATGCCACAGTGCAAATAAAGAAGTCTGCTCAAAAAAGAAGACAGCACTGCTCAGATGTTTCTTCTGCTGACAAGAGCAGAACTGATCTAGTGAAGTGTACTAGTTGCCAGTGGCTATTATGGGGCTGTGTTTTGGATTTGTGCTGAACACAGGGTTGATAAGATAGAGATGTTTTTGTTATTGCTGAGCAGGGCTTGCACAGAGCCAAGGTCTCTAAGTAATCTGTACTTTTGGAATAATCCATCTACCTCACAAAGTTAAGTGATATGAACAGACTTGGGCAGTGTCAGAAAAGATCAACTGAAATCCAGTCAGACCATCCAGCAACAGATGAAAAGCAAGCAGAGCAGTCCTCTGCACATTCATCTTCAAAATAACTTGAATAAAACAAACATTTGTAGGTATAATTGATCTGTGGTATATTCAACAATTGGAACTCCAGATAATCAGATTGTCTTTTTTTGTTGTTGTTTAAATATTGCAAGTCATTGTAGATCAAAAAGGTTAACCTATTGTGTAGTCATATTTCTTAAGAAAAAGACTAACTCATGGAGTTGAAATTAAAAGCAGACTTTAAAATAAAAAATTGCAGCCACAGAAAACACCTGAAATACTTGCAGCAGTCAAACCAATTGCTTGCACACAGTGCAAACAAAACATATGCTAAAAAGCCTTACAAGAAATAAGCAGCAATCTACTTCCTCATTTAACCTATGGCACTGTGACAATCTCCCTCGTGCTTAATACTGACTCTTGTGTTAAAAATATTTCACTTATTTCTATTTACAACATATGGCTAAAGAGGTCTTCAAAATGAGCATAATACAAAATGCTTTATTTATTTCTGCTTTCCTAAACTTCTTGTATAACTTCAGTATTGCCCTCAATCGAGGATGCACTAACAATAACTTAATGTTTTTGAAGAACTCTTACACTTCAGAAAAGAAAACAACTCTTTGTGTTCATGGAGTTTTAGTTTTTGATTTCAGGTCTACATGATCATACTGTTCTCTTCACAAAAACATTTGTTTTGTATTTTGACCATTGTGTTGAATGAAATGTTTCCTTTGATACTTCCTTAACACACCAATGCCTCCCTCCCCTTCTCCTGGACTCTGTTTTCGATGCTCTGGGATTTTAACACTGTTGGAGTTAATAATCTTCTAAACTAGCTCTTCCACTGTAATGCAAATCCCCTGTGATTTCTAATTTTCTTCACTAGTGCTGTGAAACCATGGTTTATGATTTGTTCATTTTTACATTTTTGTATAAACTACAACATACATTAATGATATGTAGTATGAAATTAAGGCTAATACCATCAAATAAATCCCCTAGTACTCTTGTAACAGATGTGTAACATTTGTGGTATCTTTAAAACCATCCACTGCACGTTTTGAGCCCCTCATTCAGCCATTACTTCTTCAGACTGCAACACTTTGCTGCAGCACAAGTCTAAAACCAAAGGCCAATGTGATCCCCTTACTTTTGAACTCTGTAGTATAAATCAGGTGCATACTGGCTGCAGAGGCATTCTTGTGAGCACATTTTATATCACATAAAAATATCTTTACAATGACTAGGAACGCAATATAGTTCAAGAAAAATCGCCATAAAGTTTAAAATCAGTTTGAGCCTTCAAATGCAACAATTATGTAACAAAGATAACAATTGCAAATCTTAATTTAAAAAATTACTGCCTAGTTTTCACATTGTTTTGCAATTTTAGCCGAAAATGCACAATAAAAAACTTTTATTTTAATATAGATATATGGTTTAGGTTAAATTTAATTTTGGGAAGGTTCTGAAAAAGTATTAATTTAATTTTCCTAAGCTTTTCCCTATTTCTGCTATTCTGTCAAACATTTATTGTAAAATCTATATAAAAAGATTTTGTTTCCCTTGGAGACAATGTTTCTATGAGATCACTGATATGTCTCAAACTTATTTTCAGTGAAGATATACAGGCTGTCCTTATTTTGCTTCAGTGGCCTCCTATATCACAGTCACTGAAAGATGGAAACAAAATAGAGAAAACTATTTTGATTTTTTTATGTTAGGCAGATTGAAAAGTAAGTCGGTCTTTGTTTTTTAGGCAGAAACAAATTATGTTTAAAGTATTGTGAAAAGTTCCCTGAGAAGTTGCACGCCTTTGCATAATACCTGGTTGCTGACTACCAAACACAAATGTGCTTAAGTGGGTTGGAAGCAACCCTGTTATACCTGACCTCCTTCTGCTATTTGGTATATCGTATACCATCTATAGATTGCAAATTTGAGGCACAGAGTGATCGTCACTTTATTTGAAAGTCTCTGTTAAGACTTCTCTGTGAGGGTTTCCTTCTTGACATAGTTTTCACTAGGACCACAAGATTTATTTGACATTTGAAAGTCTAGGAATTTATGTCTATTTCTTTTAATTTTTTTAGAAGTGTAATTTTTGCCTTATAACTCACTGCACTATTTAAAGACACATAGCTTTTAATTAAAACATACTTTCATATATTCACTTGCAGGTACAAATGATCTTACTGATGTCATTGGCACAACTCAGCTACATTTAGCTAAGATCATGTGTCCACATACTTGGAGACATTTAAAATAGATTTTGCTTTCCTATGAATCATCATACTAAATCATAAAAAAGCCAAGAAGGGCCCTCAAGAGACCTTGTACATTTACTGCCCCAGGGGCTTTATTCTTAGTTGCTTTTCTATAAATATCTTAATGTTCATTCATTCCCCTTAAGTCATGTCTTAGGTCTTCTTCCATTTTTCCTACATGTATAGCTTGCAGGCTATCTGTCAAAACCCTCCCTAATTCACAGTAATGTATGCCTGTAGCAAAGTTACAGAGTTATCTACAGAACAGACAGGTATCTATTTATAGGAGTGAGGAAGTGGGAAGGGTTATGGCTCCAGGATTATGTGAAGATGGGAAATTTTGATAACTTATTTTTAGTCAGTAGTACTCTTAGAAATGTGTGGAGTTTTTTAAGAATAAGATTAAAGATGTGAAAATGTGGTATTTACTGTCATCACAATGAGCAGTGATAAGCAATTATAGCAGAGGAGTGGCACAGGTGGGACAAATAGCTCAGTAACATTTCCTACATAACCCAACAAAAATCTGGAAACCTTTGAGATAGATGGATTTCTCAGTAGACTAATTACATTAGGTCCTTATTGATTTATAGAACATATTTTTCATAGATCATACCTTCAATTTTAATAATCATTCTAAACTAATACTTCTGCTCAAGGCCTGCAGCTTTAACCAGTTTGGGGCAACTGGTTAATTTAGTATCTATCCTCTCTACTCCATCATTGTAGATGCCAATGAAGATATTGAACACTGCTAAATATTGAAAATATTCCATTGGACCACTCTTGAAAGAGTTCTATAGCTATTCACAACTACTCCTTCAGGGGCTTCTCTTTTATTTTTGCACATATTTATAGATGTTTTTATTCTCTCCTGAACAGTCTCATTTTGACAAATGATATAAATCACCAACACCATGATTCCACCAATAACTTATAGTAAACCCATCTATTTCCAGCAGAATCTTGCAATATTTGGTTGAAGAAGTGTTATTACGGATTTTATTGGTATTCCTGTTCATGGGCAATATTTTGGACCAGTAAGCCTGGTAAAAGACACTGCTTAGAAAGAGATCAATAGTTGAACATGATATATAGAGACACCAGAAAAACTCCACCTATGGATTTAGTAGGCTGGCAGGTAGAGAGAAGGGCAAAAGAAACTGTAGGAGGTTTTTGCAGGTGATCCCTACTGAATGAAGCATTTGGGTACCGGTTATGTTTTAATTCTGGCAGTTGCTAAAGTAATACAGAAATTACCAGAATGTTAATATCACAAGTACTCTTTTGTCACAATCAAAAGGAAAATATGTCAAATAGTTCCATCCTAGTCTTGCCTCTCAATATAAAATAATTCAGAAATTTTAAGCTAAAACTCTGCCTTTTTATTAAAATAAACAAACTGATAAGCAATTACTGTCAGAAGTACTTACTCAAAAATAGATTCCTACTTGAATTTATAACATTGACTTCACAGTATGATAGAATCATTTAGGTTGGAAAAGACCTCCAAGATCACTGAGTCCAACCTCTGACCAAGCACCACCTTGTCAACCAGATCATGGCACTAATTGCCACATCCAGTTGTTTCTTAACACTTCCAGGAATGGTGACTCCACCACCTCCTTGGGTAGCCTGTTACAATGTTTAACAATCCTTCTGTGGAGAAATTCTTCCTGATATCCAATCTAAACCTCCCCTGGCACAGTGTGAGGCCGCTTCCTCTTGTCCTGTCACTCGTTACTTGGGAGAAGAGGCCGACTGTCACCTGGCCACAGCCTCCTTTCAGGCAGTTGTAGAGAGTGATAAGGTCTCCCCTCAGCCTTCTCTTTTTCCAGGCTAAAAAACTCCAGCTCCCTCAGACACTCCTCACAAGACTTGTACTCCAAACCCTTCACCAATCTCATTGCTCTTCTCTGGACACACTCCAACACCTCAATGTCCTTCCTGAAGTGAGGGACCCAAAACTAAACACAGGATTTGAGGTGTGGCCTCAACAGTGCTGAGTATAGGGGGACAAACACTGCCCTCCTGGCCACACTATTGCTGATCTAGGCCAGGATGCCATTGGCTTTCTTGGCTGTGTGGGCATGCTCCCAGCTCATGTTCAGCTGCTGTTGACCAGCACCCCCAGGTCCTTTTCTGCTGGGCAGCTTTCCAGCCTCTCTGCCCCCAGCCTGTAGTGCTGCATGGGGTTGTCCTGTATGTGCTGTGTGATTGTACTCCAGATGATCTGTTCCGTATCTTTGTGGGGCACTAAGGTCAGGCTGACAGGCCTGTATTTCTCTGGATTCTTCTTCTGCCCTGCTTCCATGAGGTTCAGAAAAGTGTCTTACCTTTGCACAGGAAAGGCTGATGACATGTTGATCTTTTTCATTTGTCACAATTTCCACAACACTGTGTCTGTGTCCTAACAGCTTCCCTGTGGGACTAAAATTAACAGCAGGATTCCACAAACGAAGGATTCTGTCATTACCTGAAAGAAAAAAAGTAATATTAATATATATAGTCAGAAAGATTGAGTAGTCACTTGTATTACAAATAAGCTTTGTAATGGAGAGCTTAGTGTTCGTAAGTCTGTCCTTTCATTCATTTAGACTACTCCCACATAAGGATGTGAATTTTTCAATCTAAGGGCTGGATTCTAGCTTATGTTTCATTGCTTATCTCCAAACATGTATTAAAAATGCATAACTGATTAGCCTTTCAAAGCCTTTTTATTTTGCTACAGGAATGGCAGGGACACTGAATGGGAGTCCATGGACTAGTCCCAGAGGAGCAGAGTACTTTAACAGAAATACAACTGGGGGCTCAGATTTTGTTTCCTTCAAAGATGTAATTTAGAAAAACGTCAAAACAATTTTTGTGTCCACTTAGCCAGGACATGAAGTGATAACCACCTCTATGGGAGAAGGTGAGCATGCAGAAATGAGTGAAAGTTGAGGGTAGATTGGAAACAGTAACTGTTGATGACTGAGCTTGTAGTGAAGTAAATGAGAATTAGGTATTTCATTCTTATTTGTATGTTCAAACTTTGAATTTGACCACAATTTAAGGAATAATCCTTGATTGTGTTATAGCTGAATCTTTTGGTACTATTTTGCTAATAGTTTCCATAAATATTTCAAAACGCAAAGATGTTAAAAACGTATTTGTATTTTAACTTTCAATTCCTGGCAAATACTGCAATTGTACAGATTGTATGCAGTTAGCTGAACAATCTATTTTGACATGCAATAAATGAAACAGACACATTTTGTCTAAACTTCAGTTTGAGTTTTAGTTTTTTCTCAACTTAAATTGAAGAGCAAGAAGCCAAAAAACCACAGACTAGGAAGTACATGCCCCAAGAGAATCAGCTCAATTGTGTTAAGCGCTCAGCTCAATTATATTAATAATCTTTCTTAAGCTTGTTCAACCTACTGTCATTTGTCAGTCCCTCCATTTCTCTCTCCAGAAATCTATTCCTTTCCTTCTTAATACATCAAGATGTGACTTGTTTAGGAGCACCCCATCTCTCTTTTCCTCCATTAAACAATATTTTTCTCTAAGTTAAATTGATTCCACTGTTTATGTGGCTTCTCTCTAAATGAGAGAGACTCACTAGAGGAATAATCTACTCTTAAAATAGCTACAACAGAAAGCCATTTTGATTTATGCCAGCTCATTTCACAAGTGTGACTGAGAATTCAACTATGCAAACAGCTGTACCAGCACAATGGAGGGAGAACTTCCGCATAGGAAAGGAGGGCCACGCATAAGTAGCTGACTGGCTTGTAACTTCAGGGGGAAGAGTTTCTTTTTCAGGGTAACCTTCAGGCAAAAGTGCTCCAGACAATCTGCATATGCTGTAAGCATGGCAGGAAGTAGCTTAAATGAGTCATAACTGTGCAAATGGTTTATGAAGCCATTTAGAATGGGGAAACTCCAAAACATGGTGGGTCCCTGCTCATTTCCTCAGATTTTGCTTTAAGCTGTCCCAGACATGTCCTACAAGTTAGCAGAACCCTTGTGACCAGGTCAGTATATACTGAGAAACACGTCCATGGGAGTAGCACTGAGCTTGCAGACCTCCCATGAGGTCAAGAGAAGGACACGAAATACATTTAAGGGAAGTCTCCACTGAGACTTCCATTGAAGTGAGATTGATTATAACATCAGAGGGAACAGACATCGCTTCAATAGCATACCCATTAGCAGCCCCAGATGGAAACTGTCATGTCTCAAGACGATGGTGAACTAGGTAGAAGCTGTTGACAATATCTGATCAATTTGACCACTTGTTTGCTGCACTTTTGAGGAACAGAATCTTTCTTGGTCTTCCTAACTGCTCTGTTCTTTATATTCCTGAAGTGATGGCAGATAGGGGAGGATAGTGCCCTTTAATTGTGGCACAGAGAGTTTCTTTTAGGAGTAGAATCACTAATACATGTTATTTACTTCAGATATTAACAGGAAGATCAAGCGACATTAGGGAAGAAAACCTTTCCCCACATTAAAAATACTGTTTGCTTTTCATATGAAATAGTGGATTAATTTTAGTTCCTTTTACTGATGTTAGGATAATGGTAGATTTTATTATAGTAAATGTGCTCTCTTCCCTCTTTCTGGACTAATGCCAGATTGGTCTTCACATTCACTGCTTCACTGGAACATTTCCTGGAACATTTATTCTCTCCATGCTCCAAATATGCCTCCAGGATTCAGATCCTGACACAGAAAGCATGGGTACTAAGCACATTCAAGAAAAGCTGGAAGAAGATGATCTGTCTACATATCCAACAGTAAATTTTTAAGATTTTGTGAAATCAATGATTTGAATGAAAATGGATTCATTTGAGTGCAGTCCTTTCCATGATAAATAATTACAAAAGCAGATGTTTAGGGGGTGTCTTAGAAGTCAGATTCTACAACCACAGCTCTATCTTAGCTAGATGTTATGAACTCCAGTACCTTCTTTGAACATGTGACGCTTTGTCAAACTGTCTCTCTTGTTGACACAGTATTGCAATTTGTGTGGTATTAGAAATCTGCTGAGAAGTCTGCATTTCAGTGGTGTTGAAACTCACTTGAGAACACCACCACTTTTTAATAGAGAAATACTAGGCTTAGGCTGGCATCCTCAATAAACTAATAATAAAAATATAACTCCTGGTTTCTTTCTACGCTGCTACTCTCACACAGAAAACTCCTTATCCTTTAAAAGAACTTGTCTTTCCTTCAAATCTGTCTTTTAAATAATCTTGCCTTATAATGTCTGCAAAACCTCTTCAGAACAGTTAGACACCTGGTAAACTAGCAAAAATTCAAATGTTTATCATACTGACAAATGCCTCTGTTTTATTTTCTTTTCTTTGTGCTTCCTCGTCTGTTTTCGTATGTTCTTCTTAAATTTAGACTGCATCATAGAAAAAAATTTGCTATGCCTCTGAGAGCTAATATTAGAGGAGTCCTGGAATGTGATAAGTAGGATTCCATGTTATATTCCTGAAAATGTGCTTCAGTTGTTCCAGGAATTCACAAAGGAAACTGAACCAGCACAGAATAGTTCCTTTTATCAGTCTTGATCTGCTACTGCTAGATCTATAAACCACTAATAGTTTTTCTTCTGCTTCATTGCTCACAGGAGAAAAACATCTGGATTTGAAGAACTAATAGGATTAGAAGTTGATGTATCATTTAAAACTCATCATCTCCTGCTTTTATATGCATACCTATTTGATTTTAACTGCACTTGTTCCTTGAAGTGATGATTAAGACATAGCTGGAATTGAAATAAATACAGAATAAGATGAAAACCACGTCACTTTACCATTCCACATAATATTAATGAAAAATGCTACACAGGTAAGTTATTTTAAACTGCTCTGGGCTCCATATTTTAGGCCACTATCAGGCTTTTATCACTTTACTGGTTGAAGTATGCAGTCCAACCTTTTCAAATTCAAGCTCCATTTTTAACTGAGAATTTTTTTGCAACTGTCACTATTCAGAAGACTCTTCCTGAACATCACTGCTCTAGTTTTTGCTCTAATAGAAATCAATGGCATTCTTTGTTAATTGTCACTTTGCTAGGTTATAGAAAATATAGCTTTTTAATCTCTGCACAACGGTGCAGATAGAGCTCAGTTCATTAGACCTCAGTTTGTTAGAGCCTAGTGCTAAAAACACCAAGGTTGTGAGTTCAATCACTGTATGGGCCATTCACTTAGGAGTTGGACTTGATGATCCTTATGGGTCCCTTCCAACTCAGAATAACCTGTGATTCCGTTTTAGTCTCTATGTGATTGTGTTGCCCCTGCCCTTTTTCTATATTCAACAAATCTTTCTCAGATGTGGTTCATATCAACAATACACTGAATTCCAATACAACATGAGGTTTCATGTGTCAAATTCAGAGAAGTCAATTCTTTGCTACCTGCAGAACATGTATTTCAACCAGCACAGGTACCTAGGGTAAGTGTTGCTGCATGATTGTTCTATCCCTATTCTGTGCCACAAGTGTTTACTGCTGGTCACTGACAAAGTGGGGTGGGTGCGTTAGGCAGACCTTTGGTCTGCCTACCACAGCTATAATAATTTTCTTATAAAGTTAATCTAGATTTTTCTCCTTTGCTATTTCTTTAAGAGGAATTTTCAGTGTGTAAAAGAAACTTTTACTAGTTCATGTGTAAATCACTGTCTTTCCTATTCAGACACTTTGCCCTGGTTTTATTACTACAGCAAAATCCTCCAGTTTTACCTGCAGGAAATACTAACCACATTTTGTTCCATAGGACCTGCTTACGTTATGTCATCAGTAAATTTCTCCAGACTACTTTTTGTGACAAGATAATCAATGTAAACAGTATCTCCTCCAAGGCTGAACTTCAGAGTTTTCACTAGTAACTTTTCTATAGATGTACTGCTTTTCCTTTAAATCTTGTGTCTAGAAAATCAATAGAACTATTTGATTTTTATTTTGATATCTGTCACAGTTTTCCTCTTGGTAAATTGTTAAAATTCAACATGAATTGCATTATTTCCCATGCCTAAGTCTTTTTTTTTTTTTAATTTATTTTACTCCAATGTATTTTATCAAGGCTGGACAGCAGAGTCTTGGCCATTTTTTTAGATCTTGTTAAATGTAGATGTAACAATTCCTATGTTTGCTATTGCAATTTTTAACAAAGTTTTAAGCAAAACCCTCATAATGAAGATTTGTAGAAAAGCAGCATCAATGTCACTCCAGGGTACCCTCCTGTCAGACAGAATATATAAACAAGATTGCTGCCATACTCCAGCAACATTTCTGCAGCATCAAATACGATCACTGCAGAAGACAGGCTCATAAAATTATTGGATAAAACGGAAGAAAAGGATGTAAGATTGCCATTTCTGCAGACTGATTTGGGAGAAAGAACAAACAGCAACACTTTGGGGAAACACGATCAGAGAGAAGACCAATGGAAAGTATTAAGATGGGCCAAAGTGACTGCTTAAGACAGGAAAGGATGGCCAAAGAGTAATAGGGTGGAAGCCCTGTTGATACTGCAAGGAATAATTGTATAACCTGGACATGACCACTGTGACTTGGAAAGATACCTTAGAGTAGTTGAACATACTGTTTCTTCTGTTTTATTATATAAATGATACTTGAATCAAATCCAGATAGAGCCCTTGAGAGAGTCCTGCCAGGAAGTATATCTCTTCAGATGAGGGCTCCCAGCAATTAAAAGCAAGACCTCTGTTTCCTTTAATTGTACGTAGAAGCCATTATTTAAATTCCTAAGATACTAACTCAGCTTTATTTGATCCTATTTAACTGGAATAAAGAAATTCATATTTTTTTTCCAAGCACAATCACTTGGGAGAAAACCCAATACTTACCTCCAGTGACAATGACTTTTGCCTTTCCACAGTATGTGAAGGCATTGACTCCTTTAGGGACAGAAAATTCCTTTACAGGTCTGCAATCATGTAAGAATAATTATGTAAGAATAATTAGGAAAACACAGTCTACAGTCATTCCACCTTAGCTTTCTGTAGTATATAGAATAGCTGTTTGCACAATGTATACAAACTCTTGTTAAAAACAAATTGATTCATAACAGAGACTTATAGTGATACTGGCATCAATGAAACAGGAACAGGGTGCGCTTTCCATTAAAAAACCAAATATCCAATTTGCACACCTGAATCCTGTACCAGGCAAACTCCAAAGAGCCCGCTAAAATGGTAGCTGTTGCCAAAGTCAGCAGCACACAAGCCTGCGTGCTTAAAGCAGTTCATCACTGAGAAAAGTACCAGAGCCACTGCGTTTGCCTGTTTCAGACATGGAGGTCTACAGGCATCTCAATGTTACACTAAGTAAGTGCAGTTACTTTTCTGTTACTTCTGTATAATGTATTGTATAATCAATATTCTTCATATGATTTCTCTTGTGTTGTATGACAACATGAAGAGACCGCAAGCATCTGAAATTCAATGGAGTTGTTCTGTTACATTCACTGCTAAAGCATGGGAATTCAAACAGCCAACACAGACTGAGATTGACTCAGTGTCCCTTCTAAACCTGTCCTTTCAGCTACTTCTGCTTATTTCACCATGTTTTATCCATCGCAACTAATAAGTGAATATTGTATTGATTTTTGCATGTAGCAATAGCACGGTTAACACCTGTCATTCCCCAGAAACAATGACTGCCAGTGTAAATAAGCCATACAGAACTAAATGAGTATACACTTACTATTTTCCTTTGAAATTTAGACAAGTATTAGTTCATCTATTCTGACCTAGAGTAACCATTAATATTGAAAACCATAAATGGGGGAGACAGTAAATCTGACAAAAGACTCTGGAAACTTTGAGGTTTAATGAAAGAGCTTGTTATTTCTAGGCAGGTGTAAATAAAAGGCTGCTCACTTTCTATTATTTAGAGGGAGCAAAGCTTTCTTTCCAGAGATCTAATAGAGAAGTCTTAATTCTCTTGATAGTCTAAAATAAAAATTAATTGATTTAAATCCATGACTAACAGATTTCCCAAGGTTTTTTCACCTTTTATACTTATCTATATAACAGTTTATTAGCTCTTTAATGAACAATCTTGATACTCTTCCAAGATCTGTGGGAATAAGGGATTCTGGAACTGTGAAGTCCTGCCCAAGCCACGGCCTTGCAACAGAAGCACCCTGTGATCATATCATTATCTTGTCATAAGAGACAAGATACACTGCATCCCTCTTTGAGTGCAACAACAATTCCTTGATGCAAAGTTAATAGAGGAAATTTCTTTTGTTAGAACCAGTAAACCATATTTTTAAACTAGAGTTACTTATTAAATGGACATTTCAAAGTGATTTGATCCATAGATATTTTTAGGACTATTAATTTCATTTTAACAGCTATGTAATTTTTCAGTTGTCTAAATATAATTATATCTAGCTGCTGTGTGAAACTGTTTAGAGATATGCATTTATTGCATTTGGAGACACAACTATAGCCAGCATAAAATGAAAAAGAACTACCAAGATATTTGGAGTTAATGTTCTGTATTGAAGTGTATGATGGTAGCATCTATTATTTTGACTAGACTTTTGGCTCCGCAGACTTAGCTTACTTTCTCTTCTAACTAATTCTACTTTTTTAAAGCTCCCAACAAAAACAAACAGGATTTCTCAGCTTTTCAGCTGACACAGTCTGTGACTTTGGACAACCTATAAGTGTTTCATAGTTCACTTTCCCCATCCTCAACAGACATGCAATACTCATAAAATCTTAAGTTACTGTATTGATTCAAGAATTACTACATGAATATTTATGGCCTGTGTTATACAAGAAATAAAACAGATTATCATAATTGTAGCTACTAGCCTTAAAAATCTATTAATCGCTCTGGATGTACCTTACAGAGGAATTGTGAAGCTGATCTAATATTTATAATGCTATGAGACATTTGAATGAAAAGTTCTATTTATATGCTATTTATAGGTCCTTTTTACATCAAATTGAATTTGTATTATTGAACTGTGCTACAAAATTTTCTAAATTCACAGACTAGTAAGGCTTGGAATCAGCTATAGCACTGACAGGCCATATGAATAAGAACTTGCTACAACTAAGGACTTGTTACAAATAAATAACCTCTTTCCTGATGCATAGTAAAACAATTTCACAGCCCTCAGAATAAATTGTGTTCTTGGTTTAATCTTGTATAACTCAAACTTGTGAAACTAAAACTGTAAATGAAACTTAGTTGAGTTTATTTTTGTCTGGGTATAAATTTTAACGGAACGAATACATGATACACATGCAACAAACCAATCCATTTTCCAACTAAAATTTGCTTGCTGAGGACAAATTGGAGCAGACAACACTGTCAACACAACACGTTTAAGGGTTGTGAGTATTGAACACATATGGACAGTCCTCTCCCACATCAAAAGCTAGCACACTAAAATATTCAAGCATTTAAACAACTCTATTATTGTTTTTATTAACAATGCTTATAGAAGAGGCAACTTCAATGTAATAAGATGACATCTTGCAAGGCACTGATCTCTGGCAGAGTTATAAAGCAAAAGGTCTATTTTTTTCTAGATGTCAGATACTTACAAGTTGTCCTCTAGTCGCTTTATGTCATCCAAAACCATTGAATTAATACGGTCTGTGGAGCAGGATCCAAAACGTTTTAGGGCAGGTATATACTTAACTTTCCCAACCCAGTCATCATGTAGCTTGCGTTTAACACTAGGGATAGAAATGGAGACGTTATTGGGCTATAGTAGCAACTACTGTCAGATGTGTCTGTAGGTGGACAGGGATTTTGTCAGTGAGATTCTATACACAACCAATGCTAACATTTCATACCCAGGGCAGATACAGAACCACTCTTCCAGCTCGAATGCAAGCAGAGAGAAAGTTAGGGTTGAATCATGCACGTCTCTAGTCACAACCAAACTTCCATCTAATTGGGCACAATAAAACTATTCCTTTGTCAAACAGCAATTGTTTTTATTTAGCAGAATTTTATTCTGCATCTTGTCTCTTGTAAGATCCCTTGTAAAGTCTTCTACTGAAAATGAAGACACTTCCTTCACACAACAACAAGCAAATCATACTTAACGCAGTTTGAAAAATTATTTTCTTTGGTTAGATGGGGTTAGTTTATTAACAGAAGCTAATCCTCCATTTTGGGCAAACAAAACCCAAATTAAAACCAAAACATAACTGATAATATTTTATCATAAGCAACTTACATGTTTAAAGCTTCGGAGTCCACGATCTTAAATTGTGATTCTTTTTCGGCTTTACATTGTTTCATTATGAAGTCATCACTGGTCAAAGTAAGCAGGTAAACATAACCCTTATCATCTCCCATTAAGATACTATCCTTAGCCAGGTCATCTGACGTAGTCACCGTACAAACACAGAGCAGACAGTTTTTCATTGGTTTGATGACAAAGCCATCATTCTGTGGAATATGGTAGAGAGTTTATTAGATATAGCATGAGGGCCCTTACATTGACTGAATCTATCATGCTAATCTAGTTACATCAACATTCAAGTCTTGACTTTATTTTTCAAGCTGCCCCTGTGATAGCTGTTTCCTGGTATCAGAAACCACGGAAGTTCATCACCAAGTGGAGTTAACAGCAAACCCTAAGGGTTTCAGCAAGACTTGGTTTCATAGGTAGCTTTTTCCACTTCAGTGAAGAAGTATTAACTACAAATTCTAGAAAGGATCTCTCCATGCTATGTAGGATGGTGTATTTGCTAAGACTGTGTATGGTCTCCTGTTCAAAAATAAGATGCTGTCTACAAGAAAATTGGAAATAACCAAATAAAAGAATTACTCAAACCACAAAATATAGCGGTAGCACACAGGGAGAAACTATACCACAGTCCTAATTAATAATACAGCCTGGGAGTGCCAAGTGTACTTATATGGGCTGGTGTTTCAATTTTTGAAGCGAAGAGACAGTGGGAATGAATACAATTCCAAGTCACTGTGGCATTTTGCTAGAAGACCCAGGAATGGGATTTTGGGTCACCTGCATTACACTGTTTATTGGTTCTACTGCCTGACTCCATCTGTTATTTGATTAAAGCATCCTTGCCAGCCTAAACTGGGGACTGTTCACATGCCATAGGAATTAACTGCTTCAATGCTGTCTGTGTAGCACAGAAACATTACAGAGACATAACACAGATACAGAACTCTCTATATATTATTTTTGTGGTCTTCAAAGAGAGCTGCTCCTATTCATCAACAGGATACCTGCAGCTTTCACTGATGTAATGACTGGAGGGAACTTAAAGAATAATAGCTGGAGAATAAATTTTTGAGCCTTCCTCCCAGAAGTCAAATTGGATTGACAAAAAAGACTTAAATTGACCTGTCTGAGCTTGAGAAGCAACCTTTTAATTATTGAAAAAAAATTAAATCCTAAGACAATCTTATGCTAAAAATATTTACTTTGCTTCTCCTCATCATCTCAGCTAAGTTGGAATTTCCCAGAAAAGTCCTGGGAACAGGTGTAAAAAGCCAAAGTATAGGTCAGCAAAAATGCACAAGGGATTCAAGAAAACTTTAAGTTTGGACATATATAATTGACATCAAAACGTTTTTGCAAAATACAAATACAGGCTATGAAAAGATATTTTCTTTAAATCAGGTAGTTACCTCAAAAAGAATCTATGTTATATGCCTTGGAAAAACTGTTTCTTGATTCTCAACAGATTCTCATATATATGTATGCCCATGCACACATATTAGATATAGGGGTGCACACACATGCGTTAGATACACATGGAAAATAAATTCTTTGGGGGTTTGTTTGCACCATAGTGTAAAATTTTTCTTTATCTTCCAAAGTTTTAAGATACTTTAATAATCCCATTTGGTGTGGAAAGGGTATTCCTCCTTTAGTGTAAATTCCACTGTTTCACTGAGTTCCTACAAAGACAAAAGTTAAAAGCCTTCATCCTGTTAGACCAAAGTGATGTGAATGTATATTGGAAACAAAGACTGATCAACTTTCAGGCTTCATTTTGGCATTTGTCTGATCCGACATAATACCTTGCTCTCTTTTGATTTATAGTCCCAGACAATGACTGTGCTTTCAGTTACAGCCACGACAAATTTCAGATGAGGTAGGAAATCACATCCAGTGATCCAAGCAGTATCCTGATGAAAATAAAAAAAGTAGCTAAAGAAGGACTTTCTCTGTAAATTTATCAACTTTTCTATCATGTAAGTACATATTTTAAACCATTTCTACATCAATCACATATACTCTGCACTGGCAACTGCTGGGTCTAGCCCCTCTGAGAGTTCTACCTCCAGGAACAGCTCATACATGAAGTTACAGAGGCACAAGGCTCAACCTCTGCTATCAATGACTTACTTCAGAGGCACAAAAGCCGCACATGAGAGGACACAAGACACATATACAGTTAGTTGAACTGTAATGACACTCTGAAAAAGCACTCTGAGCAGAGGAAACTTAAGTTAAAACATCCATAGTAAAGCAGATTAAACTTTTACCTGGATAAAGTTTGGTTCGAAACAAAATTAAAGGCAGTCAAAATTTCAGCTATAAAAACAAAAACCCTACTGAGATGAATGTTTCTGAAAATAAGTATCTTTATTAAATAATTTTAATTCTCCCAATAGGTAGATCAAATATTTACAAAATATACATCTGCCCATATTAAGCCATTGTTCAAGTATACCTCTTATTATACAGGTATTAATGTAAAAAAATTTCTCTTGCAAAGTATAGATCAGACTCAGATTCACTATCACACTAACTAGAATTTTTGTGGTTTTTTGTTAATAGCTGTTTGAATTTTTTTCCCCAAATGCAATGGACCTTTCTAAATGAGAGGGTGATTGAAATGAAATATATTCCATTTGCTATGTCAGCAATGACATAATTGTCCGTTACTTTAAAATAATTTAGAACACCTATAAAATAAAACTGACTGAAATATATTTGTATTCTATACTAAAGTGAAAAAGAAACATTTGACACAAACTTAAAGAACTCTGTTATTGTATTTCTTCAAGTAAGCTATACCTATCCGTAACCTCTAAAAAGCCTACTTCCAGCAGAAGTACTTGCTGAACAGGTAAAACACCGATCTGTCTTGCTAAAAATAAAGTTTACATCCATGATGTGAGTTTGGAATCAAAAGAATTGAAGTCTGCTTCTGATTCTACTTTTATTTCCATTGTACACAATATTGATTTTGCTGTTAGTGTAAGGGGTCCAAAATCCTGACAGAGGACATCAACATTCTGTTGCAGGAGAAAGCTTCTTTCCTTCCTAATGATCTGTGGGCAAGTGCTAATACATTAACAAGGATTTTCTGTACTGTTTTCTATAATAAACATGTGGAAAATCTCAGTCCTGCAGAGGCCCTATGGATTGTTTGGTAATACTTATGGAAGAGTTTGTTAACTGTGGCTTTTTGAGGTCCTTACAGTATTGTCAGATAACAATGACTAACTGGCTTGAAAAAGATGATTTTACATTTGTAATTAAGTCACTAATTTTTTGTGTTGGCTTGTGATGATGCAGTCAAAGTAACAGGTTTCAGCTTTGGAGGAAATGTTATAAGAACGTCTCTTCTTAGCACTGCCATACTTGACAGACAAACCAGGCAGCTGCACCACATCAATGTTTTCAATAATTTCTTATTCCATTCTGTCACTCAAGAGCTCTATCTCCCCCCACCCTTGTTTTCAATACATCTTCTGTTTCACTTTGTCTGGCTCATCCATTGGATCTGTATATGCTTTTCTATGCCATATTTAAAAGGCATTTCATTTCCATTTTTGAAAGAAGTGATTTGTTCACTACCAGTATTCCCATCCTCATTCAGCAATGATTCTATACTGACTACTATTTTTGGGACCTGTCAGCTGGAAAATTGTTAATCAATGCACTCTAGTGGTTTTTTTTCCAGTGGTCATATTTTAAAAGAGAAGGTCGTGTGGTGCTAAGCCAACTCCTGTATACAGTTTTAAGTGTATTATATTTATGCCTCTACTCTTTTCACTGAGTCACATAATCTCATCAAGAAATGAAATCAGGTTTCCTTGAAGTGACCTGTTCTCCATAACATCCCTGTAATAAATGTACCCATAGTTCATGTTCCATTTATACCACCATGATGCTAGGAAAGTTCTGATGGCTGCAGTCCACAGGATTTTATTTCTAGCACTATGTTTCACTGTCTTTCTGGCTTAACATCCTCAGGGCCAAGACCTCTGTCACTCTGCTGAAGTCTCTGTTCTGAAACACCCGAAGAATGAGAATACTGAATGGAAGAAAGCATAGGAACATGAGGATTGTTGCAATCTGTAAGCCACCCTCTACACGCATCACTGTTTATCAACAGATAAGAGGCTTGGAGTCTGCTAACTTATCTCTGAGTAAGTCCTGAATTCAGTACTTTACTTCATTTGCAGGAATATGCACACATATATAGAGTTTTATCAATTAGCTATTGATGCCAGTATTGATGATGCTAAAACAGTTGAAAATGGCATAATAACTGTAGTGAGAAAAGAATGTATTGTTATTTCTGTAGATCAGAAAAAGAGAAATGTAAGCCCTCAAAAGCAAAGTCATCTTTCTCTGTTTAGGTATTTAGATACTAATCATAAGCTATTATCATAGTTGTACATTATGATCATTTGGTGCTGAAGTTTTCAACTAGTACTGTTCACTGTATCTTTAATAAGTACATTGTGGGTGATGATTTACACTCACATAAGATATTGTGCTTTGATTTTTAATAAGTGTTTAGATAAAAGGTATTAAGATGCAAAGCTTCAGTTTTTATAAGCATGTTTGACATTAGAAAAACTGTGACCAAATTCTAAAGATAAATCTCTCAAAGAATCCCCAAGTTAATAAATTTTATAGCATCATATATTTCAACCATCTGGAAAGTGGTATTTATTATCTCAAAGAATTTCACAAGTTTATTTTATTCAATTTGGGATAAAGATACAGAATTTAAATTTAAAGAACAGCATAACTTAAAATATTATGTTCTGCAAGCATCAAAATCTTTCAATAACTATCAAAAAGTTCAGGAACCTCAAGTCCAATAAAAGCTCTTTTAATTCTCTTTTCAGTGCAGTAGTTAGAGGAAAGATGAGAAGAAATTAAATTGAACAAGGGCAGGACCATTCAATGCGAGCACTTGAATGAGAATATTAGATAAAAATTCCAATTCCGTAAGACAAGGCAGAGAATAAAGCAGAAAGAGGGTAATTTTTAAGTAGGCCATCTGAAAATTTCATAACTCTAATACCAAAAAAGTGAGTGTAATAACTTCAACAAAAGTAAAATGACATCAGCAAATACCGTAAAATCTCTCAGACACAGAGCCAGAGGGATTTTCATAGGGTTGTGGGCATGGGTTTCTCTTTTCACCAACTGTCACCTCCCCAGTCAATCAAATGTCCCTCAGAAGTCAAAGATGACTGAAAGACTTTATACTCCACAGTAGAGACAGTCATGCTCAGCAGTAATGATCAGAACAAATGATCCCCAGAAGCAATGATCCTCCATTCCAAAGATGCAGAGGAATCTAAACTATTTTAATCTACTTCTTCTTGTCTCTGGAAAGCCTGAAAAAGTGGAAACATCTCAGCCAGGAAAGGATGGGAGTGCGGCATGTAACAACAATGACAGCAGGTCAGGGTAGCCCACACAGATCTGATGCAGAGCTGAAACAAGTGGATGCTCACGGATACTAAAACTACCAGTTTTAGTATTGTATTTGCTTGGAACCACGATCCTAGCAGTTATGGTATTACACCATTATACTGAGAGGTATCATTATGTTAAACATATCCTTTCACACTTGATGGCAAAGATGTCCTTCAATGGTGCCTAATACTGCCACAGCCGCCAAATATTGTCCTACTTTCACAGCAAAAAGACCTTCACATTCATTGAGGAATCCTTTCAGGACAAGTGCTTAGACCTCAGAAATGAAAGGGACCCTGCAGCCCACTGCAGCATCAAGCTAGCACTGCAGCTTCTTCCAGCTTCTTCCCCTTGGTGTTTCTGGGAGAGATCCTACCTTTGCGTATTTGGGTTGGGGAAAGGGGTTCCTACAAGCAAAGCAGGAATGACTAAAATTCAGTCCTCTAGCACACCTGTAGGAGAAGCTCTAATTCCTGCCAAAGTTTCCAAAAGTCAACGAGTCTCAAGAACATTTCTCAGTTTCCTCCCTGCACTGATTCCACAGATCAGATTAGTCCTTGCAATAAATTAAATGGAACTCAGGCCCAGAGCTGTTTTCTGAGTTGGAGTAATAGAGCATCTGGTCTGGAGTACTTTTATTGCATTTTAGAAGTTCCACAATATGTAAGAGAGAACCAACAAAATGTACTGCCTCCTGGCATCAAGATACCTACATGGACTTCTAAGACAAGGGGTCGTGTCACTTTGCTAAGACTGATGTCTCTTGTCTACAGGTCATCTGAAAGCAGCTCATTACCTAAAATCTGCAGTGATATTCCCAGGGTAAAAATGAAGTTTTAATGTCTATACTGTGTAGCCAATCATCTACCTAGCAAGATGTAGAACTGTTTTTTACAAACTTAGTATTTTACTTATTTAAATTTTACAGTGACAACTGAAGCTTTGGATTTTAGAAGAAAAAATTCTAGCAAGGTAATGGGTAAACTACAGTTTGATAGAAAAAGCAGCATTTATCCGAGGTTTCATATCTCAGAGGAAAGAAATCAAGTTACTCAATTGTTTCTATAACTGAAAGGAATAAATTGAAACTATTTGACCTACAGTACTCATGGCAAATCATGCAGAAGTCTCAAAGTTAGAAGTGGCATTAGAATAATGCTCAGTTTCTAATTATTTCAATTTAGTACCTGCTGGTTGTTAATTCAAATTATTTAACAGGAAGGAGAAAAAACTTACTTCAACATTGATGGTTGCCAGAACCTTCATCTGAAAAATCAAAAAAGATATTGTCACAATAACAAGTTAGCACTTAAATTAAAAGTCTAAACAAAATCATGTCTCCTCTTCACAAGCAGATCAGAACCAGAATTGCTAACTGAAAGAGTAGGCTGTTAAGATCTGAGAAACCCCCCTAACCTGCCCACTGTCTGTTCCCCTATATATAGTGAGGAACTTAAAACTTCTCTTTCTCTCACAACTGTTTCATAGTTTCTTGTTTGGGTTGGGTTTTTTACATTGAGATGTTGGAGTGAGCAAAATAAGCAAAAAGATACTCATTTTTACAATGCAGTACAGATCAGCTGGTCTTCTGATGGAATTGTGCTTTCAATGGTTATTGACAGCTAGACCAGCATCAGCTCCTGTGAGAGATAGAACGTGTCACATAGAAACCCAAGCTGATGTTTGCCCAGATGCCATGTCAACTAGTGTCAGCAAAATCCCAGGCACAGGCAGCACTTCAGGCTGCAAACAGGAATACCCATAGTGGTACAGCATCTTTCACCAAAGGTAGCTGTTGCTGGAGACTGTAGCATGTGGCTCAAGACCTGAAATGTTTAAAGTGACACCATCATCCAGTAGAGACAGGGTTACCTTCTATGTCCTTTAACAAAACTACTAAGTTTTCAAAAGCAGTTTCAACCTTTTCCCTTCTAAAGCACCCCGCAGATGCTTTTTCATCTCCTCTTGCCCCTGCCCCTCATTAGTAATTATTCAATGGCACCTCATTCCCATCCCAGCAATTCCACATTTCATAAACCAAGAAGCTAGGATCAAAGTCTTTTTTCCCATAGAAGTGAGATGCCAAGTCTCATCATGGACAAACTTTGAGCAGAGTTTAAAAGTATTGTTAATCAAGAGATGGATATCCATGCACTGTTATCAGAGTTGGCTTTATCTACAGTAACAGTAACTAGAGTGTGTCCTTAAGGCTGCCTACTCCTACAGGTCTTATGTGCTGGCCAAGGCAGTATCCATGTCTGAGAGCTGAGAAAGGTTAAGTGTCTCATATTCTAGAGTAAGCTGGAAGTGGTTGATGGTGTACAGCTGTATGCAGGTGTTGAAGCATATTAGGCCCACATTTGTTGCAGAAAGAGGTCTTTAGCCCTCAAATAGAATCACATAATCACAGAAAAATTAAGGCTGGAAAAGATCTTTAAGATGATCAAGTACAACTGTAAAACTAACACTGCCAAGTCTACCACTAGAGCATGTCCCCAGTAGCCACTTCTATGCATCTTTTAAATACCCCCAGGGTTGGTGACTCAACCACTTCCCTGGGCAGTTCCAGTGCTTGACAACCCTTTGGGTAAAGAAATTCCTAATATCCAATCTAATCCTCTCCTGGCACATCTTGAGGCTGTTGTAATGCCTTAAGTAATTTTCAGAACATTGTTTTGTAAGTGGGGTTTGAGGTCCCTAATTCACTGTGTTAAGCAGCTGGGTGTAAAATCACTTACATTGCAGCCACTGATGTCAGATAACATCAGTCCAGCCTATGAGGAGGCAGCAATTCAACTTGAAAATAGCATGGGGATGTAGGGGGTGGGGAAGAGAGCTATTTTTAATCTTATACTTCAGGAAATTATTTTTCATAGGTACATAAGAGGGATAATGCTCTGGAGGACGGGCTTTCAAATAAATTATTTCAGCATTTACCAAAACTGCAGTATGCTTTGTTATTTAATCACCCACAGGAGTCCTTTCTTGGTTTAAATGCTCCTGTCATAAGCATTATGCACTAATTAGCTAAAACCCCTAGAAAGTATTAGTGCTGCTTTAAAGCTTTACTGCAATGTCTGAAATAACTTTTAAGAAACTTGTTGCATTAAAATTGTTCAAATGTAAAGCACCAATGTGCATAGATGTGTGATGTACCTCATAGCATCTACAAGTGCATACCTCTAAATATAATACAATCATCTGGGAGATTCATTTACAAATTTTACTTTAACAGCATCTTAAGCCTGAATTTCTAGTTAAAACGGTATAGATCTCCTTACAGTTCACTGATGAGGGCACTAGCTAATGAGTGTCATGCAGACTGTTGTAAAACTCACAGCTTTCAAGCTTGTAGATATTGCTGTATTAAACAAATCTCATTTGCAAACAACTGTTTCTGTCCTTTCTAGATATTTTCAGTAGCTGTAGATAACAGTTAATTCTCTGATTTCCACTCTATATCTAAAATTTAATTCCAACAGCATATTTTGTATTAAGGGAAATCTTTTCTAAAATGAAATGCAGACTATTTCCTATTAAATGAATTTTTATGAAGAATGTCTATTACTAGCCATCTCTACCTTCTATCAACTTCTGTGGACTGTCTAGTAGGTTTATAACTGAAAAGTACAATGTATATTTTCTACTGTACTTAAATATCTAGAAAAAGTTAACTTTAATAAGAAAGATATCTAGGGTTTTTATGGGAAGATTTGAATGCTACATCACAGTACACTCAGTTCCCTTATGTACTGCCTAATGGAATAAGAAAAGAGTTTGATTTAGAATTACCTGGTTGTTAAAAACAGTTAGGACTCCTTTCTGAGAGGCTGTTATTGTGAAATCCAGAACGGGCACTTTCACTATACCCTTAATCACATCTTTTCTCTTGACAACTGTCAATGACAAAATATTACTCTTCATCTTACAAACATACAAAACATAAACAAATAGAACTATAATAATAACAACATTTTCTCTTCCTAAAATGCATTTTGGTACCTGAAATGCAAGGCAGTGATGCAGTATATCATAGATTATCCTACACTTGGTTTAATTAATCATGTTGCATTTTTAAATATCATTAATTTATTCTGGATGTGCTATTTCTTCCTACATTTTTTCAAAAAATATGGAAAGACAGAGAGTAACTGCATAAATAAATAGTCTGATTCAGAAAAAAAATCATAATTTCAAAATAATTTAGGAATATGGAGAACTTGGAAATGCAGCAGTGGAGTGTTCAGATGCAATGAGTTTAGTAAAAAGCCATACATTTTGGAACACATAAGAAGAAGAAGCAGCAGCATGAATAAGCAAAGATAGACATGTGATCTTATCACTGTATTTTCAAGAAAGTGTGCAACACACTGCCTTAGAAAAAAATAGTTTTTGATACAGATGAAATATGTCACCTGAATGGGTAATCTGCTGTTTTCCAGATACAAGCAACACCATGTTTTCTTTCAACTGGGAAGAACTGCCATCACTTTCTCCTATGAAACAGCCAAAAATCTAAACAAAACAAAATAGAACAAAACAAGTAAGTTATTGCAAAACTACTTCTGGAAGATATATGTATAAAATCAAATAGTTATCTCAGATTTTAATAATTTAATATTCTTTGAGTATCTTAGTGTTATTTCCTTTACCCATTTGCTGTCAATATGACTTTAGATTGTTGACATCTGCTGCTCAGGCACAATCTTTCTTCAATGTTTGTAAAGAAACCAGCACACACAAGGCTTTTAGGAATACAGCCCATCTATTCCCTAAAGTTGTTAGTACAACTTTGCTTTGTAATGATTGTTTGCAAATAACCATATTCAATTTTCATTTTCCAGTTCAACCAACTTGTGCTTCCTAAACTAGACCCTCAACTAGGAACAAAAAAACCAGCAAAAAGCAAACAAAACAGACTCCTCCATATTTATAAACAGAGACATTCAAGGTAGCATAGTGGTTTCGCCTACACAGAAGAGCTTTTCCATAAAGATATGTAGATTCCCATTTGCTGTGAAAATACCCTTAATATAAAGACAATTTTTTAAAACTTCTTTTTTGGCCATCTCCCTAAGTCTGGCAATGTTCCATTTGTACTGAACATGATGGAGATCCCTGCACAGGATAGTCAGCTAAGTAGCTCATTTCTGCTCCAGGGTGTGAAATTTTCAGCTGAAATGCTCTCCAAACCTCAAGCTCTGTACCCAAAAGTAGTTTAGTCATTTCTTTAGGAAATTAGTTCAGTCCCACTCAGCTGAAAAGATTTTTTAAACTCCTTTCTTGTATTATGGACATTATATACTTGCTTTCACAAGTTCTAAAAGCAATGCTGCTTTTGATGCAAGACAAAATGTTGTACTTTATTCTAGTTCAATATTTTCCATGTTATACAATAGAACTCCCATGTTCCTTCTTTGAGACATTCAGATGTACATCTTTCAAAAAATATTCTCACACCGCATTACCCTTAATCTTTCACTTCACAGCTCCGTCCTTTCCATGTAGACAATTTTTAGCTATCATACATCCTCAGTCAATACATCATCTATTACAGTCCCTTAAACTCCTCTTTCTAGTTTCTTTTACAATAACCTTGTTTTTCCATCCTGTATCCCAACAGAGAGGTTAGCTGTCCTGTACTTCCATGGATCTTTTCTCTTGCCCTTATTGAAAGGAGTGACGTTTTACTTTCTTAAGCATATGTACCCATTTCCCAGGCAGAGAACAGGCCTGTCAACTTTCTGGGGATGAAGGTTTTGGCAGGAGGACTTTTTGCTTAAGTATAGGCTCATCCAGCACTAGGTCCCTTCTGAGGGCTGTCAGAATGCCAGGTGCAGTGGCTGGCCTAGGCCAGCAGCTGCCCTAAAAGCAGCAGAGGTGAAAGTTCTCAGTGCACACAGAGGTGTGTCCTGTTGTGCTTCCTGCAGACACGAGACAGTGCCACTTTTGCTCCTGCCCAGCAGGCAGGACACTGCCCAAAGAAAGAGCATCTTAGAAATCCCTTACAGCTGCATAAATGGCTTCTGCTGACTCTGACATGGAGACAGGGCATCTCAACAAGCCCCAGCCCATAATGTCTACTAGACATTGATGGTGAAATAAAATGCAACTTACACATACTTCAGATCTTTATCTCTGAAAAAATGTAGCTTTCTAAGAGCTAACTACATTTGAGAAAGAGATGCAGAGGTGAGTTTCCCAAGTCATTGACACATGATAGCCGTTAGACTGTCCAGGACAGGTCTTTTAAACTGTGGAGCCAGCAGATGACAAAGGGTAGATCCTAATTTAACTAGAGATTATTTAAAATAACCTTAGGTTTTTTTTAATAAAAAAATATCCTTTGAACATGGGTGTACTGTTGTGGATACTGCTGGAAACTTAGGAAACTCTTGAACATGAAGGACTTGAAAAAGAGAAATACCAGTAAGTTAAAATATAGGAACATTCACACAAGGCCATGATCATCTAGGTCATGGAAATAAATTTAGAAGACTTTGTGAAGCTAAAGAGAGGCTAGATATGGACAGGTAAATTTGAAAAAAAAATAGATCTGTGACAGTAGGAAAAGAGGAACAAAGGGTCAGGGATAGAGTTCTGGGAAAGGTGGGTAAGCTGAGAGAGAGACAGAAATGATAAAAGAGAAATATCAAAGGAACAAAGTGAGATGTATCCCTCTTTCTTGCCTTTCAGGACTGAAGGAGTGCTCAGGAGTGCAAAAAGCAGCAGGGAAACTCAGAAGAGCAGCGTTGAAATACAGGATTTTTAGAAAAATTTCATTAGAAAACTGGAGCACAGACAGCAGAAACCATGGTGACTGTTTAGGATGTTACAGACAATTACTGTTATTAATAATACATTTGAAAAATTAAGTGATAAAAAGGAAGCTGAAGCAAGACCAAGGCTACTTCCATTATTCACAGGGGGTAATTAAAGGTATGTTTAAGTTGCAGTTTATAAATAGGATTTGTCTAATATAACTAGTAAATTAATAAACATTATAAGAATGGTTGTATCGGGTAAGGGAGGCTTTTCTGTCTCTTTCACCATCTCTCTCAAACAACAGCTGGTCTCAACTAGAATACTTAGAATACTTTCCAGTCTTAAAAGGCCAAGAATTGCTTCAATAAAGTTTTTAAGCATGTAAAGGAGCAGGTTTGCCATTGTTTTCTGGTTTTGTTTTGGGGATTTTTGGTTTTTTTGGGGTGTTTTTTTTTGTGTGTGTGTGCTTTTGGGGTTTTCTTCGGGGGCTGTTTGTTTTTGTTTGTTCTGTGTTACGTTGGTGTTTTTTTCAGAAAAAGAAAACTTTCACTTAAAAGGAATGAAAATACTAAGAAGTATGAGAAAAGCAAGTGGGATTTAGCGACATTAGTAACTTACCAGAATTACCTGAACCATTTTGAAACTGTAGAGTTTGTCAGAGAAACACAATTTAAAAATGCCACCACCACATATGATGTAGGATACAAACCAATCACATTTTATTTTATTGGAACCCACTTAAATAATACTGGAAGGACCCATTGTGATCCAGTCATTACAGATAGAATGTTTCCACAGTTACAGGAGATCAAAAGCTGATGCTGAAGTTATGGTTGATGTAAATTGGGCTTAGGCAACAATCAAATGATCAATTCAAGAATGATTCTGTTTCCATGTAAGCCAAATCTGGAGAATTCCAGGAGTCAGCAGTTTTCTTAATGACGTTTTTGTCTCTTTCTCTCCACCTATACTACCAATAAACCAAATCTTACGCTTTTTTTTTTTTTCCCCCCTGAAAGGAGCTTGGCTTTATGTTTCATAATGTATAGATGGCTTGTAATCCATACGGACCATCAGCTTTCTCACTAAACAGAAAGAAAACAAAAAAGCAAAAAACTCACTGCAGCTTTTCAATGTGGTATTATATTTCAAACTCTCCTGGATAAGGCTGAGTCAAGGTAAAGACATAAATGCAATATTGAGCCTGATTCAAACAGTCTGATCTTTGTCTATTTTATAACTGAATTATCACTTCTGTCATGGATGAATTTCCAGTTACTTTATGTTAAATAGTTCTTCCCTCAAGAGAAAATAAAGGGAAAAAAACCCAAATGAACACTTTAACCAGGATTCTTTTGAACAGAAAAATAATAAATACTTCTGTTTTATTCCCTGCAGCACTCACTATAGGCTCTCTGATATCCATCGTCTACATTAAATGCATGATGTGAGATGCTGAAGATTCATCGGTTGCCATGGTCCACTTTTTTCAAGGAAGTTTATACACAAGGCATATTAAAAGGTTGTCATCAGTCAGCTCACACTTGGTAAAATTTGAGAAATGCTCATAGCAAGGGTTTTGCGGAATTTTATCCCAAGCAAATCACCCACAGATTTCATAAGGAAACTAAAGGGGCTTCACTTCTTTTATTACACCCCATACTGTGCTTGTTTGTGTAACTATGTCGCTGAATTATTTATGTAATTATGCAATTTGCTAACCAGTCTGACTGCATTAGAAACTCAAGTAAGGTTTCGAAGTAAAAGGTACTCACTCTGGTAAACATACAGAGCTTTCCTTAGTTCTCTTATAAACTAATGAGCCTGAACGTAATTTGCTACAGTTCTACCCTAAATGAAGGACAGTCAGTCCTTCAGAATGTCAGCTATTTTCCAGATTTGCCCGAAGCCCTCCCTGAAGGAAATCTTTAATGCCTGAGATGAGCAAAATCTGTGAGTAATGTGACACTGTAAGTAAAAACAATGGTTAAGAAAGGTAGTAACCCGAAATGTTCCCATAACAGAACCTTATTAAATAGGAGTGACTGAACACAGTGTTTTTCGAATGATATTACTTGACAGCAATTGTTGATAACATGTAAGGAACAGGTGTTGGGTATCTTCAAGGTTCCAATAGTATTGTGATGGTCCACAGTAACCTAAAATGTAAATATGCTGAAGAATTTATAGTTCCTGTCAACTGCCATAAAACCTTAAGTCCAGCAGGGACTTGCCATGTATGCAATGCCACCTATGCTATCACAGGAAAGTCACTGTGTGCTGGAAGTTATGTCCCTTCTGCACAATTCTGTCTTCAGGTAAGAAACAAACAAACAAACAAAATCTTGTAGCTCTTGATACCGATTGGCTCTAACAATCTAAGAATCAGTCATTTTTATAGAACAATTGCTTGAATCACTACCCATGGGAAACATCTTAATAAAAGGCACATTTCTAGAGCAAGTGTTCATTTCTCATAACGTGTGCAAATAAAAAAGAGCACCATGTTTAAAAAAAAACCCGACAAAGTACTTCTTCACAAAATATGAAAAACTGGATGCTATGGAGATAACCTTTTTAGGTGGATTCAGAAATAACCTACAAATGGATAGATATAAAATCCAGGAAGGGATATTAAACACACAGTAAATTTTCAAGTCTGGCAGAGGAAATCCTTAGGCTATGTGCAGCCACAAGCAAAGAGGGTAAACTGGATCTACTGTTTTATAGTTACCTCATTCTTACATGCGTTTTACAAAGATTTGCTATTTACCACCATTAGAGACTGAAAAATTGATTACATGGATCTCATTCATCAACAGAATCAAAAAATATATATAGAATTCTCTGGTTAGAAAACTCTACTAAAAGGCTGCCATACCTCTAACGCTTCCTATTTAAAGTAAAGGCCAGATTTATGCCAGTGAGGAGCGGAGGAGAAAGGAGAGCAAGCAGAAGTAAGAGAAAAGAGAGGAAAGAGAAGAAAAAGAGGAAGCATTTCTGAAGGTTTAGCTAAAGATAGACTTATCCTCAGAGCACAAATTGCATACTGGAGTCATAAGAGATTTTGCATTTTGTCAGGAAGCCTGAGGACAATGCATATCACTGAAGCGGTTCAGAAGACCTGGACACACCCAGGCTTCAGGCAGCTAGGGTAAATAACAACAAGAGAGTGCCTCATTATGCCATGGACATCACGAACAACAGACTCATGAACAACACATAATCAACAGATAAATACTGTCACCATTTAGGATTCTAATCAGTTTTTTATATTTAATAAAACTTTAGAAATCCTTACCTCAAGCCATTCTGGCCTTTCATCAGGGTTGCTCATGATCTTCCTGAAAAAGGCCTGAACATTATGATCCTTGACTGCTGGACCAAAAAGTGTTCGTGTGGTTGTATAGAATTTATCATAGTCTATCTCATCTGTATGGGAGAAACAATATCCACACAGTTTAAAACTTGCAAGCTACAGATTCCTTTCTTATCCACCTTGCCTTTGGTTTTATCTCTCTTTCAATCTCAATAGTATGCAAGCTCCAGCTTCTCACATTGCATTCGCTAAAGCATTTGGAAAAAAAATATATCAGTCTTAATGTTTGCTCTTTTCAAAACTACCTAATTTGCAATGCATGACAGGAAACAGACAAAAGAATAGATAAAAATTTCTCACTTCTTTTTTCTTCCCTTATTTACCGTAATTCTGATTTGTTTTTCTGAACCTGAATGGTGTGTGGGATAAAGTTTATCCTTTCAAGCACCAATAGCCACTTGCATTGAGAAAAGCAAAACTTTGCTCCCATTATTTACAATTAATAACTGGATTTAGATAATTTGTCGGGTTTGTGCTTTTACAGAAACATTGCATCATGCTATCTTCTATATGTGGCAATTCCACCAATTATATTTTGTGAGTGATCACCATGGCCTTATAATTTGGCCAGAAATCCTAACAGGGGGAGAAAAGAACTTGCGTAGTGCAATCTGCCTATTTCCTGTAAAAATCAAACAGTTCCAGTTAGAACATTAATTTGAGGTCATATAATCTTCTCTCTATGATATGTTCTCTCCATATGAAAATTATACTTTTCCATCAGAATGAATATCTCTTACCATCATCTTTAGTACACACGCCTGAACACTCCTTTGTCTTCCGGGTGATCATTTTTTCAACTAGATTCTGGAACTGCTCCAAAGCATTCTTGAAATCCATCACTTCAAGAGCAGAGCGACTCTCCTTATCACAAGCCTTCTTCTCAGACATCCTTTATTAACAGAGGGCAAGATAAGAGGGAAAGCTCTTCTTACAGCCAGGTCCAAGCCTTGTTTTGTTCATTAAACCCCAGCATGAGTTCATATGAGATGCAGCTGCACGACAGGTATACCAAACATTACATAATAAAAAAGAGGTGACCCTGTCTTAGCATCTCAAGCTGGCAAACACTGTAGTGAACTGTTGATGTCACAGTCCCCCATCACATCACAGAATCCTGCTTGCTGAGTGGCCCTAGGTCACGAACCAGGATCACTAAATAACCTGGCATGTGAGATTATTTCATGTTATCTCATGCAATTGGTGACAGAAGAGACCTTTAGATCTACTTTCACCTCCTTTATGTTACAGATCATTAAATATCAGCCTTATCACTATATTGAGCCCAAAACTTTGTTCTAACATACAACTTGTGGTTAGGTGTCAAGTTTTAATCTTCAGACACAAAAAGATGGAGAATCCGTCATTTTTGTTCCAAAGGTTAATTGCACACACTGTTAAAATGTAAGCCTCTTATATGACTTTGTGTGGCTTCAGCTTTAATTCAGCAGTTCGTGGAATATCTTCACTAATTTAGTTGGTATGTTCTGGTACCAGGGGCCTTTGTACCAGGACTACTTCTTCATTTTTATTCTCATATTAATTAAAGCAGACTAAAGTCTGTCTCCTACTGCAGCCCTTTCCTTTAGGTCTCAATATAATATTTGTGATTCTTTTCCACGTTTTTCATCTTTTCAATATCTTTAAAGAACGCTGATGCCAGCGTACTGTGCTATACCATAACAGGCAAATGATGAATTTCAGACTATTTGTAAAACTCACTTTTCTGTAGATCACACTGATCAACTTCTTTGTACTGTTGTTTAGGTATTGATCTCCAGATCCACTTTTCTATTACTTCACCCGAGGCTGATGCAAGGTTTACCGGTCAAGGCTTCCGTGAATTCCTCAGCATGGAGTCTTTGATTTGTGGAGATTCTGTAGTTGAAAGAAAAGGAGAAATTATATTTTACATTTTCTTATGGCAATCTAGAGGATTGATATCAAACAGGCATATTTCAAGAATATCCAAGTTACTTCTTCAAAGAAAACAAATCAAAACAGACAAAGGCCATAGTCTTCACACACACTCAGAAAACCAGCTGAACAGCATTTTTAAACATATATGGAAGGCAACTAATTGGTATTAAACACAGTTGCTAAAAATAATGCATGGAAATATCTCTACATGAAATAGCTACTTCTTCAGGGAAAGTGGTGTGGCATGATATGCTACCTCATATGAGCAATCCAACTGCTTGAAGTTCTATCATTTCAAGGGGAAGAGCACAGAAGTTTCTGGGTACTCCTGCCCTACTGCAGTGAGTATGTCTTTCGATTGGAATAAGGAAAAGAGCTTGGTAGAGAAAAGCAGCAATGATGCCCAGAAAAGGGAGGGATAGCTTGAGGATACATTTTTGCTGTTTTCAACAGTAATTCTACAGGAAAATATTTCCTTTGTGTGTCAAAGTTTTCAGTGGCTGGTCAGATAGTATATCTTGGTCAGAGTTGTGATGTATTCAATATATTGCCTCTAGCTGAATTCTTGTTATACAGTGCTTCCTGTTGATTAAATTTTCCAGTCTCTGTCATCTAAGCTTGTATGACATCAAGTTATATTCTCATTTCCCAGTTAATAACAGTGGTTTAAGGTTCACAAAGGGTATTAGCGTCCATCCTGAGAATAGAAAGGTTAAGAACAGAAAGCTACGTTTTGTTCTCTTGCAACAACCCATGAGGAAACTTCATGTTATGTAACATAATGAAAACACAAAGAACCACCAAATGAGCAATCATTGCTTTCAGTACCAGCTGATTCTGTTGTCTTCAATGTTTAAACTCAAAGCAATGTACAGTACAATTTTAAAATAAGATGTGGACTGAAATACAAAAGTGGAGGAGATAGGAATTGCATTAGAAGATAAGCAAAGTCTAAAAGGGAAATTCAATATTAAATTGGTGAGTCAGGAAGTCGTGGCATTAGTAAGTCTACAGCAGCACTAACTGAATGAAAAGCATTTCCTTTACTGTCTCCCTTACTGAGCGAGTAAGGAAAGCACTGGATATGGAATACGGTAGAACTGATGTTTATTCAGTAGCTGACCCTCCCAGTTCTCCCCTTCTTACCACCTAATCATATTAGTCTCAATTATTGGAAATTCTCAGACCAGTATAAAGATAATGATGTGTATTTCTGTACACGTGCAAAGAACAGCTACAGGAAATTCATTGCAGGGTTGGCAGCTCATTTGAAAAATCAATAATTTTGAATCTTTATCTCAATACCTATCATAAGTCTATGAAATTCTATGCAGGTTTTAAAATTCTGACCATGTAAGTTGACAGCTCAGAATAAATAAGGCAAAGCTGCTGAAGAAGACAAAACGCAAAAGGTGATAGATTTTCTTTCCTGCCTGTACCAGGCTGCCAGTCACTCTTCCTGGTAGTCTCATGCAAAGGCAAATTCTCCGCAAGTAAAATTATGGTTCAGAATAGTCCAAAGAAAACACAGTAGATCTCAAATGGCCTTAGTTGCCCTTAAAGAGGCTCTGGCGCATAAAAGACTTTGTTTCTGACTCTGATTTTGGTCCAAATGAAGTCCAGCCATATAACAAGGAAAAAAAATATCAGTCCCTAAAGATTCTTTCTTTTGATGAGTTTACCCATCCTTTGCTATTTCTTCCTTATAAACATTAAACCTGGCTGTGTTTAAGTTGAATCAGGATAGAGCTGCTTGAATTCAGACTGGCTGAACTCTACGACTAGTATGGGGCTGGGCAAATAGTAAATTTCAGCATTGCAAAAATTAAATTTCTTCCATGAAATAGTGTTTAAGGGGTGCTATCATGTTGAAATTTACATTAGCTCACCCTTTTTCTACTGGCTTCATTTTTCACTTTGCTTTTGATATTAACACCCCTCAAGCAGTATCACACTCCTTGCTATAAAGTGCATTTGCTCTTCTGTGTCACTAAAAACAGCTGAAATGACCAAGTGATAATTTTGAAAGCTGTATTTCCTATGAACTACTTATTGATTTGTATGTTGGATTCTGGAAAATGACAATGGGGCAGTGAGTTTGTAAACACTTTCACTTCATGTTTGTCCCACTAACAAGAAGCAGCAGCATAAATATGCTGCATAACTCCTATGCAAGGTTATTCCTTGAAAAAAACCCCAGTTTTTATCACAAATGAATTTCAGTGTTATTGTTGCAAAACCTGGTCTTATTTTGGTTTTACTAAGCTAGTGTTTAGAGTTCCAGCTGCCCTATGAGCTGTGTCTGTACAACCAAGGATGGTGTGATGTCAGCTGGTACAAGTATATATCACCACTTGTTTTAATCTACTCTGCAAGAAATAAGTGCCACAGAGGCATCAATATGCATCTGCCATCTGAGCACATACCACAGTCCCACACAGGTTTGAGTGTGGTTTTCCCACACTCCTCCAAGAGGAGGCTCATCTCACATAACTTAGGCGTCTAAAAGTTAATTATTCAAGTCACCTTATGTGCCAGTCAACAAACGCTTCCAGAGAGTGATTCATCTTACTGGTCTTAGGTGCTTAAATTCCAAATACATCACTTAGGTGATATGAATCACACCTGCAGCTAGTACAGCTCTTTGTACACATGTCAGGTATACTAGAGCTTACACATCATGGAACAGGCTGCAGCCAGCTTCCAGCTGCGCCAGCTTCCAACTGCAGCATAGATGCTCTCGACCGCATGCCATCACCTCCCAGGATTGCCCACTTGGGTCCCCCCCCCGCTGAAAATACTTGTGCTTGCTTCAGTGAACTGTGTCTGAGCTAAGCACTTCTCTCAGTCCAGAATATTCTCAGAATCTTGCAACTTCTGCACTTTACCTGCTTTATGATTTAAAGTTCACTAGATTATATAGGTAGGATTGCAAATTCTGCAAGATGAAGCACTAGTTTTAAACTTTTGCCATTAGGCTTGTGCATTTTTGGGGTTTTTTAACTTACACATTGCATTATCAACAAGTGTAGATCTATATTAAAAGCCTTGTTTTGATGCCAAGTGGTTGGGAACAGACGAAAGGTTTCATCTGTCCACAAACTCACCCTTGCTCTGTAGATATACACTGCAGCTATATATAGACACAGTGAATAATCACTTGGCTTTCATCTGCCTTTGAGGCTAAAGAATAGCAAAAAGAACATGTAAGAGAACAAATGCCAGAAAAAGACCGTAAAAAAACAAATAAAAAAGCTGAAGCCAGGTAGCCAGAGTTTTTGGGAAGTTTTGTTTTGCTTTGTTTTCAGAGGCCTGCAGTCTGGCTGTATACCATGCCTTTTGAAATAATAGGTTTACTAATTTCAAAACAGGCAGAAAGACCCCAGCGTCATCTGACTGCTAAAACAAATGTATTTAATACAGACAAAAGCTTGACTTTTCTGCTCACTCTCTGCTTGTCAGAAAAGATGGGAAAGAGTCTGTGACTTCAAAGGCATGCTAGCAGAAGACAGAGAACAAAGAAAATGAGTGAAAGCAGCACATAAGTCAGAGAACACGAAATGAAATAGGTCTCTTGGATGCCTTAAAAACCTCTTTTTTCACCCCACAATATTTTCACTGCAAAAGCCCAGACATTTTTGATGGTGCTGTTATAACTGGGAGTCATGGTTTGTGGTTTGTATTTCCACCCAAGCTTAGAGAATAGCAGTGACCTTGACAGTTTATTTACTCTGCTTCAGATCCTTCAGCTCTAACACATAACACTTTATGGCCTGATGTGCTGAAACATTTCAAATTACTAAATACTAAAAACCTTTGAAGACAGTCCCAGCATCTTCAAACTTTCCAGCTGTGAATTATTACTTCCAAGGCTGGGTTTTAGTGTTTGTCTTATGCATATGTGAGCATATGTTGGCCTCCCGAAAATTTACAGCCAATGCATGCTTTCATTCAATGTAAATGTCTGCATAACAGACATAATGTTAAAAGGACTGTTGCAGAAGAGATCTACAAAGTCCTTGGGGAGTTTCAGAGACTGTTTTTGGTGTACAGGACTGGGGACCTTGTATTCCCACTTCCTGTACTTTTCTAAACCCATGAGCTCAGCTACCTACGTTTAGTACTTTGAGCTGAGACGCACTTTGCTAAGTCACACACCCATACTTTCAGAAATACTGGGTTGTGGTCTATCCTTTTATGCAACTGTAAAAAGATAAAATCCTTCTTGCAGCAGAAAAGGATTGACTAAAGGATTAATTAGATTACTAAAACCATAGCTGCATTAGTTCTAGATTGGGTCAGATAGAACAGAAGCTGGACTAGAACTGGGGTCAGGGTTCTGTTTTCAGCTTTGCCTTTGACCTGATGCTACAATAAAACAACATTTCTTTTTGTTGTGCCTAATACGAGAAGTGACACTGTATGGAAGACAAATGGAACTCTGCTTATGAAGTACCCAAAACCACTTGAACAACATTAGCAATTTGATAGTATTAATAATGTGACCATTGTAAATAAAGCATTGAAGAGACTGCACATTTACGGATCTATTTAATTTTGCTATGAAAAAGCCCAAACCAGGAATTCTGAGATATGATCTTTGTAGAATGCAAGTTATGGGTTCTCTTTCTCTTACCTTCTACAAATTCAAAGACATCGGGAAGGAGTATTTTTGGCAGGTGCTATAGTGAAATGCCTCTTAGAAACCCTAAGTATATAATGGAATCTGCCAATGGACAGTACTGTCCATTGTCTGGCATGTACTACTCACTAGATTACATTTCTCCCCTGTTGTTCTTACCACCTTTTCTCTCATTTTGCAGGGATAAAAAGATACACAATTTAAGATTTTCCTTTAAAGGCAGAAGATAGAGATGTTTTGTTCTCTTTGAGGTGTAGCATTAATTTGGTCCATCCATGTCACTGTTAGACTTCTAGAACGCAGTGATTGTCCTAAATGAACCCATGACTGTGCATTGACACAATATTTTTGCACATGGTCTGTCACGCACAGGTAAATCTCTTTTATGGACAAGGAAAGACAAAACTATGCCTTCCCTAAAGCCCATGTTCAAGTACTGTGGTCTATTACTGGAAATTTTGGAAAGTCATGTGTTCTATAAATACAGCTTTTATGGTAAAAAATATATAATTGATTTGAGAAAGGAAGCTGCTCCTGCTGACTTTGAAATGAGGAAAACCCTGAAGACCAGTGATGAAGAAAGAGACTGAACCAGCTTTCTAAAGTAAGTTTCAATTACTGATTACATTGCATTTCAGGGATTTAACAACACAGATTGTAAATAAAGGTAACGATAAGAATAGTTACTTTAATCAGTGTTTTATTTTTCTGACCTATGACTTTATTCCTATTGCCTTGTATTACACCAGCAGTTTGTCATATCAAATTTATTGCCATGAGAAAAGCCCATAATTTGCATATAATTATGTGTTTTGAAAGATACCAAACCTACCTCAACTACCCATGTTTTCAGTCTCAGTCCACAAGGAATCACACCCTTAGTCTAGACCATTTCATACCACTATGTGTATTAGAGAAGAAAAAAAAACATCAGCTATTTTTTGGATAAGACATGCATCCATTAAAATGCTGTTGCTTTCACAGCTGAATATTTAATTTTTTTTAAAACTAAAGTAAGAATAGAGCTAAACTGAAAGTTTTCTTTGGGCCCTTATGAAGGCTGTCAAGTATCAGCACACGTTAAAGCAAACAAACTAGAGGTCTTCTCGTGAGGAAGACTGATGCTTAGTCTGGAAAGGGGTTTTGGGTGTAGAACCATGGTGAGCGAAATCCCCTGTGGTACACTCAGGGGTGGGTTGGTTTTGGAGACAGCACAGCCACGCTAGCACAGCTGTCGCTCAGGGCAACACCATGACTGACACCAGAGAGAGCTGTACACAGGCAGCTGGGGCATTCCTGTACTGTTTTCACACAACACACGCTGGAGACAACGGCATAAAAAGAGGTGACTTCACGGTGCAAACTGTGGTATCTTACTCGCACCACCAGCTCGCCTGGGCCATGACGGTGCTGGTCGCTTTGTGGGGTTGCAACTTCTAGAGCCACCCGTGAGCACGGTGGGAAACCTCCTGAGAAGAAACTATTGCCATAACACGAGTTTTCCTCGGCAGGACATCTGGGAAAGAGCCTAAATACCGGTTCTACCTCTTCCCGGAGCTGGCGGCCGAGGAGGTCTGCCCGAACGCGGCTCCCGTGAGGGAAGCGCTGCTGACGACAGCCGTGCCCAGCCAAAGCACACAGATTTTTAAGGAAGACGAAACGACAGCCACATCCCGACCACAGCCGGGCTGCTCAAGGCAGTAAAAGGACCAGACCAGCTATTTCTTGAGAAGGAGCCATGCTCGGCCCTCCTCCCCAGGGCAGGCGAGGGCGAAGCCACTCGCGGGCGCGCCCTCCGTAGGCGGGAAGGCGGCGGGGACTCCTCCTCCTGCCCAGAGCATCGGTCCGCGATGGGGCTGGGAGCGGGTAGCAAGGTTTAGCCCCGCTGCGGCTGCGAGCCATGCCCTCCGGGAACGGCACGGGCACCTCCGGCCGGCCAGAGCCCGCGGCGCCCGAGCAGGACGTGCCGGGCGAGCGGCCCCTCTTCAGCGCCGGTACCTACGAGCTACTGGCGCTGCTGGTCGCCACCATCGGCATATTGGGCTTGTGCAACAACTTGCTGGTGCTGGTGCTCTACTACAAGTTCAAGCGGCTCCGCACGCCCACCAACCTCTTCCTCGTCAACATCAGCCTCAGCGACCTGCTGGTGTCGGTCTTCGGAGTGAGCCTTACCTTCATGTCCTGCCTCAGGAGCCGCTGGGTATGGGACGCCGCCGGCTGCGTCTGGGACGGCTTCAGCAGCAGCCTCTTCGGTGGGTGCTGGGCCCGCGGGTGCCGCCTGTCCTTGCCTGTCCCGCTGGGGTACCTCCTCGCCCGCTTGTATCGGCT
>VZRJ01005113.1:1805213-1862604 GCA_013397565.1 Ptilonorhynchus violaceus | reverse complement strand
CCCACCCGCCCCTTCTCCGCTTCCCAACTGCCCCAACCGCTCCATCCTCGCTCCCCAACTGCCCCACGTCCTCCCCGTCCCCGCTTCCGAACTGTATCAACCGGCCGGTCCCGCTCCCCGCTGACCGCACCCGCCCGGTCCCACCGCCTCCCCGCAGCTCCCGCAGGGCCCTCCGGCGCGGCGGGAGCGGGCGCTTTTTGGTAAGAAGAGCGACATTGCGGAAGAAAACGATCCGAAGCAAAGAGGAAATTCTTCGAGAATCAGTTTTTCGTTCTCCCGCCTTTGCTGGTGGAACGGGACACTTAGAGGAAAGGGCAGTAGCGCTGTTAGAAGGGGTCTCGGGTTGCCCACCCAGTGCTGCGGGGAATTCATGAGCATAAACGATTGTATTTTATAGGAGGAAGCGCTTCCATCTGTGGATAATGAGCACGTATGACTCTGGCTGTAGGGTCAGCAGTATCCCGCCTCGGTGGAACAGGTGGAAAACTGGCTGCACCGTGTGGCAGTGCTCCCCAGCAGCCTTCCCGGTGTCCCCACTTGTCTGTTTATAAAGCTAGGCAGTATGTGGCAGTGCCTTCAATTTCTTTATCCATATGTGAAATTTGGGTACTGTCTTTCAGTCATAACAGTGTCACAGTTGAGCTTTAGGAAATCAGCGATTGCCAAATGTGAAATGTTGGCAGAAGGAGTACTTACACTATTTCCGTTTTCAAAACCTGTGAGCTCTTCACCGGTTTCCTTCCTGAAAATCGTACATGCCCTTTGCAGGAGTCTACAGAAGAAAAGGTTGCAGTCCGGCTATACACATGCAGTCTGTTGAAAGGAATATGGCTTTGTTTTTACCAGTAAAGGATGCTGTGAAAGAGCAGGGTTGTGTTTCTAAAGGTGAAAGGAAGTGTTTGGCTAATCACTAACCAAATCTAAGACTCATGCCAGATACTTCTTTTTCTGGCAAGGGTGTATAAATTAGAGGAGGGTCACCGTGCACCTGTGCAACCTGTATGCGCTGAAAATTGGCTCTAAGGCCACACATTGAAGTCTTCAGTAAGCTTTGTAGTTTTCCTGCATGTACATAATCTTTGTTTCACATGGCACTGTAGTCTGCCTTTCCTGGGCTACTGGGTGAAGGTGCGTGGTTGCTCATGATTGATTTGACTGCTGCTGCATAGTGCAGCAAAAATCTTATTCCTTGAAAGTTACGGTGGGTGCAGGATGTAATCATTTGTGCAAGGTTTGGTACTGGATGGTTTCTGCAGTGCACAGCTCCCAGACATTTGTGTAGCTGGGGAAAGTACTAGAGAACCTCGCTAACATAACGTTATCTCCATCACTCAGCCTGTTCAAATACTTGAGAAACTCAAGTGCCTGCCAAAGAGATTCTGCCAGGCAGCTGAACATTAAGCTTGCACAGGAGACATAAGTACACTTCTGTTCCTACCTATATTTCTTACATATTATACTTATTATTTTTGATGAAGGCATTTTCCTTATAGGTTTCAAAAACAAGATACATAGTAAGGCTAATGTTGAAAACCAGACTATAATAATCTCATACCATCTTCTGAAATAGAATAGAAACAATGAGGCGTATAAACTGGAAAGGAAATTGCTTGATCACATGTGATTTTTAATTTGTTTATTTTGTGCTGTGCTATGTGATTTATTACTATAAATATATTCAGTGTTCATGCTTTCCTGCATCCCTCTATTTAAAGAAATCTTTTCACAAAGAAATGTAGGCAAATTTGTGGGCCTTATCTAGAGGATAGTCAAGTTAGCATCAGTGGTTTGCAAAATTATATCATCCTGTGGTTGGTCACGTTTTGTTCCTCTTCCATAATGTGTTTCATTGGGAAGAATTTTTTTTTTATTATTAGAGAGGTGTGTGTTTGTGTGTAGTTCATCATATGGAAGTGGAGAATAAATACATAACTTAACGTTCAGAAATGGTGCCTGAGTTTACTTTTTTCAGTGGCCATGTGAAGTAAGAAAATACTTAACTTGGTTATTATACTTGAATGCTAACCAGATAAATTGATGTCTAATCTTAACCTTCCCTTTTCTACACAGTACTGTTTTCATATTCTCATCTAGAGAAAGAAGGATTGTTCTTTCCTGTTTTTGAAGATAAATAGTTCCCCACCTGTGTAGTAAAGCAGGGGCATGTCAATGCTGAGGAAAAAAATTATAAATGATGCTCCACAGGTTGCATCACACTCTGTTTGCCATCTGGCCTATTGCTACCATGGCTTATATTTTCATTTTGTAATGTGTCTATGAAAAGAGGAGTAATTTGAAGGTTTTTGTTTGTTTGTATTTGGTAGTTTTTTGTTGTTGTTTGGGTTTTTAATTTTTTGTTTGTTTGGGGTTTTGTTGTTTGGTTTTTTTTTTGGTGATGTTTTTTTGTTTTCTTTTTTTTTCTTTTTTTTTTAAATATTCCTGGTAATGGTGAAGATACTGATTGAAGATTTCATTCAGAGTAACCAGTTATTATATTTATAAACATACTTCTTTTGAATATAACAGCCCAAGTCACCTATTATCTTGAGGTGATTGTGATAGGAAAAGTAATGTAATGGAAATCTTACATGTGTATTACCCAGAAGTGCTTCTTAAAGCATAACACTTCCCACAGGAACTTTTGGGAGTACAAAGTACATTGATTGGAAGACATACAGGTTTTAAAAGTGAAATTCTCATTAACTAGGCAGATAGTCACAGCTTTACATTGTTGCTCAGTAAGCCAAAATGACATAATGAAGATGTTTCTAGAATAAAGTGGTGGCAGCTCTGATACCGTGAATATGGAGGCTATTAAACCATAACAGATGATGTGAGGTTAGTTTAGTGCTGTGGATAGTGCTGATGTCCTGGGATGGGATCCAGTCCAATTCATTTCACATGAGATGACCAAAATCTGTTTATTTACAGCTATGTGGTTTCATTCTTGGGTATGAACTTGGACATTACTATGTGAGCTTTCTGTGCCAGCCCTTCACGTCTGAAGGCTCTTCAGTCTTACTTTCAAATAAGAGAATCCTTACGCATTTTTTTTATTTGGAGGAACAGCCCTTAAGCCCCAATACTTGGTGTAAGTTGGTCTCTACATGTGTTGACTTATAAATGGGAGGTTCCCCTGATAGTAAGCAAGTTTGGGACAAATTATTAAATCTGCTTTATTTATTTATTTATTTTTTAAATATGATTTTCAGTTTAAATTCAGAGCTAATTCTGAATAAATTTTAAAAATCAGATTCTTTCTAATTATTGTGGTTAATCAGGAATCACTGTGAAAATCATAATCAGGCAGATTTATTTTAAAATTTCACATATTTTTAAAATGTTTTTGCTCACACTGTTTTGAAAGCCAAGATCAAGGTATTTCTGTGTTCCTCTTAAGGATTTCAATATGATTAAATACATAGGTGGCATTTTTGCTTAAAATAAACTGGTAGCATCTATATTTTCAGAAGCCTTCATTACGTAATAATGACAACTTTTTTTCCCCCTCACAGAAACGAGGACCCTCTCTACACCTGTTCTAATAATTTAGCATTGAGGAATCTGAGCATTTTCTTTGTAAAAGCACTTCACATTTTACCAGCTGGTTGGAGGCATGAAAGATCCAGAACACAGACACTGTAAGCAGATGTTCGTGGTCTGAAGCTTTTGAGAATATGGCAGCAGAACTCCAGATTGTCTGTCTAGGAATAAATGGCTGATTTTTGTGTTCCTCACAAAAATCTTCTGCATTATCATAACTTTCTCATGAGACAAGCCCATGTAGCAATATCTGCTGCTTGAGTTGCGTTGCACAGCTCAGAACTTGATGTTTGCTACTGCCTATTTTTTCTGAATGGAAAGTTTTTCATTGAGCCTTTAGAAGGTGCAGAGATCTGCTTGCTACAGTGCAGAACTGATCATTTTGACTACTGAACATTTGTCCTTGTCACACACATAACAATCTTATTTTCTTTTATTCATTAGAGTCTAAAGTCAAGATACAGTTTAGGTACATATGTCTTCATATCAGGGGCTGTGAAAAGGGCTTTTTTACTTCAGTACAAAGCACTTTAGTACAAAGCCATTCTTAGCACCTCATAGTGCTACCACACCTCTTAGTGTGGTGAAAACGACACGAATGATTAACTGACAAGTCTTAGTCTAAGCTTTGATGACGTAGTTGTCTGTTTTAGACAGTAATCCCCACTTAATTTTGTTTCACTGAGTGCCAGTGTTTATTTTGTAACAGGTGGCGTATCCTGATGTGATACGATAGCAGCTTCAATTAAGTGATGTATTTATACCATGAGAGTCACCTTTCTATGGAGATGCGCAGTGAACTCTATGCTGGTCCCACTGAATCTGCCACTCTCTCCTTATGTAACAACCTCTTTCCCTGTCTGTAGTCAACCAAGCTGTAAGTAGTAGAGATCTGTGTAATCTCTTTATCTAACTTAGTAATACAACTTATACCTGGGAGGTTTGCCGTCTGTCACTGACAGCATAGCTTTTTGGGTATAATTTCTAGAGAGGGCACCTGACAGCTAAACGTACCCGGAAGTCTTGGTTAGCAGACAAAGATAATTTCTTTTTTCAGGTAAGAAGGTAGTTGTGAAATACAGACTCAGGATGTCATGATCTTAATGTATATCTGCTGGCTTCTCACAGACATACAAGGTTTTTGTTTAAATGACAGTGACTGTCAGAACTTGATGAGCACAAGAGAGATTTGTGTCCTGCCCACCCCCAGGCAGTGGATGTCTGCTTTAACGCCTGCTGTACATAGGAATAGGCCCTGAGGGTTTTGAGGTAAGCTAGTCTTATCATGTGGAGCATACACACATAACCTCACAAGCATAAATCACTTCAGCTGCAAGTAATGGCAGCTGAAGCATTGGCCAGTACTGGTGTTCTAATACTTTCTGCTAAGTTTGGTTAAACAAAGGAAGAAAAGTGTGGAAAAACTGGTTGATAACAGGAATGGTCTTGAGGAACAGGAACCAACGCTGTTTATCTGAGGCAGACTCTTGACAGAAGATTGCATGGTAAGGTGTGTTCTGGGGTAGGCTTTATATTATTAAACCTTGTTTGTGATTGAAAGGCTACTGTTACTGAAGTGTGATTAGAGACCTCTGCCTTTCCTAACTGCAAGCTGTTTTCGTAAGGGTAAAAAAACACTGCCAGCTTTTAATGTGAAATTAATTAAAAGTATTATGTCCCTTCTGGACAAATTACCATTGGTATACAGCAGCTAGATCTTGATGAGCTACCAAATAAATGTTGATATCCAGGTGTATACTCCATTCCAGTAATATGAATTGGAGGATGGGAAAAATTGTAAGTAGTTTTACGGACTGTACTTTCCTGTGAAAAGCTGCTTTGTGTACAGCTGAGGTTCTTTTATTTGTTTGGTTCAAGGCAAGCTCATAACACCACCACACCCCCCAAAATACTGAAGTGAGACTTAATTGCTTGAGAGGGTCCTGTGGACCTGGCTTCAGTTACAGCCTGTTTATCTAAGGCTCTTCTCTGCACAGTGACCGAATGATGTCATGTGCCAGCCTCTTGCATTACCAGTGTATGTTGTATGCACTGATTTAATCTCACTAAAAGCATTTTCTATTGTTACTCAGCAGATAGTTTTAGGATCTTGTGTTACAAATAGCTGGAGGCTCAATCAGCATCCTTTCAGCTTTAGTTTTTTTTAAATTTTTTTTTTGAAAGTTAGTTAATCACTTGGAGTATTGAATCTGGAAGAGGTGATTTATTTCACCGTAGTTTTATAGGACAGCTGCATATAAAATATACTTGAAGTCTATTATGTCTAAAAGAAGTGATTTTTCACCTACGTAGATTTGAATGCAGTGTTAAAATTGGTTGAAAAATTAGAAGTGATACATAGCTGGTGTCTAAAACGTATTGTAATGCCTGCTGGCTCAATTCAGATAGACTGGTTATATATTTTGTAGTACAAAACTAGGGAGTGCAATAGCACCTTTTCTTACCATGGACAGGAAGTTGGTTCTACTAAATTGCTGCTGTCTAGCTTTTCAATTGTGAAAAGAGGCAAGGATAGATTGCAGGAGCAGCTTTCTCCTCTGATTAGATATGCAAAATAGTAATTCAGCACTTGAATGTATGGCCAGGATTAATTGATGTAGAAAATAATATGTCCTTTGACAGAAGCCGTGGTCTGTCTCAGAACTGGATCTTATTTACTACATTATGCTGCCTTTGCTCTGTAGAGATGCTCAGTCTTCAGGAATGTGTATCTGATACCACCTCTGACAAAATTAAAGGCCATGTTTGGGGCAGGGGCTCAATATGGTAAACCATGAAAATAAGGTGTATATTGCATGGAAAGGGAAGAAGCTGTTGTCGTTGTTAGAACTTGTTGAAACTAACACTTCAGTTCTGAAGGCACTGCAATATTTTTCTTCTAATTAAGGATTATAAAGTCAGAATATACAGATTGTATAGTACAATGCAGTGCAGCTTAGCTGTGTTTTGCAGTTTTCTCTGTGATGACCTACACTATGCAGCTTGGAGTATTTAATGATGTGTCCAGAACTAATATGACTCCTGGAAAAACCAGAATACAGAAGAAATAATTATCACATATGATACATAACAAAATCTACACTAAATGCAGTATTTTGTTAGGAAAACAATACAAAATGGCAAAAGTGAGAATTTGCTTTCATAAAAATCCAAACAACGAGAAGTAGCTTGTCACTGCTCCCTGATTCTAAGTGGCTGGCTACCGGGGAAGGAGTTGCAATATAGAAATTCCAAGCTAGTGGCTTAAACAAGAAGACACTTCAGTTTTGCTACATTTATCTGCAGCTTTAATGGAAATGACCCCATTTGTACTGGGGTAATTGCCCAGGCTAAATCATGGCTAAAACTAGCCTCAGTTCCTAAACACACAATGTTTATGTTTATAATCAGCACTTACAGATAGGAGTATTCACTGAGATGAAAATCTGTATATCAGACATGCATTATATGTGAAAACCGAGCAGCCAAGTCTCTCTGAAATAGTGAGAAAGAGTAATTTGCTGATAGAGTAAATCAACTCTCAGAATCTTGGGCCTTAGCCTTGAATCAAAATATGTAGATCTCCAGTACCTCAAGAAGGATAACAAAATTTATTTCAGATAAAAGGAAAAAATTGGTTTGAAATGCATATTTTTGCTAAGAGGAGGCTAATATCCAAACAATAACCATAATGGCTTTCTGTAACAGATTTGTTTTTTTAATCGGCACATATTTCATCATATTAAAATATGCAACTCACTCAGAATGAAATCTAATAATTTCCAGAAAAGCTCCTGAAGAGGAGTGGGGGCAGGGAGGGAAGTAAAATTCACGGCTTTCCTCTGCACTAGACCACAGAAACTGAATCATACGTGGAAAATGGAGCTATACACATGCATAAATCCCATATATATATGTGACCTGCATTTCTTGCCTTATGTCTGCCTGCTACCAGGCATTCCTTGAATACGAGAAGAACGGATTTGCATACTGTCCAATAGGCTTTCCAAAGTCCCATTTACAGTCCAGGGAGGAAAATTCAAGTATGCCTTTGAAAAGCAGTGGTTTCAGACTGAAAGGGCCTTGATAGAACATTGTTCAAACATCTATGTGCACATACTGATTTTTAAAGATATTGAGAACATACTGATTTTTAGAGATATTGAGCATTGAGTGCCTTCCTTGAGAATGTCAAGGACTCAGTAAATTATTGCTTTTGAACACCTGTACTTTCAGCCAAGCATGTGTGCTTTTGATTACTTTGTCATGTCTAGAATTCAGCACCCCTATAAAAATCGAGGGGGAAGTATTAAGAGTACACAGGGACGTTAGTCATTGAATACCATTGTAGAGAGAAAGGAGGTGGTAAAGAGCAAAAGGTTAATTTAGGAATTCTGACTTACCATCCTGAGGAGCTGCTGTTTTTCTCCACTGATCAGACCAAGCTGCAGTGCACTATGTAAGCAAACTGAGCCTTTAGTTGAGTGATGTGAATTGTCCTCCATAAACATTTCTGTGGATGATTTTCATAACTGTCAGGTAAAATTTTGTTATTCCTAACCTTTGGGTAAGGGAAATGGGAGGGGAACTTCTTGCCTACCGTGTGATCAGGAAGTAGACTGCATTTGATTGAATAAAGCATTTACCTGAGCAAGTGTAAATGTAGAATAGTAACTATAAAATCCCGTAGTTATTTTCTAATGCCTACCAATATTTTACTTTGGTCCACATTGTTCAATGTATTTTCAGCATGTTAGGTCACAAAAAGGGTGTGAAGGACTACTTTTCAACTTCATTTAAAAAAACCCCAAAAAATGCACCAATGGACATTTGCTAGTCCAATTTCAAGCTATGAAAACAAAATTCTACAGCAATGATTTGTACAAGAATAAACCCCCACAAAACAAAATGTACAGGTTACTGCATGGCCAACAATATCTACAACTTTTTGTGATGAAGTTTTAAAGACAACTAGAAAAAAAGGACATATTAAAAAAAAATTGTTTCATTTTAAAGATCTACAAAAGAGTGTGACGTTTTCTTTTGGAGCTAGGAATTGTCTTAATCTGGGAAGCTTTCTAAGCTCATCACTTATGAAAAAGGAATCCTTTAATAACTGCAGAATAAAGTAACTTTCTTAGAATCCTAAAGCGTATCCCACTGTGAGATACTTGATTAGTAATACACTGGTTTTGCTGTTAAATACCTTGACACAGAGACCATGTGTTGTGCTAGATTTTGTTACTCTTAATTGCCTTCCTAAAATCCATGTTGCTGGTCCTTCTGTGCTGTTGTTAATTTGTCTTCATTAAATCCTTTCTTCAAAGTTAGACCAGGTTTCTGCTGAGTAACAAATGGTTATTCTCTCTTTGGTAGTGAAATCTGCACAGTTAACCTTATTACAGCTTTATATGTCATGATATGGCACATATGAATGTACTTGAAGAAATTAAATGCTTTGCATATGCATGACAAAACACTTGTGCTTCATATTGGATAAAAGCTATAGAGATTTAGACACAGATATTTGTATAATCTCACTGAATGCTATGAAATACACCCTTCTGTTGTTTAAGAGCCTGTGTTTATGAGCTTGATGACTATGTCTGACAGTTGCCTGATGGGCAATTTGGGTTTTGATCATAAAATGTCACAGACTGTTGAAACAGAAATCCTTATACCTTACCGTGACTTCATGGAATTATAGAAGTGTTTGGATAGGGTAATTCTGAGAGCGGAAAATAATGTATGATTTCTGTCTTAATGTGTTAATAATTGTGTACTGGGTTTGAGGTGGGCAGAAAAGGAAGAGAGGGCATAAATAAAGAAAGACTGGTATTTTTAAGAAAGCAGCAAGATAGGAAAGGATGCTCAAAATAACTGAATATCTTTCAGGTGGGACATCTTCAACAATGTAATGCTTTGCCTTCCTGGTTCTTTTTTCGAATGCAAAGACTTCCACGATATCTTAAGCTGAAATTCTTCTAGTCATTCTGTTCACATTAAAGGTGCACATCTATGCTTTCAGTTGCTAAAAGCTTTCTTTAATTTCTGTCTCAACTCCCAGTTCACTAAGTTTCTAACAGATTTTGTTGCTGCTGATTATCTCAGTTTTATATGGTAGCTTTTTCTTTTAAAAACCCAAAACAACAGCAACCAAACAAAAGAAACCACAAACCCCGCAGAAACGCATAACAACAACAAACCCTACAACAATTGCCAGCAGAAAAAACCCCAAACCTTGGACCACAGTACCTCACTTAAAGAAGTAATATTTAGGAACAAGTATTAGCTTGGTCTCTTTTTCCCTTGTCCTAGTTTTTGCCCATTGTACATTGTGGATCAGATGTCAGCTTCCTACTTGGAGTAGTTTTGAAGTTAGTGATTCTGTTTGACTTAGTAGTTAGTGAGTAACGGCGTGTCACCCAAAAATCTAACTGGTATTAGATTCATAATATGAACCAGGTCATTTTGAGTTAACCTGCTAGCAAAGGAAACATTTATCAAGAGGACTTCAGTCCAATTTGTGGTATTTGTGAATCATTTAATCGATTGTCTTTATTTTTTTTACAGGAATTGTTTCAATCATGACTCTGACTGTTCTTGCCTATGAACGCTACATCCGAGTGGTCCATGCAAAAGTGATTGACTTCTCTTGGTCTTGGCGGGCTATCACGTACATCTGGCTGTACTCACTAGCCTGGACTGGAGCACCTCTCTTGGGCTGGAACAGATACACACTGGAAATTCACGGATTAGGTTGCTCAGTGGACTGGAAGTCAAGAGACCCCAATGATACCTCCTTTGTGCTGCTTTTTTTCCTTGCCTGTCTAGTAGCACCTGTTGGGATCATGGCCTATTGCTATGGCCATATTCTGTATGCAGTAAGAATGGTAAGTTAATTCAAATAAGACTTCTCTTAATGTAATATCAGTGAAAAATGCTGAAGCTGTATATTAAGCTTGGGTCCAAGCCAAATTTGCACTCTCACTTCCTGTTCAAACTTTTGGATATTTGATGTTCATCTATGAACAACCTAGAGCTACCGAGGTCTATTTGTTTTGTGGTTTTACTGAGAGAAAGGTTAGGGAACTGCTTTTGCTCATTAATGCACATCAGATCCTCACCTGAAAGAAGGAAAAAAGACAACTGTTTGTAGTTCTCCTGATTCGTGAACTTCCTCCTTGTCACTCTTGAGAAGATAACCCTGTGAAACTCTTCCAAGTGGAGATGAAGCCCTGTTGAAAGAGTTTTCCATGCTAAGGCAACCCTTTTTAATTCAATCCAGATCCTTAGTATCAAAAAGTGTTAATGATTCATATTTTGTGGGTAATTAGTCTGGATCCATTCAAGTTTATGATCAACAGTATTGACATAAATGATAATTTATGGAGAATGTTCATGTACATGTCTTATTTTTTCCTTATTTAATAACTCATTCAGAGAACTTGCGGCCTAGTATTCTGCTTTAGAGGTTTCATGATTTTAGAGTAGCAAACTATGTGGCAGAGCAGTAGAGAGAAATCTGTTTATTAAATTTTCTTCTCTCTAAAGATTTCTGATGACACAAATCTACAGGATTGTCTAACTAGTCAGACAAAGGACCACTAAATGTAAACTGTTATAAATACAGTTAAAGAGTTGGCTTTCGTAAATGGTTATTGTTAATGAGTTAATTATTAAGTTATTGTTAATTAGTTAATCGTTATGTATTATTAATGAGTTAATTGTTATATGTTATTAATTGTTATAATACTGGTTATGAAAGTGAGTTAATTATTATAATCGTTAGGTACCCTTGTTAATTATATTATTAAGTATAATCTTGTTAAAAGTTCTTATTAAAAGAGGGGAGAGAAGTGGGTATTAACCCCCAAAACACAAGCCAATAAGAACACTCCAAGGAGGCAGGGCTAGGGAGGATATAAAAACTGTATCCCTGGGTCAGAGTGTGTGCCTCTGGCTGCAGCCTGTCAGCAGCTAAGCACCCAGCGCTGCACTCTCTGCTTTGAATGGATGATTTTTTTCATTTTGTCCCCTATTGTCCTTTTTAATAAACCTTTTAAATTTTTCATTGAGTGTGTTTTTCACATAAACTGAACTTGCTTATGCCAGTGGCTGAGGGCAAGTTATTATTCTAAAATAGTTATAACTGCAGCATGTTTTGTTACATCTCTGGATTTGTTGTTTTCTAGTAGATTGGCTATTCTGTTTTTCCTCATCTTGTATTTTTATGCTTAATATACCCAATAAAAATCTGATAAACATGATGTAAACTTCCAAAAGAATTGTGGTTTACAAGATAAGGTGTATAGTGTCTGTGCTAGTTTGACTGTAAAACAGCAGGGGAAATTAACCCCACACAAATACCTCGAGAGAGATTTAGGTCAAAATTATTTTAATAGAAAGATTAAAATAAATGCAGGAATACGGAAACAGTGACCTAAACCGACAGAGTCACAGTACAACCTGGCAGTGGTTGCAGTCCTGTTGAAGGTCTAGAACTGGGTGTCCAGTGATCTGGGTGTCCAGTGGTGAAGGTCTGTCATCCAGATGTCCAGTGGTGTGGAAAGCAGTAGTCCTGTAGAAAGGCCTGGTCTGCTGGCTGTCCAGTGGTGGTGGTGGATCTAGTTCTCTGGGTGTCCAGTGGTGGTCTCTCTCAATCCCCAAGCCTGTTTTATATGGTGTTTCTAGGCTGGTACCTCCCCCAGGGGCAGGGATTTCCACAATGGAAGGGGATGTTTCTGACGTTCTATTCATCAGGGCTTATCCAGTTCAGTACTGGGCCATTAGCAGAGATAATCCACTCAGGATGGGTGGTGCTTGCTGCTTCCTGTTCCAAAGTTATCACAGCTGAGATAAGAAATACTACCCCACCTCACATGATCTGCCTTCCCTCCGTCATAGACTCAGGGACCAGGTGTGTGACCAGCTACTGTGAATGACCCAGTTTATCAAGGAATTATGTGGGTGGTGATAGAATACATCCTTTTTGGTTAACCCAGGACAGTGTCTGTGCCTGAAACTAAATGTTACTTATAAATAAATGTAGAACTATTCAGGTTCAAATAAAACATACAGCTATTTTATTTTACTGTTTTTTTTTCTTCTACAGCTTCGCTGTGTAGAAGACTTCCAGACTGTTCAAGTGATCAAACTTCTAAGATACGAGAAGAAGGTGGCTAAAATGTGTTTCTTGATGATCTCCACATTCCTTATTTGTTGGATGCCCTATGCAGTGGTCTCTCTCTTGATAACATATGGCTATAGCAACCTTGTAACTCCAACAGTAGCTATCATCCCATCCTTCTTTGCCAAGTCAAGCACTGCTTATAATCCAGTCATCTATATCTTCATGAGTAGAAAGGTAGGTACATTAAAGGTTTTCTTGTTTGAATTATTAGTAGACAGTATCAGAGTTGTGGAGTTTAGGTCTGATATACTTCAATCTGAAAAACTTAGATTTTTTAAAAATTTGAACTGCTAAGATAAATGGTGAGAATCTAGTAGAAGTAAAATGCCTGATAGTGCTTAAGTACCACCTGATTAGAAATTGAATTTCCTCATATGTGAATTGAATTCAAACATTCAAACATTTAACTCACATGAAAGGGTGAGAGAGAAAGAGTGTCAGAATTTGTCTAGTTTTGACAGTTTACCCATGAAATTGCAGCTAGAAGACCTCATCTGAATCACTCTGTTACAACAACAGAACTCCATCAGAGAAAATCTAGAATATCTGGTGTCATCTTGTTTAGGAATTAAAAAACTTGCCTCTGACTTCTACATTATAGCAACTCAAGGACTGAACAACTCAGGATAGTATTTTAAATATTACACCACTAACATTTCTCAGAGTTTCATGGTATTTAAAGCCAGAGTCTCATGTGGATGACAGTGACATGTTTTTTGGAGACAAATTTTGTACCATTAAGAAGACACACTTATCTATGAGGAACACGTTTTTATTTTTGTCTGCTTCTGTAGTATTCATTATGAAAAGTAGACTGCTGATTTAATGGTGGTAACTAACTAATTCCAGGGCTTTACAGAGTTAAGAGAGCATGGAAGGAAGTATTTGGAGTTATCAGTGGCATGTCAAATACATAGAAACTAGAAAACTGTATATCTGTAAATCATCAGTGCTGTGAAGATAACCACTGATTGCAGCTAAATGGTGTTGGTGAATTTATTTAGACATTAACTTCGTGATAACCAAGAACACTAACTGGAATTGTAACATGCACATCGTAAACTTCTGAAATCAAGATTGTATAAAGATATCTGGTGTTTAATAGAATCCCTTAACAAAGGGTAAAAACCATAAATGATTGCTAGAGGGGTTTTCCTGGGTTTTCCATACCTTTAAATTCATGTTAGAGATGGAATTTTCTGTGATTTTCTAGGCCGGCTTGCAGTTGCCAGGCAGCAGCCTGGGCCAGATAGAAGGCTGTAGGGATGAGGCAGACGAGTCACTGGGTCTGATCAGCCAGGTGAGCAGCCAGCAAAGGCTCTACTGCGCTCAGGCCAGGACCAAGGACAAGGGGGAGCTGAAATGCTTTCCTGAGTAAAAGCAGGAGGCCCCCAGTGTGGCGTCTTGCAGTTCTTCCCCCACAGCTCATTGCACAGCAGGCTGATCCGCAGTTACACAGCTGCACAATGTCAGAGCTGGCCTGGATATGGGGAGCTAACAACAGTCATGTTCAAAAAGATTCTTTTCAGCAGAGTGAAATAAATACACTGGGACTGACTGTTCCTAGATGTCTGACTGAGTAGTTTATCTGAAAAACATTTTGTAGGTTCTGTTACCCAGCAGCAGATCAAACTGGTACCAGGCATAATGCCAGTAAAGACACAGCCAGGGTAAGAATCAATCATCTGAACACGCTTATTGGAGATGCATTGTGAATAATTTTTCTCTCGCCTCTAATTCCAGATTAGGACCAAAATGATAGTATTTTTGCTTAATTTTTGGGAGGTTATTTTTCCCTCAGAAGGAATCCTAAAACGAGTTCTCTATGATATCATTCCTTTATCTGATCTGTTCTAACATGCTTGTACTTTCTAACTTCTGTGCTACTCAGAGGCAGCACATTACCTCTGAAGTCACCAAGGCTTCCACATGACCATCCTTTTGCACCCGATTGTCTCTCTCTGATATCTTGTAATTGGCTAGGTTCCTTTCCCAACAGGACAGACCTATTGCCTCCCCCGTGTCAGAGTAAGATTAATTTTCCATAGCAAAACCTTGTTCCAAACTGGATGTCAGATTGCTTCTTGCATAATAGCTGGGAAAACAGAGGCACTGGCCATGCAGGATAATACGGAGTGATTCTTAACACAGCTAAATGGAAGGCTGTTAAAAAAAGATGTCCTAGCCCCTTTTCAAAGAAAAAGTGTGTTACTTCCCACTGGATATTTGTTGTTGTGGGGGTTTTTTTGTTATTGTTTTGGGGTTTTTTGACGTTTTGGTTGGTTGGTTGAAGTCATCTTCATACATTCCAGGCTTGTTATATGTTACGAAATGAAGAGGAAGTTGCCCACTTATTTCTTGTAGAACCAGAGAATTTCCCCAAAGGATCATGTTTGAGCTTTAAATATGTGCAGATGTGGAACTACTGAACGAGTGCATCCTATAACCCTCCTGCCTGCATCTTTGTTTTGTTGAAGGGGAGACCATAATTAGAGAACTAAAACAATGCTACTACTTGAATTATCATTCTGTGTGCTGGTGTGAGCTTTCACTGGGTACCTCCCATTATTTAGTCACATGGTAGAACAGACTTCCTGTATCATAGATAGCTTCTAGTTAGCTGAAAGACTTCTGTTCCTTCCATATTCAATGGAAACATTTGACTTCCATGTTATTAACCATTGAAATTTCATTTTACATCTGTGACATTCAATGCTTTTGTTAAAATTCCAGACCCTGGAAGAAAACGTGGCTTTGTATCCCCTTCTTCCCCTTGTTGCTTCCCTCTGCATCCTCCTGTGAGGTGTGTCTGAGAATATTCTTTCTTTAATATGGGAACAAAACCCATGGATCCTAGCCTTTGGATACTTTGGAGCCTAGTCGTCTTGTCCTTTGCAGATTGTGGGTTGCAGATCTTGTGACTGGTAAAATATTCAATTGCATTTCAGTGCGCTCTATTGGCTCAGTGGTCCCATTCAGATGTCAGATGTAGAGAAAAAAAGTACCCACTACAAAGGCACCATGTTTTGTTACTGAAAGTAACTCCGAAGATATGCAGAAATCTGCTATTTTGAGTAATTTCCTGTACTGTGCCCTTCACTGGCTTGTACATGGCAGTGAATGCTTAGGAAGCTGTAACTTTGTTCTGTTTATTGTCTCTTGCAGTTTCGACGCTGCCTTTTGCAACTCCTCTGCTTTCGCCTGATGAGATTCCAGAGGACCATGAAAGAGACACCAGCAGCAGGGAATGACAAACCAATACGACCAATAGTTATGTCTCAGAAAGCAGGGGACAGGCCAAAGAAGAAAGTGACTTTCAGCTCTTCCTCTATCATTTTTATTATCACCAGTGATGACACTGAGCAAATAGATGACAGCAGTAAACACAATGAGACGAAAGTAAATGTCATCCAAGTAAAGCCATTACAGGGATGAGCTGAAGAGACATGAGAATGAGATAGATTTCAGCCAGTAGACTGTTCAGGTTGGAGACCGGTTTCAGTGGCAGTGTGTGTGGGCTGCCAAAGGAAACCACATTCTCAAGCTGTGAAATACTGAAGGGATTCAGCATCTGAAGCCCTCCAAGCAGTTCAGTTTTGGTCACAGTATGGAAATCTTTGCTGACATTGTTGATGGATGTCTTTACTCTGAATTTTCTTAAAGCATATTTTAGGATTGCCATGCAGAACTTGGTCAGGCTGGAGGGATGCTCCAGCAGAAATGTTACAAAGTTCAGCAAGGACAAATGCAAAGTCCTGCACTTGGCAAGGAAGAATGGTGGTGCAGGACAGTAGGTCAGGCTCTGTATGCCTGGAATGAAGCTCTGTGGAAAAAGATGTGAAGTCCCGTTGCTCAATAAGTAGAGCATGAGCCTGCAGTGTGCCCTGGTAGCAAAGAAGGGTGCCAGCATCCCAGGCTGTACCAGCAGGACTGGAGGCAGTAGTCTGGAGTGATTATGGCCTCACCTCGGCTCTCATTAGACCACATCTAGACACTGCGTCCAGTTTTGGGACTCCGATACAAGAAATAGATCTATAAACTGGAGAGGAGTCACCCAAGATTGTCGGGGACTGTAGTACTTGGCCTCCGAGGAAAGGGTGAGGGAGATGCACTTGAGCAGCCTGGAGGTGAAACATCTTCAGGGGAACCTAATAGCAGCCTTCCAACAGAGATGAGGAACTCTTCAATGAGATGGATCCAGGTTCTTCAGGGTGACTTACATGAAAAGATCACAGGCAAAGATCACAGAACTGAGATGAGAGATTTGAATGGGATGTAAGGAAAAGCATTTTCACCCCAAGGACAGCCAAGCAGTGGAATAAGTCAGAATAAAGATTTCCTGAGGTTCCTTCAAGCCTCAGTTTTCCTGTGATCGCTGAACTGCCAGTGCACATAGTTATCAGGGAAGAGTAAGGAACGTTTGAAGTTGACTGCACTTTACTTGGTCTGAATTGATGCTTTGTGGGATGGGGGGTGGGAAAGTGATGTCAACAATGACTGGAGTTGTGGTTAAAGCAGAAGCTTCCAGAAAGCTGTCTGTCTGGACAGAGCAAGCCATTCTCTTGGTGCTACCTGCTAGGATCCCTGAGTTACACAGTGAAGAAAGTCATGCAAATTAAAGCACCAATGAAAAAAGGTCAGTGAAATGGCAAAATTGGATTTTTTGTTACAATATGCTCTTTATTCAACTTTGTCTTGCATCCGTTTTTTCTGTACCTGGACGATGAGCACCATCTGATATTAATCCTGAACCTGCTCTGGCACAAATAATGGTTAGGAAAGAGCAGGGTGACTTTTGCCTAAGTTGCAGTGTGAGCAATGATCATCTTGCTTGGAGCTCAGTGAACAGAACAGATAGATTTTTATTTTTTCTACCCTCACCTTTTTAAGTGTTGCTAGTACAAAATAGCAACAGGATTGTGCCCCAGACATGCCTTCCTGTCAGTACTGGGTAACTTAGAGAACTAATTTTGAATTATGGCTGTGAGTTCTTTACCACATCCATTGCAGCAGAGTCATTTCTCTGCCTCAATCTGCTAAATGTGCAGTCTGGATCTGCAACATGCAGCTTTTCCATCTTTATGAAAGCTTTAACCCAAGCAGTTAAGAAATGACTTGCATCCTCTTGCGACAAATCTTCTGACAGGTATAAAGGGAACATGCTGAATAACTGTTGGCACTGTAGCCATTGGTCTTGCAGTCAAGAATACAACTTCAAAATCTAGATCCTTTCAGCTAGTTCCTGGGGGATTGACCACAACTCAGAACAAGTGACGGACTTTATGCTTGTGCCTGTGCTTTTGAAGGGCAAATTTGTTGTATGTGCACCCCTCTAGAGCTTTGACACTGGTAAGCTGGCTCTGTGTTGTGTTTTAAAGTGCATTTGGAGTCCACTCTGGTTTCTAGATTAAATCATATAATCTGAGAGAAAACAGAGGATATATGCTTGTCTTTGTTTCTTTCATATTTGTAATTTTTCTTTTGCTACAAATGCATAGAGAAGTGGTCTTACCATGTCAACGATCTGCCCTTACTAAAACATGTTCATTGCAATGTCAAGAACTATGTTTTAAGCCAGTGATGACTACACCTATGCACATTTATATTTACAAAAGGAGAAATATGTATGCTAACATTCCATGTAATGATTCCATCCTTTTAACACCAGTTTTGATATTTTAATGTTTTCTGTATATTGAGCCTTCAGTGAATAATTAAATGGACCTTATTTATGTAATTTTGTTCTCAGTGAAATATTTTTTACCCACCAACTAGGAGATAGTTTGATATTATTGCTTGTTGGATACAGCTTGGAGAGTAGCGCTAGTGCCTGAGAAAACAATAGTATTTCAGTATTTCAGTTGACCTTTGTAAAGAACAAGTATAGGGTTTTTAAAGAGAAACTACCCACTGTTCAGATTTATGAAGATAAAATTTGAGTAATTAACAATAACAGCATGTGAATTTTTAATAATTGATATACAACATTTTTACCACTACAATATTTACTACACTGACAATTATGTAACAATATATGAAAACTAAACACTAGAATTTGTGGTAAATTTGTTACCTTAGCTAGTCTGTGTGAATTAATGGCCTAAAATTATAAATTTTGTGAACTGTTGGAGGCAGCTTCTTCTTATAGCCTGTCGTTGGCTTTGTAAGTGTGGCTGTGTGAAGTTAGTGTGCTTTCTCTTTGCTCATCTTTTAAACGTAACTGTTTTCTGTGCTTACTGCAGCACTGATGCAAAATTCACAACCTGCTATAGAATTTAAGCGTTGTAACAGTCAGTCTTTGAATAGCACCAGGTTATTCACAATTTTGTTATATATTTAAAAATTTAAAGTCTACCTTTGGTCTATTCTGGGTTTGTCACAACTGGATAGTTTATTACAGCGGAGATGCAGAGACTTATGCTGGACCTTTCTCTCCTATTAGAGGCAATGGAAGATGGTGAAAATTAGCATTTGAACCATTAGTTGTTCATTAAGTAACAGAAATGCAGACTAAGAGGAGAAGGAGAAAGTGTGAAGGACAGAAGGATAAGAACAGATGAGCAGGGTATATAATGTGTAAAAATTTTAAATAAACTAGTTGGTAAGAACTTTCATGATCCTGTCACACAAAGGGAAATGACAGGTAGTGTGAGTACCGTGATAGCCTCAGAGCCAATTAATTTCTCTTAGTGATGTTTCATTGATTTCATGTTTTACTAGAAAAATGCATATGATGATTTAGCTAGAATACCATTTTTAATCTGCAAATGCTGGGGCCTCAGTTGTGTTGTTGCCTCCCAGCACCTGGTGTGTCAGGACTCTGTTGGGAGGCATTTCAGCATCTCCTTCATGCTGGGAAAGGAATCTCCTCTCACCCTGTGTTGTGGGGAAGTCATGAATCCTGAAGCTGTGCCAAGCAACCTACCGGTGCCGGGGCTTCTGCTGCTGTGCTGGATCCCATGGAGGCAAGAAACAGTGGGATGGGAACAGATTGCTCCACAGTCTTGTGACCTTCCTCCTTTTCCAGCTCCCAGAAGAAACTAGGTTTGTGCTGAATGTATCTAACTTAATGCAGGAGAGTTGGGTCTTAGTAGTACAAGATTTTTTTTTATCACAGTGATTACATCAGTCAGGAGATCAGTATTCACAAGCATACCCTTTTTGCTCTTGTCCCCTGCATAACATTGGTCTCCTGCTGCTGTTTCCTGCTAGAATACTGCATCAGCGAAGTGAAATATGCAACCACTATACTGTGCTAAACCACCCAGAAAGAACAGCTTTTAAGAATACATTTATCCTGGGCTTATATAAACAACCTTCAGCTCAAGGACAGAATTTGATTGTCTAATATCCAGAGGTAAGAGATGAGAAAAATCTGGCTATGATGGTGGAAGATTTCACAAACTCATATTTGACACGCATGCAAACATCTCAGTTTGAAAATATCTGTTGTCAGGTATTTCTTTTGTCAGTCTATGTTACCACAGTTAAGAGCATTATTGTTTGTCTCTCATGAAGGGAAAGAGGAGGGGGATGAGGCTGGAACAGTCCCAGGGAATGGGAATGCCTGTTCCTGCTGCTACTAGAGGTTGGCAGTCTGTGCCCCTTTTGGGTTGGACTGATACTTGCACATGCCCCAGTCCCTCCCTCGGTGGCAGCAAAAGTGGGATGAAAAGCAGGAAGGAGAAGTGCACAGCTGATCTCCCTTTTGTTTTTGTTCTGCCGCAGGCAAGCACTGCAGCCTTTTAGTTCCACTTGCCTGATGTCCAAGGCTGCCTTGCCTGCTGCTCTGACCTGGCTTTACATTCCATTTATCCAGCTCAAACATAATGAATGCTTTTTTCTTGCTCTCTCCTTACCAGATTAGTATTGAAGAAAAACTTGTAACGCATTAAAGCTGAAGAGGAAATTAAATTGATTTTTAGTACAAATTAGAATGCACGTTATTAAGCGACAGACTTGGCATCAAGTGCTGCCTGTCCCTGTCCCTTTTTGCTTGTTTCCTTGCATCTTCCAACAGTGTTGGCGCTCCCTCTTGTGGTTTGGTCAGCCCAGTGCCTGCTGACCTGAAGAATGCGCCTGGCCTCCTAAAAACCCGTTTTCCTTACACGTTTTCTCTGCATATGGGAAGATTCGCTGTTTCATGTCTATTATATTTTGTATATATTGCATATACTTCTGTCTTTGAAAAATTATAGGAAATAGATATCTGTAACTAATGGGAAATCTGGCCTGTCATAGTGATAATTTGAGGACCTTATGTCCTTGCATGTTCTGGAGAATCCAGCCAGATAGGCTGGTTATATAGACTGTGTAGGCATGATGCCGGACCAGCATATTAAAGTGCTTCTAAATCAATTTTTTGCCTTGCTAAAACTTTCTCCAAGGGAAAGTAAAATTTCATCTGTTACTTCTCAAAACAGCCTGAGGTCTGCTCTGTGGGGGAATAAAGTATATGTGTATCGATTAGCCATGCTGATTTTCACCAGTCTATCTTCATAGATAAATTATTGAGACTGAGGCCAGGATATAGCATAGAATTATTAAAACCCACTTAATAGGCTTTCTGCCACCTTCTTATTTATTTATATTAACTGAATTTCTGTTATTTTAGTGGACTTCCAGGTGTAAGTAAAATGGGATTTTATTCCTGTGAGGGATAGATCTGAGATAGTAATGAGACAATATTCATCATCTTCATATATCCCATTGTCTTCATGGCTTATCTAACTGACTTGCAACAATATGCCCTCAATACACTGTGCCTTTCATTTGATTCGCTGTATTGGTGTGAGGTGAGTATTGAGTACATGGGATGGGCTGTGACTGATATCTAGAACAGTGTTAGTGCAAATTCCATCTGCAATGACTCTTTTCTAAGGCATCCTGAAGCCTTCAGAAAGAGGCATTTACACAATTGGGCAGGGTTTTCTTTCCTTATGCCAAATATGCATTTATTTTAGCACCCTTTCAGTAATGTGTCTGCTGGTAGGGTATGAGGAGAGTTTAAAGTATGCTTGTGGACTCTTGAACATGAATTCTGTTTATCCTCCTGGAGGTAAAATACAGAAGAGGATTTTTGTCCACTTCTGAATCCTTTCATCACTGAGCTTAAAAGATCTTTTGGGTAGTTAGTGTTAGTACAGCATCTGTGTACATCACACAATACCAGTGTACACCTCAGTGTCACATGATGGCTTCTATTTTTCATGATTTGTGACTTTATAGCAATAGTTGTAAAATAAGTGTTTAATTGAACCCATCAGAAAACAGTGAAACTTTGCAATCCACAGAACTACGTATGGTTTTCAGTTTCTCAGTTGCCTGAAAAGCTTCTAAGTAATGAGATAGTAGAACAGGATGGGGAAAAAAAACCGTGTAGGAAGACATTATTTTCTTTTCAAAACCACTAGAAAAATGCCTACTTTTTCTTCTGGTGTGAGGAGATGATAGAGCCGTATGACTCGTACATACTTAGGATGTTTAAGAGTATATAACAGCATCTAGAGATGCTCAGTAAATAAATAGTTCAAGTAAGATATCTATTTATGGCTACACAAAATAGTCCAACTCACCAATATTAGATGTATTTAAAATTTTAAGTAAAAGCTCAAGATATAGCAGTCTGTCTTCTGCCCTGGAGCTACTTGTATTAATGTCAATAGCATGTCTGGTTTCCAGAGAATTACTATGAAATGTACTGAACAGTGGGGAACATTTGCTTCAACCACTGTTTTGAAATGGCTTATTGGTACCTACTGCTGCAATAAGGTGTGATAGAATAATAATCATATTTATTTTGAGTTTTCTCTAACTACATTTTATACATCCAGATCAGGGTATTGTAAGAGACACTCAGCTTTTAAAAGAAATTTGGGAGACCGTATGCTGCCAATTTCCAAGGTGAATGAGAAATTAGTGATTAGAAAAGGACATGTTGCTACCTAAAGTGGACAGAATGTTTCTCAGGAACAGTACGTTCCAAGCCTTAGCTTGTGAACATCAACTCCTAATAACTGTTCCTTGAAACACTACAAAGAGGCATATAAATGATCGTGTCTTTCTCTGAAAGGTAATGAACAGCCACAGAAGTGATGTTGAAAATGTCACATATCAGAAAGTTTGGTATTCATGTCTTCCTTTCTTTATCTAGACATTTATTCTTATATGAAACAGAATTTTCAGACTAACAAAGCATTGGGGTTTTTTTTTCTGAGTTAAGTCCCTCCCATGTTCTTATTTTTTTCTGGGTATTTTTTTAAACTAGTTTTAACATTCTTTCATCCAGATTGTGTTCCTTTCCAACAGAAAGGCTCAGATGTGTGGACTCTGCTAAGTAAAGAGGGAAGCACAATATATTTGGGATCTCTGCCTTATTGCAAGGAGGTTTGTGAAGACGTCTTCAGTTTAGCAGTGGGGAAAGGGACTGAATTGGTACATACAGAAATTTTTGAGAGAAGGATGTGCAAGTGAGACAGCATATACTTTAAATCTAATGATACCATATATTTATTTAGTGCATAACACACCGTTGTATCTGAACACAGGGGATTCACTGATCCTAAGAATATGTCAGCTTCCATTGGAAACGGCTTGAGATATGAATCAGTTACATAGCAAGACCATTTTATATCCCAATGAGGGATATATCATCCTGCAGAGGGAGCTGTTGGGTTATCAAGCCAAACATGACTGCTGTATTTTTATTGCTGGAATTTGACTTCTTTTGTGTGTGTTCTTGTTGTGTCATTAGTTTTGTTTGTTTGTTTTATAGTGAGCTTGGATGAATGCTTACAGATTTAGTTTTCTTCAGGCTTTGCCCCATTTTGCAGGAACTCATAAACTATTTGTCCTTCCTAGAGGTGACAATTACAAGATTAGTGCTTTCTCTACAAAGGAAACAAGATAGGAAAAGAGGTTCATCCTGTTCCAGAGTACCAAGGACAATGCTTAATTTGTATAAAATGCAGCAGATCTCACAAGGGTACAAGCTGTCCAAGCGCCATATCTGGGTTTAGAGTGCTCTGTGCAGATGGGAGCAGAATTCTGCTGTGACTGGGGAAAGAAGAATTGAGTTATTTTCACGGGAAAGACTTAATATCAGGGACAGTCTGATGTAATATGTACAGAGAAGGGATGGTCTTTACTGATCAGAATTTAATTGGTTGCTGTTTCTAGTTCTAATTATACTGTACCGCACCATTGCTAGATGTCCCCCACACCAGAAAGCTGCACTCCTGGTTGTTCTTTGCCAGTCTGCTAACGTGACTGTGTCTGGCATTGCCTTAGAGGTTAGCAGTAGACACATGCTGGATTATGATTGTCAGACTGTCAATTCCCCTTGGGAAGCTAAAGCTGTTCCATTTGTATTATATGTGGACTCAACTGAAAGACGGAGCTAAGAGATTTTTAATTCCAAATAGAAGCTCAAGAGATGTTTTATGCTGCAGCACCTTCCTACTTGTAAGTTAGCACTCTACCTCATATTGTCAGATCTTCAATGTTCAGTTAAAGCAGTTATTTTGCTTTCTTCCTAAAAGAAGGCACCTATGGGTGCCAAATCCACCCATTTCAGAACAAAACAAGTCTGAAGAACATAGCAAGTAAATTTCACCATGTCAGTCCATTTCCTACTGTTTGTGACACTTTTCCCTTTTTTTTGGAGCCATTTAGCACCTATGAGCAAAATGTATCTGTAATCTGCAAGATTTTCTGTGTTATGACAGAAGTGTCTTTCTCAGAGTCAGTGTGTGTCCAAGAGAGCTTCTATTCTTTTCACAACCATTATTTGCTCTAGTAAACTCTAAGTATGTGTTGCCTAGAAATAGTTTTCTTGTATTTTCTGGCTTATCCTTGTTCTTTTCCAGTCCTCCTAAAGTTGTTTTTATAACCTTTTTAACGTGGTCTCCACTGGCTCTTGTTTAGATAATATTGGAGAGTTATCTACTCATTGCATTTTCCTCTTCTAAATAAGAGACAAGCATGCTTTAATTTTAAAACCTGATCGTTTTTCCCCAGCAGGTTGTATTTTCAGTCCAGAGTTCTCAAATGTGGCTAAATTTTGGTCAAGTCATAATGAAACCTACAGACTTGCAGTATCTTTCTCAGCGATACTTTCCAAATCTAACTTGCTTAAAATTAAGGACAAGGATTGCTAATATTTTCATATGCTGAAGAATGTTTATCAAAGGGCTGAGAAATATGCTGGGGGAGGAGGAAATACCAGCAGGATCTGGAGGCCAGGAAGCAGTATCTCTGCTGCAAACTGTTCTTCCCTTCCTACCCAGTGAAGCACATGGTTCTCCTGGTACCCCTTGGGTCGCTTTCTGTCTCAATTAAAATTAATAATTTGTAAAGGCTTTCTTCCACATGCTCCTTGGACTGTACTTCAATTTGCTGTATAAACATGGAGAGCTTTCACAGCAATTTCACATTCCTGTAAAACTCTATGCCAGTACTTTAGTTAGGTTCTGGCTTTATTTTTTCCCTATCCCACAAATGTCTTTGTAGGTCAGTCATCTCAATGCTACTCTAAACGGCCTTGGAAAAATATGACCATGCAAGCGAAATCTCTTGTCTTGGGTGCTTCAAGATGAGTTCACAATGATGCTCCTTCCCACTGCATGTCCGGAAGTCCTGAAAATAGCAGCAATATTTTTCTGGCAGATCTGCTAGATAGAAACTGCCCTCCCTGATTTGAGTGATGTTTCAGTTTTGTTCTATCAAACCTGTGTGGTACAGAAATAATTTTACTCAATCCTTTATTTCCCAGGCAGGCTGGTAGGAAGAACCTGCAACCTTCAGGCAGGAAGAACTCTGACTGAAAAGCTCTGGTCTCACCTAGTTCCCATGCGGAGGCTCAGGTATAGACCATCCACCCAGTATCCTTGCAAAAAAGCAGTATTACTAAACAGAAATATTGGCTCACTTTGTCACTACAGTGTCATTCTTGAAAAAACAACCAACCAACCAAAAACAACTCCAGAGACTTGTTCAGCTTATCTTGAAGCAGATACATAAGTTTGATTAAATGCCAAATTCTGAGCATTCCATTGCCTGTGTTGACTGAAAACTATTGATAGTGATGCTCATCACAACTGCATGGCCTCAAGCTGTGGCTCTATAAGGGTGCAGGTCTTCTGTAGGTCCTGTATAAAATTTATTATACCTGTGGATGTCTTGAATCTCCTAGAGCATCTCAGGTGTCAATAGGAACCTACATGGGTGCAAAAGTGTGAAGAGTTAGGTCTCTGCTGACTAAACTGAAAACCTATACATTTATCTCATACCTAAGCATCTAAATTTTATGTGTCCAAATACGGGTGTCTGAATTTGGGCTTGAATTTTCCCCAACCTGGCCGTTTGAAACAATGACTCAGTCATATCACTTTGTGAGTTTTATTGAGGGCTCTTCTTTCCTTCCTCTTTCTCTCTCTTTCTCTTTCTCTCTTTCTCTCTTTCTCTCTCTCTTTCTTTCTTTCTTTCGCAGAATACTATGAACTTCACCTGGACAGTTTGGATCCCTGGCAGCTAATGATCTCATGTCCAGGATGTCACATGTAATAAAGCTTTACCCAGGTGCATGATCTGGCCCAGTTTTTTGCAGTTATATCAGGTGGCTACACAGTTTGAGGCAAGCTGTTGTCTGGAATGTACTCTGTGTGTGTATTGTAATCGTTGCTAGTTCCTCATGTAAGTTTGACCCTGATGAATGCAATTCCACTAAATGGTGTAATTTCCTTGGAATAGTGTTCTCTGACTGAAAAGCATTGCATTGAAATATTTTTGGCTAGCAACACTTGGGAAGAATGAGACAAACAGAAGTCTTTCAGTCTTTTCTATAAATAAAAAGTCTTTCAACATGTTTATGTCATCCCAAGTCTGTAGGGATTTTTGTCATTTCAAAGTGAGCAGCTGCTGAAGTATTATGGGCTTCAACAGGAGACAGTTAATGCTACTACAAAAGTAGCACAAGAGATGGAGGGAAACTGTTGAGAATATTACTCCTGAAAACCATGTTCTAACTGAAATAGCTTTCCTTAGGAACATATAATTAACTTGAAAAAGATAAATTTGACTTCCCCACAAAGACTAAAGCACTGTCAATTGAAAAATTTTGTTTCTGAGAATCTTTCAAGTCCAGTGCTGTTTGTTCCTTCATACTTGCAGTAGTGTTCTGAATGTAAAACAGTTTTTAACTTGGTTTTATCAGTTTGTTGGCAACCAGTGAAAAGGAGACGCAAAATGCTGCCAAATCAAGATTGCAGTAATTTGCATGCATTTAACATTCTGGGGAAACTAACTGCATGGGATGCAAGGCAAAAGGGACCCCAACACAAAGCTTCTCCAGTAGTACCTACTTTGCATCCTGAAACAGTGGCCATCTTCATATGGCTTCTCCATCATTGTACTGCCTGATCACCCCAAATTGTCCTCGCATTTCTCTACAGCAGGACAGTACTATATCTCATACAAGTAAACAAGCTGAAGACAGGCCCCACAGGAAAGTCTGTGGCAGCAGAAGGAATATTTGTCTGTAATTTAGTGGTCTGTGAACCCTCCCACTCTTGTAAAGGCAACCCCTACAACAGAGATTTGAACCACTTCTCTTACCAGGCAAGAAGATATACTTACTGCTGCTAACAAAGAAGGAGAAAGCAGTTCTTGATCAGAGCACCACAGGGGGGTGATTTTTCTGATGGAGAAAGTAATTGTCTTTCATTAAATAACTTGTAATCCCAAACCTCAACATTGCTTTCCTTAGCAGCTCTTTTAGGTTTTAAGAACATTTCAAAGTTACATTTAATTCCAATGTCTAATTATTTCTTTAATCTTCATTTCAAAAAGCTGTTGAGCTAAAGGTCACAAAATGCTAACTATAAATTTCCCAGGTCACTGCCTTTCAGCAGTTGTTACTAGAATGAGCAAAAATGTTATGACTGCAAAATGGATTAAATATGCTAAAATATGTTTTTACTCCTACTGTCCTAACAAACGTGAAGATCACAAGACATAATGATTTAGCAGACATTTTTCCATGGCTTGATCAACTATTGAGTTAACAAATGACTCCCTTTCAAATACAATGTAACAGCAATGTTGAACATTTCTTTATATCAGCTGATGACTTAGTTTCAAGGTACGCTGGTGGACATAGTGGCTGTCTTTCCACAGTGCAGCACGTAACAAGTTCAAACCTTTAAAATGCTGAACATGTAAAAGCTTTGTCTGTCTTGGAGATAGACATTTCCTTAATTCTGTGAAAACAGGGCACAGGGGTTGAGTGCCTTCCCAGCTTGTTGTCTTAGACTTCATCATCTGCCAGATTTCCCTACAAGCACTCTCACAGTTGGCTCTCGGTATTACAATACATCCCTAACAGCAGCAAGATTTGGAAAATCATTAGTAAGAGGACAAATGTAAGTACCTTGGGGGTGAACTTTCTGGTTTGTTTTTGTATTGTGCCCATCGTGGTTAATGTTAACCCTAAGTATTTGACAGGTGCCATTACAAACCATGATGTCTGCTCTGGAAAGGAGCAGTATTGGCTATTGGCACACTCATTCATTATGCAAGAAATCTAGCTGAAGGAAATTTTGAAGTCATAGCTCCAAATGGAAAAGACAGATCCCCATAGAGACTGTTCAGACTGACCTTGGGTAATAAAATACCATTTCATGTTCGTGGACGTAAATCCATCATGGACTGCCTTGTTGGCAATGCTAGTAGCAGTACTTCAGCTCATGCAGGGTAGATAAGCAGAAATGTAGTTAAGCAGGAAAATAAGTGTAGCTTAAAACAATGTGTTGCAAGCACTTAGATGAAGCAAGAGTCAGAGAAAATCAAATGAGAGCAAAATCTGCTGTAAAAAAGGTTTTGGCCTGGGCAAGGCCACTGGTTAGCAGTGAATTATGAAGCATCTGAGCCATAGCTATGGCAGGGCAGAAGGCACATAGCAATAAAGGTGTTACCTAGGAATTAGGGAGGCAGGTCTGTGGCAGGAGAGAGAGCTGGGCAGGAGGTGAAAGCAGGGCAAGCTTAGAAAATCTGGTAGGAATCTGATATGCACAGAAATAGATGCCTTTTCCTGCCTCAGGATATCTTTCTGAAAATGGGCTAGCTGCTGATAGTGTAGATCTGTTGTTGATGATATACAGAAGCTATGTTTTAGCTGCTAATTTGCCAGAGATGTCACTCAGAAAACCCTGAAATCTGTCCCAAAATTAAATAAGAAACTCTATTTGATGTGAGTTGAATGGCGATTAATTGCTACAGTTGAGTTTGCTGAGTCAGAGCAGAATTCATCTCACAGGTCACTTGGTTGATATCAGCAGTGCTAGCTCACCACAGAAGAGATTGAAGTCGGCGGGAGATGGGTGTAGGCAGTGCCTACGCAGTTATTTAACAGATTAAATTGCTTTGACTATCTGTGGATTTGTTTTCTAAATGAAGTTATACTTTTCCTCCTCCCTCTCTTTTGCATTGGTTTTGTCAGCTGCTGTTGTTTACAGGAAGCATTAGGAGAGAAGCAAAGCTACAGACCCAGCAGAGTTCCTCAAGGTCAGCTATTATAAGGCTGCTGTCTATAAACACCATTGTGCACGTGCTGTCAAGTCCACAGGCTTTTCATTCCCAGCAACTGCAATTTTCTGTTAGTGGTAATTGGGAGGTAAATCAGGGCCTTATGATATCAAGCCACTGAATCTGTTTCATATCTATTCTGTTTGGTTTGCATGACCACTGAGAAGCAGTTGGTATGATTTTCATATTAGCTCATCTTAATGCTTAAGGGTGCTTGGATATCACAAAGGATCACTGGAATTCAAGGGCAGAAAAAGTACACCACAGACAAAGAAATGCATGTTTTCTGAGGCTTTAAACACAGTAACAATAAAACCAAATAAGAGACAGTTATATTGAAATACTGTGGCCTGTTGGTGACCCTCCCAGTAGAACAAATTAAACTAAGATTAAACTCCTCAAAGTCACTTGTAACAGCAAGCTCAGACCCATGCTGGTATCATTTTGCAATAACACTAAGGAGAAGTGGGGCTGCCCTTTCCTGTACTCTGTAGAGCTGAGCAGATCTGGCCACAGGGCAAGAAACAAAGCTATCAGTGTTGTGTTAGCTTCTGGCTCTGCAGATGGGCCTTTTCTTTCACAGTCACACTCCTTTGGCAGTATGTGACCTGCGACTAGCAATGACAACACTTTCCTGGCATATGCTGCTTGTAACACACGAGGGAGAAATGCATGTTTGCTTTTTGGCTTTTGGGTGCAATGCTCCCAGGTCATTCCAGTACCTCCATTCCTATCTGCATTTACATCCATGTCAATGCTTCCTCTTTGACACTAATAGAAGTACATACTGTCCTGGATTTCTTTCCCAAACTGCAAAATGTCAGAAAAGACTTTACTCTCAAACCATAGTTACCTTGGGCAGAGACAAAGCAAGCATGGAAGGCTTAAGCTGTAAAGGAATATAATAAGGGAGGAAAGTCTTCAGTTAAGAAACTTAAATAACTTTTTGCAGTCTTGATTGCCTCTTGCTACCTGCAAAAGCCATGATGAAACAGTTGTCTTTAAAGCCAGATTTGTCTTCTGGACTCATGCTGAGAGTTCAGCTTGTTAGATATGAGAAGATATTTTTCCAAATGGATTACAGATTTGGAGAGGTAAAAACTGGGACAGGTTCATACCTGATGTCATTCTTTAAAGACACACCAGTTCTAAGCCCATTGTTAATAAGTGCCTGCTGGAAGATGAATCAAAAAATCTGATTTTACATTCTTTTTTGTATCACTGTCAACCTACAGTTAGTCTGCATTGTGCCCTATAGGGTCATCTTCAGCTACAAAAGACTAATGAAGATGCCCATGCCTGCCTTTAGTTCAGGAAATGCATCTTTCAGTTTCAGTGACAAAACAGCTAGAAATTTAACCTGTTTCATCAGTCCTCACTGTGAAATCATTTTGTGGGGAGAGAGCCCCTGGCTTGGGGTTACAGTATTAAGACATGGTGTTTTTTTCACTTTTTAATGTTTTAAATCGGTTGTAGAGTGGTATCTCTCAACTCTTTTCTGTCAAGCAGATGTGGCAGCTAAACCAAGATGAATGGGCTGGCAGCTGTCACTGGAGAGATGTTATAAAGCCTTCACAGGTAGCATTTTGCTGTCAGCTGCACCAGAGGTGTCATGAACTGAAGTGGCCTGCAGAGTGAATTTTCCTCCCTGAGCTAACTATGCCGCTCAGCAGCATGGCTAAAACAAAATTTTGAAATCCTAAACATGAAGTATTGTAAGCAGAGACCTACATGGTTGCTCATGTTGTGAGAAGCAGAGGTGTCAGAAAGGAAAGAAATAGGACCCAGAGCTGGGGAAGGGACTGGAGAGACCATTTTCCCTCTCCTGCCACTGCTGAGTGATCAGAAGGCAAGTCAACAGCAGCTGGTGGGTCTTGGGTTCCCTCTCTCTTCCATGTGATACATGCTTAAAAATAGACTGGTTTTCCAAAATGTCCAATACCTTGCAGTCTTAGGGTAGCAACCTCCTCTGCAGCATTTTTGCATCAATTGGTGACTGCCTTAATGATGCAAAGGTTTTAGTCAGAAATGTCACCTTGGGAATAAAGTCGCTAAGCTTATTGCAATCAGATCCTACCTTATTTCGTGGGGCTGAAGTAACTTAAACCCACCTGAGACCCGTAGTGAAAGTATCCCACTTTACAATGAAATCATAGGTGAAAGAAAAATAGTACAGTCTTGAGGGCACTGGAAGTTCCTAATGCCATTCTCAGCTTAATAGCATTTGCAAACAAGATTTACAGCATGGGTGGCTATGCAGTCACCTCCAGACATTGATCTCTTCTTTCCTTTGAAACAAAAAACTATAAAAACTGGGTTTATGGTCACTTTTGTGGGCAGTCTTGGTGTGTTAGGAAAACATGTTTCAGTGAAAAAGGTAGAGAGGTTTTGGGTTTGCACATTTGTCCTCTGTAATTAAGGGTTGTGGGAGGCACAGAGCTGTCAAGGACGTGAGAGGTCAATTTCAGTGACAGGTTTTTAAATATGTCTTAGCATAAAACCTTCCACTATCATTATCAAAACAGCTCTGTCTCTTAGAAATACTAAACTCCATAATAGCTGCAAGCTTACAAGTGCAAGGGTTAGGAAGAGCAGAATAGCGAATGTTGCTTGAAGGTTTCGTTAATGTGCAGAGCTGTTTAATTAATCAGTGCTTGTATCTATTTATTAACCTGACAGCTGCTTCCCTCATCTCCATCCCACTGTTTGTTGACACCTCATTTGCTTCTTCATTTTTTAGAGAATGGAACATTAAGGCAGTAAAAACTGGTGTAAAATGTGACTGGTATGGGGATAACAGAGCTAGTGTAAATTAAATCTTTCATTGATTTTTCTTGAAAGGGAAGGTGACCCTACTCTGTGTGAAGCTGTAACCATGGCAGCAGATCTAGTCACTGGGAAAAAAATGATGCTGCTTTTACAGTGGGAGGTGGAAATGGACACTCTGAGCTGAATGTTTTCAAGCCCATGATTGGGAGCTATTCGTTTAATAGGCTTTGACTTTGAAAATAGATTATGCTGCTGTGTTTCTCACAGAAAAGATGTCAGTGGGAAGAGACCACATTTGGGAATTGGGCTACAGCAACACAAAGAACTGAGGGACACTTGCATTAGAAGAAAGCCAAATCCCTGATGATAGTTTCCAGTAACAGGTGTTAGGGACACAACAGTGTGTCCCAGATACATAGGGATCAACTGTTACTTAGATAAAGGATCTTTACATCATTGGCTGTGTAAAGGGACCTTGAAACATTGAAAAAGGGCCTGCATGTAACCAGGAATTCAAGCCATAACGGGTAGGGGGCACTGTAAGTCTCTGAACTCCTTGACAAAGAGAGAATTGTCATTATTGCCTGGGAAAGAGGGCAGCATGGATACTGAGCCAGCAAGGTCAGCTTGCTTGCCTAAAGTTGGAGAGAAAAATGTGTGTCAAAGCTAGTGCTGGAAAGCATGATCTTCAAGCCCACGCTCAGAGCATTCCTGATCCTGCACCAGTTGCCCCCACAGCTGCCATAGTGCCCTCCCAAGCTGTGCACTATGTGCTTAATTTGAGACCTCAGTCCCTCTTTCTAGTTACATCAAGAAAAGTTGACCTGGACTCCAGAAACAGAAACTTGTTCCACAGCAGCGCTTTGATTCAAAACCAATTTTGTTATCCCTGCTGTGCTACATAACCATGGTAAAATAAAAAACACTTGTTCTTGTAAAGTCAGGTCAGAGAGAGACATAAAGAGAGACATACAAGCTGCTGGTTCTGCTTGGCTTTGATGGTGGTTGCTCCATAGACATATTCTCTGAAGTAATACATATCCAATCGGAATTCAGAGGAAATAAGAGAAAACAAGAAGCAACTTCAAATGCAGTATTGAAAATCTAGTGGTATCAGGAATTCTGCTCATTGACAGAGCTGGGCATGCTGCATGCTTTCCCCAGTGGTATGCTTTTTGTATACAATATCAAAAGATTCCCCTTCGAAATCCAAGTATCTGATCCCAAACTTCCTTACCAGTTGTACAAAAGGCTTTGGCCTTGTTTGTGCCTCCTGGAGACACAACAGGCATAAGACTTGCTGCAGAGAGGCCAGTCACATTTCCAGTGGAGCCATCAAGAAGTCTGTTTCTCAGGTGGTGACTGTTTTTGCTCCAATAGAGATGTCCCCTGGGGTTTATATCTACAGCACTGTCCCCTTGGCCAAGCTGAGTGGGAAAGGGATTGTAGGCAGGCAGCAATGGGAAAGGGAATTTGCTTCAGTAGGCAGAGAAGAATGTAAGAGTCTTCAAAACAGATTGGTTTGAGGGTAATGATCAAAGGAGAGAAGCAAAGGTCAGAGAAAAAGGCAATTGTGAAGGATAGAGAATCAGAGGATGAGAGAAAAAGAAATTAAAAAATTGGCAAACTCTTTAATGATCTTGCTTGTGGATTTCAAAGGAGGAAAAGGATCAGACTTCCTTCAGTGCTGGGTCATTGCTGAAAGACTTCACTCATATCCTCAGAAGATGCATTTTCCATCTTGACAACTAACAAATGATTGTTCAGGCTGACTGGCAAACCTCTTTTTCAATAGACTAATCTGCTATTGGAATTATTCTGGCACCATTTTTTTGAGTAGGAATTGGAAGAGAAACAGAAAGAGACAAAAAAACCCAGATCTCTCTGCTTCCCCACTTCCCTTTCATATGAATCCCTGCTTTTTCCACCTCATAACTAATTCTGATGCTGTGCAGGAAATATATATATATATATCCAAAATAGTAAATGGGAAGGGGGAAAGGGAGAACTGGCCACAGAAAGGCAGGAAAAGAGAAAATAACAGAACAGAGCATTCAGTGGCAAGAGAACAATAGAGGACAGGAGAAGACACGAGAAAAAAAATGAAAACAATGTGATTTTTAGGGGAAAATGCTGATGCAGATGGACAGATTTAGGATGGCAAATAGCAGATACAGATATGAGCAGTTAGTGGATGCATAAGGTTAAGCAAGATTTTGTCCCAAACTTCTATTCAGGCAGTGGATAAAACTTCAAATATTGTTTCAGTTTTAGCATATAGTTAGAAAAAACCCCTTATAACAAATCAAGCAAAAGCTTTAATGAACCTCTGTTGGTTATTTTTGCATAACCTAAGCAAAACTAGCAGGGCATATTTCTAAATGACTAAAAAAGCTTGTTAAAAGCCTTTGGCAAGATTAACTTCGTGTGATTCAGATTAGCATATTGAACAGGCATAATCATACTCCCAACAGGAGATAAAAATGTCCAGTTTTGCAGAAATATTTGATTTTTGCTGTACTGTGATCAGTTGCATACTGTAGCCACATTATGTTAGGAGTTTATTAATTGTAAAGCCACATAATATGAAATAGCTTCTAGTGGTGTATGGTACCTGCATATTAATCATAAAAACCTCATTTTGCTTAGCAAAGGTGATATTAGCAGCCCCCTGGAGGAGTTGCTTCTATGCTGAGAGCTCAGAATAGTCCACAAAATGCTCTAATGTGCACTGATCTGGATAACCATAGTACTAAAACGTTCTCTAGGCTTTGATACAGCTCAGTTTCAACGTGGAGGGTAAATACTAGTGCATAAGTGCATCTGGATGTGTGCTTATGTGCAGAACAAAAGGAAAAACACAGGTACACAGAGAAGGCAAACTGCTGCTGTAGAACATGGGCCTTAGTTAAGGGGTTGTAGCTGTTGAGTTACTCTATTATTTATATAAAAACTCATGGTTTGGATCCTGGAAATGCTAATCCCCACTTCTGATAACATTCATGTGTTCTTTGGATCAAAAATGCATTAAACTCCTAAAAGCTCTTAGTAGATGCCTGCAGCTCCCTCCCTGGCAGCTGCGTGGTTGCAAACTGAGCCAACAGGGGATGAACAAACTACTGAGGAAGTCTTTTGACAGAGGTGACAGAGCTGAACATCCATGTAGGCAGAACCCTGAGGCAGATGCCTGTTAGTCTGAGCATACAGAAAGCCCCTACTTCAAAGCCAAAGCATTCTAACAGTGAGCTAAATAATAAATTCCTTGAAAACTGGCCTTTGTTACAAACCTTTTCTCCTTGCCTCCTTTCTCCTTCTCCTCTCCACTACCCTATCTGTTGTATTATTTTGGATAAGAGATTCATATCAGTGCTTGAGCAGAGGTTAGTTTCACCATACTGAGTAAGAAATTCGATCACAGGGAACAGTGACTTTCTCTAATGTTAATTAACAGGCTAACTGCTTCCCTGCTTGTGATTCATGTTGAAGATCTCAGATGCTAACTTACAGTACAGAAAAACAAACCCTGCCTTGTATAAACTAGAGGGTGAAGAATGCCATCAGTATGGGTAGGAGTTTGAAGAGATCCATGGGTTCAGCTTTTTGGGGATGTGAGCCGCCTATTCACTGGTTAGGATAACGGAATTAAATTAGAGGAATATTAAACTAGAAGTGTCAGGGTGATGAATAACATTGCATTATCAAAATCACACAGATTACAGTTTTGCTTTTTTATTAGCTATCTCCTTGTTCTTCTATGTAAAGCAACCAGGGTGCTCTTTGCCAAGGCTATATTGTATCAAACAATCTGTTGTACTCATCATTTTGGCTCATGAAAAATAATTCCTCAGGGAAACCTTTCTTGGTCACCACCTTGCTTGCATGGATATGTAGCTTGAATGTTGACCATCCTTTCTCATCATTACCTTTATTCTTGTTCAGAGTAGAAATGCATGCAAATGTCAGAGACACAAAAGCTTTTCCAAATAAGAAGCTAAGCAGTGAGCATTGCTCAGGGTTTGCTGGTTTCCTTCAGCAATGTCCTTCACCTGATAGTGAATTCTTTCACAGACAGAGGGCTGCTCCTAGAGGTATCATGCATAGGAAGAGGAAGACTTCTCTTAGTGATGGGGTGGGGATAAAAATACCCAGCTGACAGACTGCAACACATATTTCTAAAATGCTGAGGAGGTCTAGTTCATGTTTTTCTTATGCCTGACAATTCCTGTCTGCTGACACTTCGTTATTTGTACTGTGTTAAATATCACTCTATCACTAGTATACATATCAAACATTGCACTGGGGCAAGGTCTGACAGTAATGACACCCTTTGTTTTGTATAATCTTTAAAAGTGAATTGTGCAGTTTTTCAGTATTTCTCTTCTGAGAGCACAGGTTCTGTTTCTTGCTTACAGGCTACGTATCCATCGCATTGTACTGTTTCACAGAATGAAGAAGAGGATTTAATGGAATAAATACTCTCAGACAAAGATTTGTGTCCATCAGTATGTATTTAAAATTACATAGTAAGACTGTAAGTGTGCAGGGGGGTCCACCAGTGTTGACACCCTGCCTGCCCTTCTGGCCAGCTCTGACCGTGGGCCAGAGGAGCACCTGGGAGTAAGGAAGAGGGAAAAGCTCAAGAAGAGGGCTGAAGCACACACTGACATTGATTTTTCAGTCTTGTGTCATCTTCAGCAGCCTGATCAATTTATATTTACATGAGTTTACTTTAAATTTTATCCCTGGAGGAACGACCTTGATGCAGAAGCCACCATGAAGAAAGAGCTTCCTTGTGTCCAAGAGCTAACACGATGCAAGGCTCCCAGTGTAACCCTCCAGGATGTCACTTGTGCTGGGACTGGGCCCTTCCAGACAGCGACTCCTTCAGTGCAGCATGTGGACTGCTGACATCACCAGCCACCTTATCCCACATCTAGCATCTAATTTAGGGTATCTCACAATTCCAACACAGAAACACTGTTCTGCCCACTCCTGTGTTGACAGAAGGGCAAGATCATTTAGAAAGCCAATGTTACTCAGAAACACCCTCAAATTTCTCTCTAAGTTCATCTGGTTTGGGCCTCTGAACCAGTGGGCATAAAAGCCACCCAGCACACAAGTCAGGAGGGTTACTTGCTGCTTTCTTTGAAAACATCGACGCAGCTGAAAATCTGTCCCTTTCTCCCTTAATCCTGTCTTCCCCTTTCTTTTGTGGTTCAGTGTTAGGGAATCAAAATGCCAGGCAGAATATTCAGCAGCTAATTGGTGGAAGGATGAGCAAACTAAAATAACTAGGATCAGTGGGAGCAAGCTAACCTTCTTCTGTGAGGAAACATGTGAGTAGATGTATTAGTAGACAAAATAATGTTTGGTTTTGGATTAGGTGTACTGTCCTGAACTCATTGCAGTAATTTAGGTGAAAAACAATATAAAAGTTAAAAAACAGAGCAGTGGCAGAAGGAAGGTTTTGTTTTCTCCCAGGGCAAACTAGAAAATTCACGCATACCTTCCCATAACTTGTTCTGTAAGTTCTATAACTTCCTTTCTGTGACTGGGAGAACATCCAAATGAAAATGTTTTCATTGCAAGTATAATAAAAAAGTGGGTACCACGTAAGTTTCACCAGATGCCTGTGGGTACCAGTGGAGATCAGCAACAAAAAGTACTTGTTCAAAGAAAAGTCATAAATTAATTAGATGATTCTACTGGATGCCTCATCCTTGATTAAAAGAGTACACCCCTCAAGATGTCATGGCTGAAAAGTGGAAATCAACCACACAAAAATTTCACTATGTAACAAAATACCTTGGGATCCATTCTATGAAGTAAATAAAAATGATTTATTCACTCACTATTCTCCTTTTGAGGTAAGTACATATTTCAACAATTAAACTGATAGACATCTCTAGTTTTGTTGGCTCAGAAAGGATGTTTACTTTCCTACCTGCATCTGGCCTCCTACATCACTCAAGATAGAAGACCACAGTGTATAAGCTTTTTTCCTCCAGAGTCTCTGAAACAGATTGGGATTCCTAGACAGTGATGCACATTGGGAACCAGAGGAGGTGCCCAACAGATGGCTTGGGAGACTTCAAGCCAGTTCTCAAAAGCAATTTAGGAATTAAAGAGCTGATGGGACTTATTTGGAATTTTAGTTCCTTGCACAGGGAGATCAGAATGCTAGATGAGAAGATTAAAAAGTGAACTCTGAGGAAACAAAGGTGGGATCCATCTGAACAAAAGTGAAACAGCTAAACCAGAATGCTGACTTAGCACTTAGTTGTTGTTGAGCTGGGGACAGAGTAAATGTGACCCACAGCCACTTGACATGAATAAAAAGAATCTCCTAGATAGAGATACTTTTAAAAAAAGTATCTTTCTGTTCTGGAAAGTAAATGAGATTGATCACTGAACAGGAATGGAGTCAGAAAAACAACTCTGACATTTTCAGGAAATACCTCAGTGAGGATAGTCCCTTCCCGTTCAGGGGCAGCCCCATGCCAGAGGCATCCACAGAAACATTACCAAGATCAACACACAGACAAATGTGCTTGGAAGTGCCACAGGGGCAGCAGTACCATTCTGCTGAACATCCCAGCCAGGGGAATGAAGCTGAGGACACACTGCTGGGCAATTGTGGCTGTTCCTAAAAGGAACAGGCAGCTTTGCTAGGCTCTTATTCTGAGGATGCCTGAAGAAGGGATACTGATGCTGCTGGGGATGGAGACTGAGTCCTGAGTTCTTATGGCAGAGGCCACACAGGTCAGGGATTGGATGGCTCCTTTGCAGAATTATCTGGCTTATCTCCCCATCCTGGAAATGAGGCACTTTCATTTTCAGAAAAATTTGTGCCTACAGCAAAGAACCTTGCTTGGATGTTGACCTCACATTAATAAAACAAAGGTCTGGAGGACACAAAGACAGGTAGCCTGAAGTATTATCAGCAAGACGTTTCCTTGAATCACACAAAGCACATAATTCTGTAAATTATTAAGTATTAAATAACAACCCCTTCACTTTCATCATTCATTTTTCTACTATTTTGAGTCTAGATAATAAAAATAAATGGAAGGAGTTTTCACATGTCATTACTGCAGGTGATGCTGTATCTGTTTGAAAACAGTTACATCTGTTTCTAATTTACACTTAAGCTCTTTTATACAGTGTAGAGGGGCCTTAAAGGGTGTCATTTACACTCACTCACACTTCAAAAGCCCTTTAGATTGCCAGTGTAACAAACAGAGCCATGGCAGCCTCCATGAAAGTGGAAATTGAGCATTGTTCCTCTAAAAATGAACTTCATGACAGGCAGCATTGGGAGGTGGAAGGGCACCTGTACAGCTGAGGATGAGAAGTACTGTATAGAGCAGTGTCCATGAGGCTTTGTCCCTTAGCACACACCTGTCCTCTCTTTCCCTCTCTCGTCTCCTCTCCTGCTCATATGTCTGTTGCAGCACAGAGATCACACATCTAAGTAAAAGAAAGTGAGGAAGGAAAAATGATTTTATCATGATTTCATGTGATTCCCTGGGTAGGTAAAAATAAAGTTGTTAAACTGGTGACCATGCATGAATCTCACAGAAGTGACAGCACCAACTCCTCTGTGCTTTTCTTATATAGCAGAACTAAAAATAGCCAATATGATGTTGGTGTGAGATTTTATAAGACTGTCTCTGTTCCCCTGATGACAAAGAAATGACCTGGCAACATCCATCCCAGTGCCAGATCAGGATATGGCATGGAAGAAATTACATCAAGAGCAACAAGAAATGATAGGGAGCCTTTCAACAAAATCTTCTGAGGAGATGTCACTGGGGAGAGCAGGAGACTGAGTGGTTAGTACAAGGCTAGGAGCAGCAGGAGACAGCATGCAATCAATGTTCTATAGTGAGAGCAGGCACAACCTCTTCTTCTCCCCCTTCTTCCCCTCCCTATGACAGAGCTAAGGGGTTTTTTTAAATTCTGAATTCTGAATCTGATATCCAAGAGCCTACTCTGGTTTCAAGGTCAATGACTATCCTCAGGTAGCACTAATAGTTACTCTCACTATCTTGCCTTTCTTCCTGCTCCCCCACAACACTCCAAACATATCTCAAGACGTGTCTTTTCTTTTGGTTTCACTCTAGAATCAAAATCTCTGCATTTGTCATCAAACAGAATTATCACATTCTGGCTAATGCCAGTGAGAATGAAAATGTGGTGAACAAGATCTGTGTAATCTGTAAATATTTTTCAAAGAACACTTCAGTAGTATGAGGACTAAGAGAGGTAGTAAGAACCACTCACAGTCAAGAAAGAAAAGGCTTCTCTCTGAGCAGAATCACATCTCTGCACCCTTTTTGCCTTCAGAAGATTTTCACAAAACTGGTTGGTAGAAGTTCTGACCCAAGTAGGCTTTCCATCAAGTGAAATCTGCTAACAGAGGTGTCTAATAGATCGATCACGCAAAAGCACTTCATGATTGCTATTGCTTTTCTAGCCCACAGTCATGAGTAATTTCTCATTTCCTTCCTCCTTTCTTCCACAGGATGTTACAAGACAGAGCAGATTGCCAGGAGAGCAAATGAAAGGATGGCACCAAAAGCAGCTGTCAAGTTTGGATTCCTTAGATAGGAACAGTCTGATCAACAGCAATGCCCTCAGAAATATTTGGCTTTGAGTCATTTTCTCAAGCACCATTGGGAACAGAAAAAGGGAGGGGGGGAGCAGTGAGAGAGATTATTTTATTGCCTGTTTAATTTTGTTCTACATGGACATCTTTAATTTGGAGTAGAGTTTTTCATGCACATCACATAAAGAAATCTAATATGATAAATATGAATCAGATATTTACCAAGTGCTCAAAGGATATTACCCAAATTGAGAAGACCACAGTATCATGACAAAGCTGTGACTATCTTTTGTAGTGTGAATGCACAGTTAACTCAAAGAGAGAATTACTCCCATGCCAGATTAAGGCAGGGGTATACAATGACCCAATCAGCCTCTTCATTATGGAAATTTTGCTACTTGGTTCAGGACTGGCCTTCCTAATTTATTTGGGTGAGCTTCTATATTGTTTGTTCATTCCTTGTTCATTCCTTTTAGTTTTTACCTTTGATATCTGTTCTGTATTTTTAAAGGGTCTCAGATTAGTGTGGTCTCATGGTTGCCCTTGATGGTCTTGCACACAGTCAAGTACAGACAGAAGAGACACTTTCAATGATCTTTCTAACAGCAATATAAGTTGTTTCAATGCTGGTATGACACTAAGCATGTGGAGCGGCAACCTTCCAGCTTTTGGAGGAGCTGGCAGATAGTATAGCTCCTTAATAGAACAGCCACATATTTCTCTTTCAGATTTGCAGTTTTTAAATGTCAGTCTTTTATTGTTGATTTATAGAGATCTTTTCTCGCCAGACCCAACCAGAGCAGTAGATATACATGAAATAGATATTATATACTCCAAAAATAATGCTTTTTCCCTTGACTGAATAAAAAAATATGGGAAAGCATCGTAAATTTTGTCTCCTTTAAACCATTTTATAAAGTAAATCAAATGGTTGGATCTCTTTGAAAGACAAGTCTTCTAATTTTACACAGAACATTGCACAGTGCACTGAAGAATAAGGATGAATGGTTGCTAATTTACAAACACTCTTGACCATATATTTAATTCCTGTAAAAGATTGTCACCTCACTAATTTGATAAATTTGAATGAATAATGCATCTGTACTATCTGTACTGTTCACTGAAAGATATGCTTCAGATTTCTAACATTTCACTTGAACACTCTAATACCTTCAAAACCTACATAAAATGGGGAAAAAAATCTAATAATAACAGCACTGCAAATGAGATTTTAATTGGATAGAGTCAGGAAAGACAGTCAGTCGCTTAGCAGTCTTACCCCTGTTATTTCTCATGAAGAAAGAGACAGAATTGGGTGGTCACTTAAAAAAATTAGTATTTGAGGGACAAAGTTCCAGATTTAGAGAAAAGCAATATTGGGGTTTCTGCATATTTAGAACAGAAGTGGCCCCTAATATTGGTGCAAATTTAAAGGAGTTCTGGAGTCTTCCCAGGCTCCTGGGCTGCAGGTGAGAAACCTCCAGGACTGCATGAGTCACTGTGGTCAGTGTCACGCAATTTGCACTGGGCTGTGTTATAAATAACCCCCAGTTCTCTGCTTGGCTTGTTCAGCTAAAGTAGCTGCCAGTGATGCTCAGCAGATTTGTAGCTTTCATGATCTTTCAGGTCCCAGTTGACCTGACAGCTTCACCTTTGCCCCAGCACCATCTCTTTTGCCAGATGGAGGGATGGTGCAGTTGCATCACACTTGTTTGCCCTGTCCACTAGCAGGGTTGCGGGTCCCCAGGTGAACAGGAGGCTGAGTCTGTTGCAGTTAAGATTTCCACTGTCTCCTGATTTAACCTACTGGTTAGAAAATGGAGAAAAAAATGTCCCTTAGTGCAGGTGTAAAGACTAAGCCATGGGAATTGCAGCAGCATCTGAACTTTGCTGCCTTCATAGAAGCATGCCCAGAGGGGCTGTCAGGACACCTGAGCCTTGGATTTCTGGGAGAGCGTTAATGTTTGGGAAGCTCTGACATATTTGGGGGGGATCTGTTTCCTGGAATATTGTCAGTATGCAGCCAAATATTTTTTACAAATAATTCTTATCTGTATGGATATAGTGCTCACTATTAAAGAGAACATCAAGGATGAACAACCTCTTAGAGAATGCTCTTGAATGTTTTTAAACATCTACTTTAAGTGAATTAAAAAAAAAAAGGTAGATACTAGTTACTCAAACACACCAGCTAAAGCTGATTTCATATTTCAGGCATAGACCAAAAGCTAGACCAAACTAGGAAGGGGTTTGAAAGAATGTACAGTAACTAGATTTTTTCAATATCTTTGTATTTGTATTTTTTTTTAAAGGTAGAAATCAGGTAGTACTGAAGTTTAAAGAAGGAGGTAGATATGTGCTAGCATCCTCCAGGGAATTTTAAGGTGTTATAGATGGAGGTTTTATATTTATATGATGTAAGTAATGTCTTGAGAATCACACGTGGAACATTCCAAGAAAGTGAAAACCTGCTGGTTTATACAAAACTACAAACACAATTTTTTTTTCTGAAATAAAAGAATGGAGCCTATAGCCAGTTTGTGAAATAGATTCATACCCTCTAAGGACCTGCTGCAGCAGGAACGTTCTGGGCAGGACTGCGCTGTTGTCTTACAGGCACAACAGTCCTGCACAAATGTAATTTGGTCATTCACAGACAGATATCATCCTCATGCCATGGACAGATTGGGCTGTAGTTTGAGATTATCTTGTTTGAAATAAACTAATTACAAGGAATTCTTTGGACAAAGGTTTTTCTTTTCCCATGAAGGAAAGCCGATTTTTTTTCTGTATTGAAGAGGAGGTTCAAGTTTTCCAGAGAAGAACTGTGTTGAAATGGCTGTGAAGTTGCTCAGCTTGGCTCGATTGTCTTGCATTGTTTCAGATATCAGCTATTTGTTTTAATGCATTGTGTGCCCACTCTATGCACAGCAGCCTTGAGTGCAAGCAGAGAAAATGGCCACTTAGACATTTGTGCCTTCGGACTTTGTTCCACAGACAGAGATCTTGTCCACAGCTGGACCTGGCTCCTTCCCAAGCAAATGAAAGGGAGAAGGCAGGGATCCCATCATGATGAGAGCCTTCATTTGTGTCCAACATGTTGAACACAATTTCTACTTTACAGAATATCTATATCAAAAGACTAGAATACGAGGCTTTCATTGAGTGACTGCATGGTAAATACACCAAATATTTATTGTAGTGTATTAAATGGCTTTGTAAGGCCAGAAAAACATTTTTACAAGTGTTATATCTTTTAGCCACAATTCAGACTACTGAACAATTCTTGGATAGAATTCTCTGGTGGTATTAAAATTTCACAATAAATAATCTGAATTAAAGGAAGCAGAATGGTTGCTGAGGCCTAAAGATGGTTAATTTAGATGCGGAGCTTAGTCCAAGTACAAGGTTAAATCTAAAGATGTAAAGAGAGTAATTGCCAATGTGATATAAACCCATATCTAGTTAATGGATATGATATTTTAAGACATACTTTTGGATAACAAGTATGTTTTCAGAAAGGCAGCAATAGAGAGCAGCAGTGAATGTCTTTCCACTCTGATGCCCTACAATGCTATTATAATTTCCTGCAGCTTTTTAATGAAGTTCAACTGCATTATCTACAGTAACTATTTGTGCATGTTTGATTAAATTTATAAATAGACCATCAGAAAATAAAATTACAGGAAATAATGGGGAACACAAAACTGAAAAGATGAAGGACTTTTTAGAATGAATAAGGATACATTGTAGTGGAAGAAGTAAAAATAAAAGTGAAAACAAGGAATTGGTAAAACTCCTCAGAGGCACTTGATTAACGTTTCTCTTTCTAAATGGCTGCTGAGTAAAAAAGGCTCAAGTGATCAGTTTGCCATATCACAGGTTTGTTTATTATTCTCTGTATTCTGGTTAGTTGTAATACTTGTAATCAAATTTATTCTGGCAATATCAATGTATTCAGTGGACTTTTTCAGATGGGAACCTCTATCCCTTGTTAGCTTTTGTAGTTCTGTGGCCAACTGGTAACGCAAACATTGGCCTGCCCACTGTACCATGGCAATCAGAAAGGGAAGGTAGGAACTAATAAATTATTGCTTCATCCCCAGTTCCTGCAAGAAACTATTTACTGTCTGTGTGGGTTTTAGGTAGAACATCCAAACTGGGAGCCATGAAACTTCTCCAAGATGTGAATAAGAAGTAACTCTGTAATTAAATTAAACAAAAGGAAATTTAGCAGCTTGTCAGAAGCAGATTGGATCTGATGTTTTTGTTTTAGTCCAGAAAGAATAAAAAAAATAACTTTTTAAAAAGATTGTTTGCTTTTCTGTGTTGGGTGTTTTTCTTTTTTTTTCTTACATAATTTTTTCTCATGTCAAATGGCCAATCCAGGAAAGCCTAATCCAAATCTGGAAAGGAAACATAAGAAAACATATTTTGTTTCAAGAAGGAAAAAGGAATTGAGATTTTTGACTGATGATTTTCAGAATTACTGTGTCTACTATCGATTTCATGTTTTGTTTTGTTTTGTTTTAAAATTGATAGAAATCTAGAAGCTTGGCCATATTTTCTGCTTAATTCTTCCAGTGATATTCACCTGGAAGCACAAAGTTGACAAAATGTAACCAGTGGAGTTTCTTTGACCCAGTTGCTATTGGTCTATATCGAACTGCCATGTTCCCACTACTGGGAGAAAGGAAGTTCCCCTTCGCACGGACACACAGCAAAAACATCCTGAAAAAGCTCCAAAGCATGCACTCTGTAATGCAAACCGACACACAGTAGAGTGGGGACAGCTGCGGGAACTCACTTCACTACCGCCCTGAACTAAATTACAAATGTTGACACGCTTTAACAACTTGACTGAGGTCTGGTCACACCTTGTCATGGAATTTCTGTTCACAGCAGCTTGTTCTGGAGCTTTTATTAGGAGACAAATCACAAACACAGCATTTATCATCTGGTTTGGGTGATACCCTATGTTGCTATCAATTCTTTCTCACCTGCTCAAACAACATAAAAGGCATTTTAGTGGCCGTAATTCTTTTGGAAAGTGTTTGGTCAGCAGTGCTAGAGTCAGGGTTTTCACAGGTCTCAAGAAGGTTTGCACATTACACACATTACTGGTAAGTCCCTAAAGATAGGAGAATCACTTATTGTGAAAAGGGATAGTTCACATTTCTGGTGCATCAAATTTTGACTTGTCAGTACTGCATAAAAACAAGTTTAATTTATCACAAGGATCTTACTATATATTTTGTGTTTGTTTGGGAAATAAATGCACACATTATTTGTATAAACTACTGAAAATCTACCAGATTAAAATTACTTGCTGTCCCATGCAACTGACTGATACTGATGATCTAGGTGTGACAGCTTCTACATACCAACCTCTTTGCCATCTGGTCTCCCAGAAGAGAAAAACCCCTCCATTTGCTTTGAAAACAGCTCTGCCATATGGCAGCATGGTACCTATTTAAGGTACTATACTTTAAGGATGAAGTATATCCTTTTGTTTTCATGAGCATTCTTGAAACTGCTTTGCAGAAATCTGTCATTGCAATAACATCTGTAATGCCCATGTAAATGTGAGCCATGTGTTTTTAACAATATTCTGACCCTCCTCTTCTCTAATGGATACTTTTTCTTATTCATTCACCAAACATACGTAAGATTACATGTTCTCATGTATATATTTGACCTTTAAGCTGCTGAACACTATGCATGTTCAGTGACTAATGCATCATGATTCCTTTGTAAAGTGTTTTGATTTAGCCTGCAGTCAGAGCACTGGAAATAATTCTAACACCTTAGCTTGACAAGAAGTAATTGTATTAGTTTATCAGTTTGTGCAAATACACTTTAATTTAGGTCCAAATAATGCTCAAATTTCAAGCGGCTAAGTCCCCAGCTGAGACCTCCTATTTAGACAGAATGCCAGCTACTAATCAACACTAAGGATCAAATTGTAATTTCCCAGACTGCTAAATTAATACGGTGTTAGCCTTGATGAATTGTAAGAAAAATATATTTTTGCATGAACTGTAAACTGTCTGTAACGCATCTGTAAGAAAATTTCACTTCTCTCTCTGCATAGGCATATGAAAAGCCAAAAGTATTTGAGTGTGAAGCAGAGAGACAAAGTGCAACAAATCTCAGTGTTAACTAGTGGCTTTAAATAAGGCATTTTCAAACATCTCGTGAGCAACACTGTTTACCTTTGATGTCTCTTGCTGGGCTTCTAACCTGCTGGTGAAAAACGGGTCGAGGCGGCTCTCAGAAGTGCAGCACAATCTGTGCTCCCGTTGTGATGAAAGAGCCAAGTGTGGCACCCATGCGCTGTCAGAGGTAGCCTGCCTGCAGGGAAATGCTAGAAAATGTGCTAGTATGAGAATAATTAAATGAACAAATCTGGTTTAGGCAAAAGCAGAAACTTCCCCAAAAGTAATCTATTCCAGACTGCAAGGAAGCTTTCAATAGCTTTTCACTTTCTTTGAATTCTCAGAGGATCACTGTAAAATGAGAACCAACAAATGACAGAGAGCTGGAAGGGAATCTTTTGCACTGGGCTAACATTACCCGCCAGGTTCAAAGACCTCAGGATCACATCTACACGGAATCGTTGGATGTAAGACATGTCTGTATGTTCAGGAGTTGTATCATAGTAAAGAACTGCCTTGGTGGCTGTGGTCACAGAAGTAATATATGAGCAGTTCTGAGCTATACCGCATATAGTGAACTTACTTTTAACTCTTATATTCAAAACACTGAGAACACAGGGAATTGCTTTTGTCCAAAGTCACATTTCAACGGCATGCTAGGCTGCTCTCACAGGGAAGTGATGGGGAGAAGCAGACTAAAATTTGACAGCTGCTTTCCCTGTGAGCCAGCAGATGCCAGGCTGAGGTGAGACAGAGGGAAGGAGTGCAACAAGGCACGTGCACACTACCTGGAGGAAATTTCTCTGAGGAGCCTGGACCTAGCAAAGACAGCTGACACAAGCCCACGTGTGACCAGACCTTCAGCCTCTCCAACACAACAGCTGTTTTCAGCCTTGCTTGAATTTCTGAGATTAAACAGTTCCTCAGCATGGGTCAATCGGCCACGCATCATCAGCTATGTCTGGAATGCTGCCTTTTCCTCTTTACTTAAATGGTGTTTTAGATGGAAAATCTGCCAAACTCTTCAACTGCATGCCCTGTCAGCTGCAGTAGTTTGTAGAAAGGGTTTACTTTCTGATAAAACACACTTATTTTCTTCAGCAAACACTATTTTTACTTACCTACAGGCTAAGCTAATCATCCTAAACAGCAGTATGTACCATTCCAGAACTAAAGGTAAACTATTATTAAAACAGAAGACTTTATAAAAGACAGTTTTGGCTAAAGGCTGGATCGTTATTTTATTTTGCAATTACATGAGTCATTATCAGTAGAGGTGACTGGGGTTGTACCAATTTATCTGTTTCTCCCTCACACTCCCCGACTTTCTTTCCTCCAGCTTATTGAAAACATGTGAAGTCCTGTAAAAGCTGTGGTTTCCTTTTGGAAGAGAAGGCAGCCAAGCTCCAGGGGTTTGGTATGCTCGAATTAACCTGGCCTAATAAGCTGTCTCAATCTACCTGTTTTTTAATTACCCAGCCAGCTAAAAACACCTCTTTTTGATCATACAGATATGTTTTGTCAGCTTTGATTTCCCTTTTCTCCCCTTGTCACCTATCAATCTGTTACCAGCTGCTGACTGTCATCTGTGAAATTCCAATGAAACAAGCTGCAGTTGTGGTTTACTGGCACAGTCTGGTAGCTCTGGAAGAAAGAGCAAGCAGATACACAGGTCCAGAGCTGAGGTGTTATCTGCCATAAAGCTTTGTGTGGTGGAAAATAAGGGACATAACCAAGTAATGGAGCACACCTGGTTATGGGAGTGCTCTGCCGGGGACACTTGCGCGGTTAAGAACCTATGAACAACCATCATGGATCAAACCAGTATCCTTCTCCAAATGTGGCCAGCAACAGACTCAGAGGAAAACTAGACAGAGGTGAGATTTGTCCACAAATATTTCCCTAGTCCACCATGATCTGCAGCTTGTTGAAGTCCCAAGACCAGAGAACATGGGTTTAGTATTTAAAAGGCCTTGACAAATTTTTCTTCTATGTATTTGTTTCATTTGTGTCAGTTGTTCCATAGCCATGAAACTTAGCATCCTCAGTGTCCTATGTCTCCAATATTAGGAGAAGATTTATTCCCCATTTTCATTACTAAATAATCTGCAAAGGCCCAATTGTCTTTTGGGGAGAGCTGAGAACTTTAACCCCTTCCTTTTAGAGGAAGTCCAACCCACACAAATCTACCCCTCCACTCTCAGGCCTGACTGACATGTTCCTGTAACCCAAAAGGGGCCTCTTCCTGTATCCTTAACAGATGCTTATCCAGTTTTGGTTGGACATGTGGTTGGACAGTCAGGGTGGACATGAAGTCCCTGAATTTGCTGTTGCACTACTACAGATGAGGATGTATATAATTACCTAAGGTACATATATCTCTTTAAGATATATATATAGATTTATGAGGAGATACATACATAGTGATTATAGTATAGATTAAGGCAACATCGGGGTGCCCTAAGAAACATAGAAAAATCACTTCTGGGCACGGTATGGGGAATTTTGCATCTGTGCGTTCCCACCACCTCTGGCCTCCAGCACTCAGCATGGATTTGTTCAAGAAGCTTACAAGGCTGATGAAATGTAGAGCTCCCTGTAACTGCTTCTGGCACAGCACATATGGTCCAGATTTCAATTTGGTAGTCTGTGCATCTTTTAACAAAAGCTTTGGAGAAAGATCAGGGTAAAGAAATCATTTCACCTATATATGAATGCAGAATTGTAATTTGCCTTCATAGGGCTGCAAAGCTAGTAACTTTCTTCTTGGATAACATCATAATATATTTTTTATGAATATACAGAAACAGTTCCTGAACCACGATCTCTCACATCTGAGGTAACTATTTATAATAGCTGCAGAGCTGTCTGCCATTTCATTTCCACAATACATTTTCAATATGAATTTCCAATGCAATCTAAGCAGACCACTAATAACAAAATCTTATTTAACTATGGTATCAGCTCACTACAATTTTTCTAAATTATTTTTTTAAATAGTCTAGCTTTTTACCATGAATTCTGTTATCTGCTTCCAAATCTTCATTTAACTTCAGCAGTAATTCACCCTCTCCTTAAAATGCAATGCTGGAATGCACATGTAGAGCCTAACATATCCCACAAAAAAAGTTTAAATATATGCAAAAAACAAAAAAGCATGTTGAATATTCTTTAATCAAAATGTGTTTAGTTAAGTGTTTACAGTTTACTGCCAGTCAGACTTATAATTGTTTCAAACAAGACTGCAATCACTTATGGCAACGTGTTACAGGAATAGATTAGGAGACACATCTTGGCTCAAATAAGGTGTCATTTAAATGTATCAAGCCATCACAAGCGGTAAAGGCAAACAGCTCAGCAAGCTGCAATCACTTGTTAATGATAAATTAGTGGCAGAGGCAAGACAACAGTCAAGATCTCTAAGGCCTCACTCTGCCCTTGTTTCTTGATCACTTTGCTCCATCCTGCATGTATAAATTTTGGTCCTGGCCACACAGTATTTCTTTCCAGTGAACAAACAACATTCAGTTCACTTTGAACAACAAACTTTCTTATACTTAATCAACCAGTTTATTAGAGCATGAAGGAAAATTGGTCGTGACTTCAGTTCCTGTACTGCTGGAATTAACAAGCTGGCTGATGCCAGCACTAAACTTGGAAGTGCTAATGGTAATTAAAATCTATTTTCAAACACATCTGACAGTTTAAGGTGAAGTACTTGTTATTCATGTGAATTTCCAGACTGTGTATAAAAAAAAGTGCTACTTTCTTCAGGAAGATGTCAGCTGTGCAAAAGACATAATTATAAATTAATTGTTAATTCTCTCTGATATAGCATTTGTTCTTTTAGTGAGTTTATGGCTGTATGCATCCTCTAAAGACTTTGAATAAAGAAAGCTTGAAACCAGAATTTACAAAGATTGCTATTTTTAGTTACCCTGTTTTATATATACATATATATATATATATACACACACCCATATATATACACATAAGAAAGATATGGCAAAATAGTGCTAATATTGAAGCGGACATAAATTATCAGTAGCTTTATTATCATTTGAAAAAAGTCCATGTAGCCCACCCAGTCAATTTTCCGTCAAGTGCATTTGGGTAAAATACTTTATATTAACAAAGCACTCTAACACCTAGCTCAAATGGGACTGTGTTCTTCCAAAAGGTAATCTTAATTATTCAACATACTCACACTATACAGGGTGGAAAATACGGGGAGGATAATCATATTTTGTTTTCCACTTCATTTTCCAAGGCTGCTTCCTGGCTAATTCAATCTCTTCGATCAGTGGGAGGGACATGGGATAGATTGAAAAAATGTTGACTGTCAGATCACCAGGGGATTTGAATTAATGTTCTTTTGCACAGAGTGGAAGCATATGGGCCACAGAGTGCAGCTCTCCTTGGAAAATTACTGTCAAAACAGTACCATCTCTATTAACACAGCTGCTGACTTTTGAAGCAGGAATCAGATTTTGCTTGAGTTAACCTTCAAAAAGCAGTTTCAGAGTAACTGCTTACGAATAATCTCTTGCTACACCAACAATATAGCCTATTAATAGCTTATGCACGTCACACCTGTACAACTCCACAAGTGCTACTGTAGGACATAACATTCTATAGACCCCCTTATGATAATGCGAAGGAAAGTTATGTTCATCCAGCCTGACAATTACTACCAAGATCCCATTTTCCTCCTGTAAAATACGAAAGCACATTTGATCTAATACCCTTCATATAAATAATGGGAGTTTCACAGCATGGGCTCACTGCTCAATTTGCCTGCATTTCAGCCAATTTCCAAGGCTGAGGTTGTGTCTCGGTAGCTAATCAGATACAGACATTTATTTTAGACATTTCTTCCACAGATGTTCCAGGTTGCTTCCCATGAAATTTCCACAAAAAATAGGGAGAATCTCTTATGTGTAATTTCTTTATGTGCAAGCTATGAAATGTTTTATCTGAAGAGATCATTAATGGCTGAAAGTTAAGCTCTAAGAGTAATAAGAGACTGCAGCTGAAGCTTTGTCTACACATTAAGTAAGATTGTGTTGCTTTAGCAGCGATGGAGCCAGATGGGACCGTGCACAATATGTCAAAGAAGCTCTGAGCATATGAAGATGCCATGCACGCCCCAACACATGCAAGAATTTCAGCTGTGGAAACACATCAGCAGAAAATGGAAGATGAGATGAAGGAGAATCACAATAAAGTGGAAGATAAGATGGAGGTCTGGGGTCTACTGTCAGGCTAACCCTTGACACCCCATAAGCGAGTTCTGTTCTGCAGAAGCCCATACCCCACTCAGCTTGTACCAGAAGGGAATCATGAGGAATTCTGCTCACACAAAGTACTATTGACTTACACCATTAAAAAATGACAGATTTTGATCGTCTTCATCACACTGGTGAAAAATAGACATACCAGCTATTAAAAATGCATGCAACAGTTGCACGGATTTATTGCATCAATTTATTAATGTCTTAACAGAAATAAAATTTAAGAAAAGCTCAAAACAATGGTACTGCATCATTAAGAGAGATTTTTATCTTTCTCATCCTTTTACTAGTACAAAATGTACGTCTCTCTCATTCATCATGCATAAAGACTGAAACAAGTGTCCTAAACAAAAGTGACTAGTGTAGATTTTTATAATGAAGAACATCAGCATAGTGGTGGAATGTGCACCTTCCAATATAAAATTAGTTGGTTCTTTAATGTGTCTATTACACCTCAAGATCCCTGCAGCACATGCTTTACTTTCCACATGCATCAAAATTTATGTAATTCAGTGTTGGAGCCACTAGAGATTCTGAGTGCTAAATATAAAAAATATCTAAGAAACCTGCTTTACAGAGGGTAGCTCTGAAAAATGTTATTCAAAGGTGTATTGACTGGGACTTTTCTTTTTGCTTCTGTTTGTGCAGGTGAATGTTTAGGTTTGTGAACATGATGCACATAAATACGCTCTTAAGCAAGAAAATTGCTGGAGTGGTTGAGTTTCAGTCTGAGTAAAGGGTTTGTCCTAAATTCAGGCTAATCCTATTCCATAATGCTGCTATCATTAGGACATGCATTCTGCAGCTGTCTTTGGCAAACATATGAGGAATACACTTTTTGAGTTCCCTGTGTTCACTAAGTATTTCTGCAGCCCTTTTAAAACAGATGACTCATTCTTCTCAGATAAAAAAAGCAAACCATTTGCTTTTAACATTTGCTTTCTCTACACAACCGTAGGAAAAATGTTGGAATTTCCCCTTGCTGTTAAATATAAAAGCTGCATGGTTTCTTTGAAACAGATAACTGATGAGCTCAATTTAGAACACCTAATTGCTGTCTTTACTATTACAGGAGACAATACACTGCAAGTAACACACAGAGGGAAGTTACTTAGTAAGGACAAAGTACATTGTGTCATAGCTGGTAATTCAGCATACTCACACTAAAACTTAACGAAATATTTTTATTATATTTTTGTTTACCCTGTTATTTGAGTAATTGCATTCATAAATTTTAAAGCAAATCACTGTTATACGCTGAGCTTTGCCTAAAGTCACCTGTGAAGGCAGTCATGAATCTTTGGACAACAGGCTACAGAGCAATAAGCAGGGCAAAAATGTTACTTTTTTCTTACCTCTTTCATATCTTGTACCTTGCAATTAAGGGCTGGCTTCAGTGCAATGTGAAAAATTTCTGCAAATGAGACAGATTTCATTGGGCACGTCAACCTTTTTTTAAGAAATAGTAGTCGGCATTACAGTTCTGCAACACTCACGTCCAGACACTTCAGTTCCTAATTACCAGAAGATACATGGACATAAAATTATTAAGCAAAATAATCTGAATACCATCAAAAGCAATAAATGTTCCATATGAAATGAATTTGATAAATTTTAAGGGCATTATAACTTGTTCAAGAATGATAACTTGTTTGGTACTTGAGTAGATTATTTTGATTTAATGCTTTTTTTAATGAATAATGTTATTCAATTCCATTTAACCGTGGAATCACATTTTTAAAAGCAATTTGCAAGATCTAAACTCTCAAGTATCTCTTTTTGTTTGTCTCCTTCATTGCTTTGGGAGAAGAAAACATGCTTTTTGCAACAGAAAAATGTGTTAACAGGTAATAGAAGATCAGGTGCAAAGGAAAAGGAGCTATTGCCTGGACATCAGAAGGGGGTGAACAGAAGCATGGGCACAGAAGAGCCTCTTCAGTCTTCTGCTGGAACTGGGTATGTCCAACTCTACCTTGGAAAATAAAGCCACACAGGACACTTTCGCTCCACACACTCACAGCACACACAAAATGTTTTGTTGATTAATACGAAACTTAACTGTGTGGAAGTGGCTTATGCCAGTTTTTTAACTGATTAATCCCTAGTGGAAGACATAGACAAGCCGGTGCTAATAAATCTTTCTTCATCCCAGACAAAGCCAGGAGAAGGAAATCAGTGCCACAGCTGTTATGACCTGCTCCCCAAAAAAAAGACAGTCAAAAGAATATCCATTGCCTTATCCAGTTTCTGGATTTACAAAGAAGAGGCTGTCGGGATCTTCACAACTTGAAGGTGAGTGAGAGTGCAGATAGCAGAGAAAAGCTTTGCAGTGGGGGAGCAGAAACACCTCCCATGTTACCCTGGAAATCACAGGGAAATCATCCTTCCTTCCAACACATCAGAATGGCCAAATTGGGCCAGAGGGGTGTAAGGACATGGTCACATCTCCTGATAACACGCCCTTTGGGTCTTGGCTGTTGGGGCTCAGGGGCTTCCTCTCCTCAGGGGCTTCCTCTCCTCAGGGGCTTCATGTCATCACCTCAATGGGGCTGAGAAGCAATGGGAAAAGTTCATGGATCAAAATACTGTAATTCCATCTCACAAGGCAGCACTACAACTAGGAAAGGAAACCCTGTACATGAGATAGCTGGGAGTGACAGCAGTCCTGAGGAAGAGGGCTGCCTCAGGAGACAGTAGGCTTCAGAGAGGCAGCATGGAAAATCCACTTGGCCATACCCTTTCCCAGTGACACCACTGGGAGTTCCAACAAGTGGTTTAAACTATTGCATAGAGCCCTACTCAGTGTTACACACTAGGGGTTTCACTTTCACATAGAATGTAACTAAAAACTGAGGCAAATATGAAAATTCTTGTGTTTGGCATACGCCTATTTAAACTAGACTTTATTAAAATACATTGTCAGTTTCCACCGCTGTCAAAAGCTGTGTACATCAGACCTCTTGTGGCATGTTCTTGAGAGCATTGACTTCAAAATGGCTCTGTACTCCTCTCACTTGTCACCTGGCACTCAATTCCACATCTTCTTGTATCTCCTCTGGGAATAAATGTTTTTCGGCAGGTTGTAGGGCTTGCTATTTTAAAACCTCCCTTTTCTTCTGGCAACTGCTCCATTTCCCCAACTGCTCTCATTTTTTCGTTTATTTTTCAATAGCAGAGAAACAGAACCACTGAGAAACTGTATTTCCAATTAGTGTTTTGGTATAACCTCTAGTGTTTCTCGGACACAGGTGCCATTCTAGCTGTACTTTGACTCTTTCCATTTGCTACTGTTAACATGCACAATAATGGTTAATTAACTGCAGTTTAAGGCAGCGGCCTCTTTTCTAGATCATGGCAGCAAGAAACAGATATTTAAGCTTTATAGATCTCTGTGATCCAAGACAGGTATATGGGAAAATCCTCCTCCATGGCAAGGAGAAGAATAAATCTATTCAAAAATTCAAACAGAACTGAAAATGCAAAAATAAGTGAAAGAATGGCATATGTGAATTCTCAAATAATTTAAAAGTTTCAATGAGATAGTGACATAAAGACCAGGTACAGGTCCCAAATGCTGCATAGCTAAAATATCACTACAAAAACAAAAGAAAAAATAAACCCCAGTGTACATATTAAGTGACTGTCTTGCAAAACACCCCAGTGACCTACTGGAATGTACAAAACTGACAAACTCCAATATACCTTTATAACCTTCCTTGTTATTCTAGACAAAGGCCACAGTCCTCAACAAACAGGCTAACATTGAGAATAAGAATGGCAATAAAGGTGCCAGGGCTGCTCCATGAGAGAGTATGAGCAGGAGCTGAGGGTAACCCCAGCACAGTGGTCAAAGAGCAGGGCACAGTCACACTGTCTCTCGAGATGGCAGGTGAAGACAAGCAGTGGAGATGGGCAGAGCCCATTCAGAGGGCCAAACATGGTAAAGTGATGTCCTGGTCCGGGGTGCTCCAGGGATTCCAGCCAGGAGCAAGAGGACACAGAGCTGGAGACAGGGCTGGATAGAGGATTACAACGCCATTTCAAGACCCACACAGGAGACAGGTACACCTGCAGACACCTGCAGACACTGCTCAGGGCAGGACTGGGGCTGCTCAGGGTAACTGAGGCCAATCAGTGCCCTCACAGCCCTGAAACAGTAACATTTACATACAATGTGCTTTAGCACAACCTACAAGCACTTGTGTTACACAAAGTGCTGGTGATACGTGACGCCTTATCAAGGACAGTAGGGCTGTTTCTGGATTTTGGTCTGTTTATTACCGTTGTTTGAGTTTTTTTGCAACTTGTGCTTCTTTTTGATAATGTGAAATAATCTGAACAATTATGAGACTATTAATTAAAAGGAAAAGCAAGCCTGCCAACCATATAAATAAGAAAGTGTTATATCCTTTGAACTCCAGAAAGTATGCAGGAGCAAGCCACAGGCCTTGTCCAATGAACCACAGAAAGAGAAGCAGCACACCACGACGCCAGGACATCTTAATACTAGGCATTACGAGGGGCAAAAGGCAGAGATACCAGACAAAGTACTGGGATGTGCATACTTTGTTAAAACTCACAAAAATAGCGGTGTGTAGGAAACAACTGAAGGCAAGGTCTCTGTAGAATGCTATGGACACAACCAGGAGCAAAAGCAGCTGGGGCAAGAAAGCTGCCAGCCCAAGGGCAAGACTCCATTTGCTCTCTGCTGTCAAGTACAACATGTAGAAATAGGGAGAGAAGTTATGACGGATATCCCTCCTGGTCAGGTGATAGAGGTAGGCATGCTCCAAAAAGTCCCAGCCATAAAGGTAATAAAATGCAATGGTCAAGGCAGCCAGCACTGATCCGGCAACCGTTCCAAAGAGCAGCACGTCGCGGTTCAGCATCTTTACAAAAAGGTGCCAGAGGCGCCCCACAAACGCGGACTTGGCTGTTTTGTCACCCCGCGCAGCCGGTGCCCCTTCCCCGCGGCCGGGCCTGGAGCGCAGTCGGAGCGCGATGGGCAGCGCGTAAGTCAGCGGGTATATTTTCATGTGCACGGCCAGCCCGTAGCACACCGCGGCCTTGCCCACGCTGCCCGCCTCCACCCAGTACAGGGTGGCGAGTACCAGCAGTGCCACCAGCGCCTCCGCGTTGCCCCGGCTGGACACGGCCATGGGCAGGGGGTTGAGGAGCCAGGCGGCGGCGCAGCACCCGCAGGCACGGCCGGCGGCGGCCCCTCGGCGCCGCAGGGCCCGGT
>VZRJ01005113.1:1774709-1804954 GCA_013397565.1 Ptilonorhynchus violaceus | reverse complement strand
CGGGGCGGTGCCGCGGGGCCGCCTCGGGCACTCCTCGGGCCCGGAGCCTGCGCCGCTTCTGGGCCGGCGACTGTGGCGGAGCGTCCTGTGTGTGGCGGTGGGCGGCGGTGCCCTGCCTCGGGCTGAGAGCCTGGCGGGCAGGAGATGGGCACCGGTGTCAGTGGGTGCGGTGTTCCTTGCCCCCTCACCTTCCCGGGGGCTGTCGGTCTCCACGGGCGGAGAGGCGGCAGATGCAGTAGTAGTTAAGTAAGGAGGAGAAGGAAGAAATAACATCTGCTATTTACTTTCCGCAAGGGGCTGTGTGTTGCCTAGACGTGTGAGCTCTCTATAGAGCACTTAGGTGAACTTCCTTCCACAGCAGATTTCTCGTTTAATTAGATCAGAAGCAGTACCGCGAAAATAGGAGCTTAGAGAGAGTTACTGACACAACAATAAAGGAATCAATTCCACTCTATTTTAAGGACCTATTTTGTGTGTTTTTCAAATAGTTTTCCTGTCTGGATATTTGCCATCTCACATTTGAATCGTGGCTGATTGAAAAACAGGCTTTTATTACTTACCACTATTAGGGGTTTCATATTAGAACTTAGAAGGGATTTTCTTAGAGATGCTTTATTCATCAAAAATATGCATTTGCTTGTTCGGTAGTTAATTGCAACTGCATTATTTTTGCTGAATGGTTTCATTCGGGAACATTTTGGGAGCTGCAGTGCTGCTGGCTCACATCGCTTACAGAAGAGAGTCTGCTTTTTCTCAGTTTTGGGGACACCCATCAGAGAACTGGGCACAGATCTTGTGCATTTGGCAGAGGTGTCTTGGAGGGTGGCCTCACTGGTAGGATATTCAGGGAACAAAAGATAGTTCTGTTTGTGTGCACGCAGCTGTTAATTTTTATCTGTTAAGGCTGTTGTGCTGTGTATAGCAGTACAATGGGGTGTAGTCTGAGGGATCCAATGGGAGAAGCATGGTAACTAACTAACCTGGAGAGCCAGTTTTTCCTCTTGTTAGATACTTGCATGTTTTATACTAAACTGGACATCTTCAGTAGGAAAGCTCAAGGGAATTCTCCATTAACTCACCATATGATATCATTAAGTCCTAAAACTGATTGTTAGGATGTTTTTGGGAAAGGGCATGAGGGTCGTTGTTGCTCCTGTGTGAAGAATTGCTTACTCACTACTGCTGCTTTACTTTAGAGCAGGAAAGATTGGTAACATCATTTTATTTTCTTCCTTCTTTTATGTATCTTGTATTATAATGGTTGGGGTGCTTTTAAAAATGCTTCAATCACTGCATCCATTGTTGTGCTGAAGATTTTCACTGGAAATGCTAGGAGATAGATACTGAATAAAATCACTGAAATAACTCAAAAGTATATATGTAGATACTACTAATTTTTTTTTTGTTTGGGAAGGTTCGCAAAGAACTGTTCTTGCCAACTGCCATCTTTCTCCCAGGATTGTTTGCTGTTCTGTTGCCTCCTTGGATGGAACATGTTTTATTATTTCAGACCTTTTGAGGAAACGGTTCAGGGTCAGATCAGAATGCATTGCAGTTTATTTGCATAAGTGTCCAAATTTAATGATATTGGTGGTATAATACTGGTTTAATAAATAAACTTAAGAGTCTGCAGGTGTCTCATGGTTTTCTTGTCTGGTTCTGACAGTCTGTTTTCAGACAAATCTTTTATTCTTATCTGAAGTTAACAGAAGTTGTTAAGCTGTCGGTAGTGACTTTATCGGGATTCTAAAGAGGAAAAAAGTAGATAATTTAATTCTAAAGGGTCATGAAGTTAATAAAACAGAAAATCTGCCTTAGCTATTGTTGCATGTACTGTGACTATATGACATTGCCTGAGCTGGAAAAAGAATTGATTTTTCTTATCAATAGTTTAACATCTTCAAAATATGCTTGAAGCTCTTCAGAGAATTAAGGTTTGGCTCAAAAATGCATTTGGCTTCAGATTTGATACCAGCTTGCTTAACCTGATTTGTCATGTACTGTAGACTTTAATGCAGGAAGGAGGGCAGTCTTATTAAAGTTATAAATCTATTGTTCCTGTAAAAAGCTGCCTTTATTTATGTAAGTCACCAGGAACCACTTTTAGAAAATGCTGTGAGATAAAAACTAATAGAACTGCTGGGACTGAAGCTGATTGATTCTGGTGCACATGAAGGTACAAACAGCATGAAGAAAAGTGTGGAGTCAGTCCTAACAGTGCATAAAATATTAAATAAATAGGAATGCATATATACATGTATATTCACATGTGCATAAAGGTTTTTTTCACTACCTGACAGGCATTTTGTTTACATGATCTCAAAGATGGACCATCTTATAACCTGGGATCACATCTCAATGGGCTTCTCTTACATACTTGTGATGGGGGATTATAAACCTGATCTCAAACATTAACTTTTCACATCATCTTCTGTCATAGAGACTCGAGCAGCACCAGGACATATATTCCATAAACTGTCTCACATGACCTGTCACTAGTTAAGATTTACACAGCAGTAGCATTAAAAGGACAATGAACCCGGGGCCTTGGTATGCACAGTGTTCTAAAACCTAGTGTCAGTTTTAACCATCTGAAAACCAAGGTACAGCTGGAGGGTGGGAGCTGGAGTAGAGGAGAGAGTGCCTTGCTGGTTCCTGGTCAGTCACGGGCAATCATCACGTTTGGTCAGGTACTTGCCTTTCAGGGGTTTGCTATTCACACTACAGTGGAAAGTTACGTTTTGAGAAAGGATAAGCTGAGGCTACTGACATTAACAAAGATGAACATATGGCTAAAAACTAGATCTGGTGGATACAGTAGGACTAAATATAGGAGGGACTAACATTAAATTTGAGAACCTGGAGCAGAATAAAGAGGCTAGAAGGCTGACAATTAAAAGATGATTCTGGTGAAGTAACATAAAGGGGACATGGTGATTGGTAGCAGTGCAAGGAAAGAAAGAACAGGTGGCTCGGTTGCAGTGGTCAGAACCTTATTAAGATTCAGGTGGCCTAAGCTTGAATACCTGAAAAGTCGTGGAAGAAAGCAGTAAAAGGCTTCATAGGAGGAAGGCAGTCGGAGGATTCTTCCACATGCTGTATTGTAGGACACTTTACTGAGATCTCAGGGTGAGGCACTTCTCATGCAAGTCTCTTCTAACCTGATTGTTAATGGCTAGCTATACTTTCAGAATGTAATACTTTACTGTTATAATATTTGATCATAATGATTGTACATTTTTCTATAAGTCGTGTTATTGTATGTGTGCTGTGTCACAAATCTATATGTCTAAAAGGTGGTAGGAAAGCTGAGTATTTAGGGAAGTAAGGAAGACACTGGACAATAGCTGGTATTTGGTCTTCAGACTTCTGAAAGGGGAAACTGCTGTGCTGTAATGTATTGGAGTTTCCTTTTAATTTTCCTGAGTTTTGAACTCAGAATGTTTCCTTATATGAGAAATGCTCCTGCCTAATATATTTATAAGATGACAGTAAATTTTGATAATATGATAAGTACAATCTGTTTCTTGTAGCACATGAAATTCTGTAGCAAAAGTGGCTAACACTTATGTAAGATATTTTGGGCTTGATAAAATAAATTGGTTTTGCAAATAGGATTGATGCCTTTCAAATATTTGTAGTGTGCTGCATTTTAGATATTATTAGCAAAAGAGAAATATAGTCAAGATTATGTAAAGAAGTGTTCATTTCTGCTTTAATACTGGAATGAATAAAACTGGAGGGTTTGCAAAAATAGGATGAAAAACACATTAGAACTCTTCACAGAAGAAAATCACTGTTATAAATAAAAGGCCACCACTCTCCTTTAACCTTTTTCTGTTAATGTGTTGTCTTAAAATTGCTTGATAAATCTATATCCTTATTCACACACTGTGCTATAAATGTGGCTGTTTGGAGAATGTGATTGGAGTTGTAAAGGAATTTTTTTTTTCACGACATAATGATTTTGCACAGTTTGCTCTAAAGTGGTGATGGCAGAGTTCTGCTTGCAGTGGTTATGCTAGTTGTATATCAATGTATTAGGTAAAATTCTAGCCCTTCAAGGAAAATAAGTACTGGATAAAAATTAGTCTCTAGGGAAACCTGTTAAATTTACTGTTGAAAAGAAAAGAAAATATTTTGTCTGAGAAAACGTGTAGCAGCAAGGATAAGTCCACTGAAGCATGATGCTAGCCTGGGGGGAGATTGCAAAAAATATGACCTGTTTTGCTTTAAGGCTGTGGTGAATCTGAAGTATGATATGGTAAAAAGGAATTGCCTGCATCTAAGTTGGGCAGTGCCCAGCTCTCAGTGCCTGACTTGCAATACCAAACAGAAGTGCTTTCCCCCTTTTTAAGTTACTGCTATAGCTTTGGCTAATGGTGCAGGCAGCCCACTAGATTAGGACTCCAGAAGTGGAAGTGTACAACCAAGAATTGTGTTAAATTTCCTCTACTTTTTTTTTCCCCCCCTATTCACTTCTGCTAATAATAGAATGTAGAGAGAGAACTGATGAGAATCCAGGCAGAAGAGAAACTGGAGCCAAATGACAGATTTTGGATTTAGGAGGCTGGCTGTTCCTGGCACCAGACTGCTGATTTCTGACTGTTGTGCAGAGCCCAATGACACATCCTGAAAGCACCTGTAAAAGGCTAAATCTAGTTGTTAGGCATCACTTCTTGCCAGCTTTTGAATGTGTAAGTTAAGCAATAGGTATTGAGAACTCGTAAAGTCTCTGTTAGAGGATTGTATAGACATGTATATACATATTCATATACTAAAACGGTATATATAATACATATTTACAATATATAAATTTGTTACATATATGTATTATAAGCATACTTAAGGAGTAATAGCCATGTCTTTCTGAATGTGGACACTTTTTCATCTTTTGGTATTTCTTTTTCTGTGTGAAATGTGGGGTAGCAGAGCTTGAGAATGTGAAATGTACGGGATTGTCTTCTGTTCAAGCAAGAACATTCGTGACCCTTTATATAAGTAAGGGGATTAGATTTTGCGTGTCAATATCTGAGATGCCCTTGGCTCAAGAGCCATTACCCATCAGTACAGCCAGCCATAAGCGTCCTAAGCCATAACCTTGTCCTAAGCAGCATTCAGTCACTATACTTGACTTTTAAGTGATTAAGGGAAACATTTTGTGTGTTTTTAGTTTATAACCATTTAAATTTTTTCCAATTCTTTGGAAGAGAAAGAGAGACAAGACTTGAAATGTAACTGTTGCAGTCTTCCCTCACAGTTTTTCTTTTATCAAATATAAAGGACAGCCTGTAGTTAGCAGGGTGGTGTGGAGGGAACTGCATTTTCTAAGCCTAAGTTAGACCACCGCCTTTGACACCAGTGAGACCTCACTAATACCTGGTTCCTGAGATAATATTGAGATACAAGAATGAGACACAAAACTATTCTGAACCTATTGTTTTTTTAGATTGACAAGTAGACATAAAGTACAGTGAGAAAAATTGTATCAGCTTCTGCTGCTGAGCTTGTTTATTTCTGAACACTACTTTTAGAATGGATGGGACATAGACATGAAAAGGCAGAAGAGGTACTCATAAATAATTTGTGTAAAAGTAAGTCTGAATTACTTTAATTCAGTGGCTGAGGTAATAAATAAGTTCTTCAGGTACAGAATTCTTGGCTGTAACTCACATTACAGAGGCTGTGGTTGAGGCCAGAGGTTTATCATCACCCCTTGAAACAACATAAGATGGCCCTGGAATATAAACCAAGGGGTAGTTAAACTGTGAAAACTTGGCTTCTTCTAGCTTAGGTAACAGTTGGGTTCCATGTAATCCAGGAACTTCAGTGTTTTGATCAAACCTTTTCCTGAGGAAGAAGTGGCTTGTCTTCGTCTTTCCCATTCCCTTGCCTGGGCTTCATTTTCTAGCTAAGACAATGTTTGTGCTGCCACTTCTGCTGCTGCAGGGAAATTCTATTTTATTCAAATGTATATTTTCATTAAGTTGGTGGGAATTCAATCTCTGAGTGTTGTTCACTACTATGCTACCACAGTAGATGTGAAGAGACAAATACAGGTTTTATGGACTTACTGTGTCCAAAGTACAAGAAAACAATTCTGATTAATAAGCTCTATTTTGTCTAGCAGAGAGCCTGCCACAGCTCCATTTCCAGCCACTTGAGTGTCTTTCCATGCTGTGCTCTCCTCCCTTATTTCCTGGCTAAGAGGACTAAAATAAGAACTAGCATTATGCCAACACATAGTGAATAAAACACCTTACTGGAGTGACAGATATGAAAGGCAAATAAAAAAGTAGTGTAATTCTCTCTAATAAACAATACGTTCTGTGGAGAAATGGTGAAATGGGATTCATTTGATATTGCAAGTTTGGTCAATATAAATAACTGTATAGTCACAGTGAACTTCTGTCTGTTGCTTGGTGTGTTGTCCTTCAGTGTAACTTGAATAAGCGATAAGATTGAGCGTAATATGTTTGTTAAAAAACATAGCTTATTATAAGCAAGTTCACGTACCGTTTCTTCAGAGTTTCTGCTGAAAAAAAATAGCTGGAGATACTAGAAAGAGTTGGTTTACACAACTGCTGAGAAAATGTATGCAGTCCTTCAGAGTGAGTAATAGGTGATTTATCTGAGAGGTTGGATACCTGCATTTGGGAAGGTTACATGGTGTTTTTTTCATCCCTGGAGGTATTGTGCAGCATAGTTTTGTGAACTCTGGAGGAAGAAGAATAATAGAGGGGAAAGCCAGCTTTTATTTGATGCTTGATCCAAACCACTGTGGTGGGTTTTGTTTTGTTTTTTTAACTTAGCCCAAAAAAAGAGACAAAATAAACCCAAACCAAAACAAAAGTCGTTTGTGCAATTACATTGAATAATTTGAGAATTCTGTCTGGTGACCTGCCAGAGGAGTTGAGCTCTCAAGCGCTTCTGCAAGTTTTGTGAGGAAGGTGGCTGACTAATAGAGATGCTGTTATTGCCCCTGCAAGACAAGGACTGCAGCAAGAATTGAAGACACTGGGGAATGAATGTTACCCTGAGCATCACTCCAGTGCTGTTGTCAGAAATTGTCCCTACTTTCAGATGGCACAATGGTCCAAATATGCTACATAGCTGTTGCATACCAGGCTTGGCTGTTCTCAGGCTGTGTTGTGTTTGCAGTTTCTCACTGAGATAAGAACAAGTAACTGTAATTACAGATGTAGTCTCAAACTAAATCTTGCAGAGTTGGCTGATAGGAACACTAGGTACTATTCTCATCCCCTCTATTTCTTATGCTTTTGTGCATCAGATGGATTTCCAACGATGTGGTACTGCTTTATTTACAGTAGATAGAAAAATGAGTTCCAAGTCTCTACCACAGATGGAGCAGTTATTTTATTTTACGTAGCACTAAGAGGTTCATAAATTTACACAATAAAATCAATGATGCAGTTTCCTGCTTTTGACTTCATTGTCAAAACTGAGCAGTTGATCAGAGAAGTTAATGTCTTAATTTCTTTATACTGTATGATCAAAAAGGGGCTTATGAAGAGCTGCCTTCTCACAGTAAACATCTTACTGTTTTTGTCTGTGATCCTGATGACGTTGTTGCATGTACTTTGAATACCAGGTGCAAACATTGAAAATCATGAATAAAAGGTCTCTTAACATTCTCACTTCTTTGTGACATTTTGATCTGGTCACAATGAAAAGAAAGGGAAGATAGGGCATAGTTGAAAGTGGGTGTGGGGGCCAGTAGGAGCACCTGCTTCCCTTTGGATGATTTTCACTTTCATTGGGGAAATCTCACATGCTTGGGCAAAGGATTGTTGTCCTACCACCCACTTTTTTTTGTTCTGACAGAATGCCTTAGGGAGCTGTTCACAGAGACAAAAGACTGAAGCAGTATGTTTCAAGAGATTCAGGCCTGTAAGCGCTGGATTGGACAATAAATATAAATAAAAATAGATGCCTTTTGGATTATTATGAGGCTTCCTTTTACTTCTTTATAATATGGTTCAGCCTAACTATTTTTCCAGCAGTGGCTGTGCAGCAGTTTAGAAGCTGCTGTTAGAAAAGGCAGAGCTCAGCTGCTAGGGCTGACTGTGCTGGAAGGGCCCCAGAGATGCTGTTTGTGAGGAGCTACAGCAAGTGTGTGCGTGTGTGGAGACCCTGGGACTTCTCCTGTGGGAGTGGTGAGAGAGAAGAGGGAATAGCTCGCTGTTGTTCTGTTTCCTGTTCTTGGCCGGGGATGTCTAGAAGAAGGAAAACCCCACCTGCACTATCTCCCTTTGCCTGGAATGAAGGAACATCCTGTAGGAGAGCAGAGCAGCTGTTGGGGAGCTTTAGTCTGTAGAGACATGAGTAATCCTCTGGTCTGCCCAAAGCTGGTTTTGCCTTCTGCTTCCAAGCGTGTTTAAGCTCTATCTACCTAAATAGATGTCTGGATTTAGAAAAGAAAATAAAAATCATATGTTAGCTTTGTTCACAAAAGAGCGCTCTGAGTAATGGTTGGTACTGCTGGCAGATAGGTATACAGTGTGTGTGGAAAAATGGGAATGAAGATTGTGTGGGTTTCTGCATCCTCTAAATGTTCTGAAAAACCCAGTTCTTCTCTGTTACATTAAACTTCAAATACTCCCTCTGGAAAGGGAATGAAACATTCTTTTATCTAGCTGTGATGCTTTTGGCCTTAACCAGTAAAGGGCTTCCATGTCTTACCTCATGAGTGATTTACAACTGGTTAAATAACTGTTTAAATATCTTTTGAACTCTTACAGCTGTTAAACTTTTTCTCTTCTCTATTTTCTAGGGGATGGCATGGTCTTTTAAATAACTTTTGGGAAAGAATCCTAAATTTTCCCCAAATCTTTTAAGTGCATCTTAGGGAAAATGATCATCTGTCTTTTTAATGTCATTGTTTTCCTCTCTTTGATAGCTTGTCAGAGAGATCATCTTGAAAAGTGTCCCTGAGTAGTAATTCTACCTTATTATTCCTTTTGCAGTCTCCTGCTGTACTGTGCATAGTGGTTAGGGTGCCATTGTACTTGGCACTACAGAAACATAAACTAGAGACTGTGCTAGAGGCTCAGCTGTACAGGATGTATCCTTCAGTAGCTGTCTGTGGAAATTCACTTTTTTTTTTTCCCAGTGACTAGGGTTTCTAACTCCTAAATATTTATTTAGCTGCTCTTCATTCAAACTGGCAGTCGCTTGGCAGGATGAGTTGCTTGTGCACTGTCTGTCTGAGCTCTGTCTCTTGCTATGTTAGTGATCCCAGTGCTTCTGCAGGCTATAATTAATTACCTGCTAGCAAAGTTCATCCTGTCTTTGGTGCTGTCTTTGGCAGTCACAGTTCCGTCCCTACTTCTCTCATCTCCTTAAAATACGGAATGATACTGTCCCCTAATGTTATGTACATGTGTCTCTTAAGTCAGCCTTCAGAGCTTCACTGCTGATTCAAAGTGACAGCTGTGCCATCAATCTGTTTGTCAGTTTTCCCCCATTTGGTGTGTTGGAGATGCTCTCCTTCACACATAGGCTCAGGAATGCTGTCTGGCCGCTTGTGCTCTGCAGGTCTACTGCACCTGAATCAGAAGTTGGAGTCGGACTCCGTTGGTGTGAGCACTCATGGCTTCACTGGTAGAATTCCTATCATAGGAGGGTAAACTCGTGGTAGAGGACTCAGGCAAGCCTTGTTTGCAGGCTTGGGACAATTCATACATAGTGTTCTGTATCTGCAGTGCAACTGGCAACAGACGTCACTTGTTTCAGGATTGCTTGTCTCTCTACATTCTGGTTACTGTTGAATTTCAATATTTGTCCTTGCTGACTGCCACATTGCTGAGTTTGACAGGTTGTTGCCAGAATTTGAGTCTGCTGACACAAACTTTGCATGTATTTAAGTAGAGATTGAACCAGTGATTATGCTGTGTCAGAGTAGATCCTGCTTTGATTGTGAGTAGTAGAAGATTAGAAAAGGGTGCCTTTTGAGAGAAAGAGGACAGCTATATCTCATATTTATTTGATGAATCTTTCATAGAGTTGAATGTGCCAAAAAATACGGCACAAAAATATCCCCTGGGTAAGATGTATGTTAGGTTGAATACTGATGCAATGAAAAGTAACAGTAGCTCTTCCTTATTTTGATTACTGTGTATTTGTACAAATTGTAAGATAATTATTTCTGTACAAAGAACAGATTAGTCAGGACTTGATACTTCCCAAAAAACCATACTATTTAAGGATGATAGAAATTGTCAGAGTTCCCTGAACGACCAAGACTGGAATCATGCAAAATTAACATTCTGTTGAACTATATGTCATGCTTCTACAGAATGCAGAAATTCTGTAGTTTCTGCTTCTACTGAATGCAGAAATTCATTGCAAAGTTGCAATGAATCTTATTATTCAAGTGCTTTCTGGGGTAACTGTGTGATCCCTGAGAATTAGAAGAAAAGATACATTTTCTCCTTCCAGTAAAAACCATGATGTTGTAATTTTTAGCTAGCATAATCCAGAGGCGGTTGAAAAGTGAAATTTCTGCATCAGTGAACTTGTGGGCTTCTTTAGGAGGACTGTTCTGTCAGGGTTTAATTCCTGTTAAAATCATTAGTATTTTCAAAAGAGGAACAGTTCTTTGTATAAAATGACTAGAAAAATCACCCCTTTTTTTGTTTTGTTTTGTCTGTGTTGTTTTTATTGTGTTGATGTAAAAAGACAATTTTCTTTTCTGAGCCAGGCTATTAATAGAATTGCATAGGAAAAAATTAAGCAGAACTTTCCCAAGGGAATATTGCTACGTTCCTCCCTTAGCACCATCAACACCAGAAAGATTCATTTATTCAGTGTCCCTTTTGATGTTGCTCTGAATTTTGGAGTTCAGTCTTCAATGAAGTAAGAGTATCTCAAGCAGAAAGAGATACCATATTGACATTTGAGTTCCCTATATCCTTTGATATCCTAATGCACAACTTGGTGTGTATTTTCCAGTAGAAATAAATGAACATATCTACCTGACTACTTGGAGAATTCTTAAAAAGTTTAAGATTTCATAATGGGAATTCATCTCTAAGCCTAAGTCTGAAATGTTGCATCTGTTTTTCCTTACACCTCACAGACTTGTTATGGTTGTGGCTTTTCATGTGACCATAGTAATCACAGGGGCATCACACATGGCAGTTTTATTTTGTGGACCTTCAGAGTCTCTTGCTATGACTCTTCAATTTTGGAGATCTATTTTAAAAATGAAAGAACTTTCCTGCCACTCTGTTTGGAGGGGAGAGAAAGCAAAGCAGGTTTTCTTGGATATTCCTCAAAACAGGAACAGTTTATTTATTACAATTGTAATCTTTGCAGCATTCTCTCTGGGTTGAACAACACCTTGTCACCAAAACTTTGACTTCTGTGGAGATATTTGAAAAACTGCAGATACTGCCATCAGTCTGGGAGGTGTGGTACTGGTAGGTAAGCAGGAACCTTGAGTGCTTTCAGCACTCTTCTTCCACCCTGCTCAGAGCAACTCGTAGTCAACATTGTAGGGGTGGTGTAGAGTAATCATAGAACCATTTAGGTTGGAAAAGATGCTTAACGTCGAGTCTAACTGTAATGATACAGGTTCATTTCCTTCCTGCCTTTTGTAGGCCTGGGACATCTGTCCTTGCTGTAGATACCATTGTTCTGATGAGAGAGGTGGTTAGGAAAGATATCTACTGAGAAGAGCTTCCTGCAGGTGGTGGTGCTGGTGAAGTCAAGTATTTTGCAGGTGTATGTTTCATGCTAGTGACAGTGGTACCAAGAGGATCAGACACCATATGGATTTGTCAGGTTGTTCAAGAAAAACCATCACACTATGTGTGGAAATGGGAATATGCTTGCAGTAGTGTCTATAACCTCAGGAACAGATAGGTATGTGTGTTCTCGCTTGGGCTCCAAGATGCTGCTTTTGGGGTTACTAGAAAGCAACGGAGAAGGTGACAGAATAAGCCATTTCCTATAAAATGGGAAATTAAGTTCAGAACAGAAATACATTCTGTTTCTTGAAATATGATTTTAAAAAAAAAAAAAAAATTAAGCCAAATATGAGATATTCATGTGATTTGCTACCTGTAGCATTCTTGTCCACTTTTGAGTTTTTGGATGTGAGGAAGGTTACTGGCAGGTTAGGGGTGGCAAGTGCTGTCTGGCCTTGATTGCAGCATAATCCTTGCAGAGGTGGCAGCAAATGGGCCTCCATGCTTGGAACAAATCATACAGCAGAAGTGAAATACAGTCAGTACATTTGTGTGAGGCGTTTACTTTGAGATAATATTTACTGATACGGTGGAGCATGCTCCTATTGTACAGCAAAAGTACAGCCAATAATGCTGCTCTAAAGGATTCCTCATTTTCTAAAGGTATATATATTGTTGTATGTGGGGGAAGGGGAAAAAAGATGAATACCCAGGAGACAAATGTGAGCAACTGTTCAAGGTAAATCTTGATTATCAATCTTCCCAATGAGTTCTGATTGCATTGATTTTTTTTTTTACTCTACTCCAGGTACGTCATAATTTATCTTTGATTACATATCAGCATATGTGGTGATGTTGCGGCTGTAATTCTCTGAAAATGCAACGAACAATTACAACAAGAATTACTCATTTTTTCCGTACCACTTTGTGCTTAAATGCAAAGGCATATAAAATTGAAGGAAATCTAGTTAAACTTGGCAGACAGTTGCTAGTTTGAATTGTTTCAAAGGAAATGACTGGAGAGGAGATGAAAAAATAAGTAACATTAGAAGTCTTACTTTTTTTTAATGTTCACATGAAAAAACTTTGGCTTGGCATTAACAATTCCGTGTGACAGTTTGATTTGAATGTCATTGAAGATTGTCTCCAACTTCTATTCCCCAAGGATCTAGATGAACCTTTTTGGAGGTGTACTGAGTTAAAGAGTGATAGCAATAGAGAAGGGAATAGGGAAAGGTTAACTCTAATGAATTACAGGCTTGACTTACTACTTTTGGAGATTAATTTGTAACAAAGGTTTTTATGAAGTATTGAATTTCTTGAACTACTTAACTCTGTTCCCATGTAAGCTTAAGCCTTCATTCTTTCAATCTACATTTAGAAGTTTAAATATGTCTAAGTGAAGAAACACTAAACCCAGACTTTGGTTCATCAGCACAAAATAGGATTCACCTCAATAATGCTTCTATTTTCTTCTTTGAACAAGATAATGCAGGATATCAAGTTTTGGGCTGTGTGGATGGTCTGTAGTGGTATCTAAGTCAACAGTGCAGAACTGTATTAGCTGACCTTAGGAAGATTTAAGAACTGAGTGATTTTCAGTATGTTTTTGCTTTGGGAAGGTCTTAGAAACACTTATATAGTATAGAACTGAATGGCAGTAACCTGGGGTTGTGTTACAGAGTCTTTGCAGTCTAAAAGGTCAATGTCTAGCCTATGCTAGCTCTCTAGCTTTCCTATATGATTAATGGAAAGAAGTAGATGCCTCCAGAGAGCTGGAGCAGGTGAGTCCACCAAAATGTGACTGACAGAGAAAGGTAGACAAGAAAAATACTTTGTTTCTTTGTGTCTTTCATATATTCTTACAGTAAACATTAGGTGTGAAAATATGAGATAATGATATAAGCTAGATTTACTCCTTTATAATAAGTAAAAATGAAAGTTTTAAATGTGGAAAAATAGATCTTAACACAATGTTAGTGTACTATTAGGTTCTGTTACCAATCTGTGCTGACTGAAGGCCCTGCATTTAAAGGTTGTATTTAAGAGAGGAAGAAGTGTTGGTTTGTGTAGTAATAAAGTTTGTGCCATTCTAGTTCAGACTCCAGTTCACACATAAAACCCCATACTTTTTCTCCCATAGTCCCAATCCACTTTTTTTTTTCCCATGTGGCCAATTCTGAATATATATAGAAGAGATATAAAGAATCCCTAACCAGTAAAACATTTGTTATTAGTTCACAGCAATGTCTATCAATATGATTTGATTGTCCACATAAGTAGCTCTAAGACTTTTGTGAATCTTAAATTTTTACCTCAGTGATATGTGTTAAATAATAAAGCAGCTCTTCCTGTTCAAAGACGGAAGACAGCCTTTAGACTTTGTCTTTCATTTCGAGGAAGAAAGTATTTCTTCTTCAGGTGAATGGTTCTGTTTATTTTCTTAGATTACACTTTTTTCCTCTCCTACCCTCTTCAGCTTGTTAGCTGAGAGCTTACTGGGAAGCATGAGATACTATCTTTCATCTAAGTTCCATAGAAGAGTAGGAGTAGGAATCTGCGACAGGTTGAAGAGTTCGCTTCTTAACCCAGACAGTCCAAGCATGTAGAAATTCACCCCTCGGTCTTACTTGTTCTTAGACTTGTCATATTTTATCCATATGCCTCAATTGATTGCTCAGCTGAGAGCAGTACCTTTGTGGACAAGTGACTCCAGAATTACTCAGCAGTGTAAAACAGTATCTGTCCTCCTTCAGATCCCTGTACAATCTGTCTCTCTGCCTACACACCAGCTCTCACTTCTAGCTTCTTTCCCTGTTCCAGTATCTGCTGCCTTGGTTTCTCAGTTCATGTCCTTTAGTTAGGACCAGAGAGTTCTAGTATTGCTTTCTCCTTGAGTTTTTGAGGTGGCCTTTCCAGGACGAAAACTCTGCTCTTCATCCAAATCTATTCCTCTCCATTTCTTGTGGAACCTTCATATGAAATACACAATTTCCTTCTCCCTAAAGGGTAGTGGTTCAAAATGTAGGATCTCTAGCCTCCAGCTTGGCTCATAACAGTCAAAGCAGCAAGCACAGGGAAATGCCTGATCACTGCAGCCTTCACCATCTTCGTGAAGTCTTCAGGAAAATTCAGGCTAGGACCAACACCTCTTGTGGGAATAAATTTAGCCCAACACTTTTTGGTAGTTTTCTAAGCAATGTCAACACTTCTAAGAGAAGTGCTAGACAACTTTAATAGATGATTAAATGATATTACCAGCCTTTTGTATGCTTGCTTATTCATTCTCTTACCATTGCATATTTTACCTTGGCAAGTGAATCGGCAGCACAATTACATCATGCTGTCAAGTCAGGAGGTTTGCTCACACATTAAAATTCGACCAAAACAGAACTGAGTCTGCGTTCATGGAAAGGAGAAATTATAGTCTGAAACAAATAATTCTTGCAGCAAGAACAACCATGAACTAATCTTACAAGATGTTGAGCATGTACATTTCGAGCCAAGGACTGCTCCACATGACAGCACTTGTCATAAAATCGGTAGGAGGGATACCTGCTTAAATTTGGAAATGAGAAAGAGTATCTGTACTAAACTGAAAAGGTTATTTTAAGGGTGTAGCTCCTGCCTTTGTGATTTTTTTTTTTGTGGTATTAGATGTGTTATTTTCACAAACTGTTCTAGTTCACCATCTTTCTCCCTCCCCTCCCATCTTTTTGAAGGACTGGGAAGGAGTCACACATCTTTAGTGCATCTTTAACGTGGTAGTCTGAAAATAATTCTAAGTATAATACTTGCAGTAACTGTAATGAATAAAGAAGCTGTTATCTTAAACCTTGTTACTTTTGCTCTGCACCATCACAAATATGATATCACTCTCAGGGGAAACTCAGAAAAATTTGAGAGCGCAGTCTTTTTAAAAAGACCTTGCTTACAGCTTCACAAGCCAGTTGTTCAGACAATCCACATGATGCAATAGTATTTCTTCTTGTGCACTAACTGGAATATGGATGGGTGAGGGAGAAATAACCAGGCTGAGCCTAAGACTGTCTCTTTTAGCAAATTTAGCAGGGCTAGGGATTATGTTTCAGCACTGCCCAGTGATTCCATAATCAGTGAATTTCCTGGTGTGATTTTCACCTGAGGCAATCGCTTTTTTTTTTTGACAATACCTTGTGATGGATCATGGGCTAGTAACCATTTCCAACAGGCAATAAGGGAAGAAGCCCCGCCTTGTTTTGAGGGAGGACAATTAGGCTTATGGATGCAACCTGTCGTGCCACACTTCCCAACAGTAAGTGAATGGAGAGTAGCCTCTTTCATTTACCATAAAAATGCAGTTCTACAGCCCAGTAAGACAAGGACTTAGTGACTGAGGTCTTAAAGGATGCAAGCATGAAAAAGAACGGAGTTATTTTCAGCAATTGAAGTAGTAGAAGAAAACAGAAGTGTCTTGGAGGAGATGGCTGATATCTTGAGTCTGGCAGTATCCAAATGCTGTAGGTAACAAATGTGATTAAAATTTAAGTTCTCCAAGAATAATAATGTCTGTATTTTTTTAAAGAAATCTGAAATTTTAATTTTTTTTAATAAATAAAAGGTAAGCAATCTGTAAATAAAGAATGGAGTGTTGTCTGTAGCTTTTGAACTCATAAACCTCAGTGAATTCAGTGGAAATTTTGCTTGAAGCTGCTAAAACAACTTGAAAAGCAGCTGTGTGTATAAAACCACCTTCACTTAGCACAGATATTCAAGTGCTGATCAGTGTTCAGAAGTACCAGAAAATAACTTATTCCTTAGCCTTCTGGTTTTTCCCACAAAGTAGACCAATTATCTGCACTTGAATTTAGTCAGAGCATGAGGCTCTACTTTTCAATCTTATTTGAAGTCCAAAATTAAATGATGAAGATAATTGTTAGATTCAAATATCAAGCATCCTTCCCCTAAACACTCTGCTCTTACTGAAACAGTGCTCACAAATCCTAGGATAGTGTTTGTGTTGAACACTTATTTTTGAAAAGCTAATATTATTGTCCTGTAGAAACAGCATTTTCATGAAAGCCTACAGGAAATCCAGGTCTGCATAATTTGTGGAATGTATGAAAGCCCTTGCCTTACATGCTACATGTCTCAAAATACAAAGCAAATGCAGTTTTTGGCTTCCGAAATAATGCATCTTCTGCTTGAAATTGCGTATGTTTTCCTGTATTTTGCATCTTTTACAAGCCATTCTTTATAGTTTGTTTCCCTCAAGCAAAACATACTTCTGTGATCCTAGGAATACCACACCTAGCTTTTTTGAAAAATGAATGTCTTCAGAGACATGCCTCTCTGCATGCTAAAAATATTTTTTCTTTTACTATGTTTCCACCTCCCTCTTTGACAGTAAAATCCTATTTTATCTCCTTTTATTCTGTTTTTGATCTAACTGTACTTGACTTACTATGGGCCAGAAAGGTTTTGTACTTTTGTCTCGTTCCTTTAAATTCACGGCCCTAACTTTGTCTCTCATAGTTCATCTGCTTGCTTCATACCTGCAAATTTCTCAGTCTTATTTTGCTACCTATGCCTGAGTGGCTGTCTTAGTGATATTTGTCAAGTAGCACACCAAGTCTGTTCCTATTTGTGACATGGGGTTTTTGCACTTTTCTCTCCCACAGTTATCTCTTGAATTCATATTAAATGTCTCTGTTGTGTTGAGTGTCAGAAACAAGCTCTCTGGGTCCTTAGGATACTGCTGGGATGAGGTTTCAAAGAAGCCTTCTCAGGTGGGATTCCTCAGCGTGTGGAGACCAAAGCCCCTTTTCTTAGTGTACCTGAGGGAGCTGTAGTTTCTAAGGTAATTACCATGAAATGGGATTTTGAAAGCTGTGGAATTACCAGGCCTGTCATTGTCTATTGGGGTCCTGCTGTTCAAGTCAGGAAGCTGTGACTGTCCTGAGAAACGCTTCTGGATTTCTCTGCACTTTGGGAAGGTGTGCCTTGCTTAGAGTCCTGTGCTGACACTGTGAGTGCTCCTGGGCCTCTGCCTGCCTTGTTAGCCTGGAAAGTCAGTATACCAATATGGAAAATATTAAAAAAATAAAAACTTCAGGGTTGAAAGAAAACTGGACAGAGGAAGGAAAGGGGATGGTTGCTGTCTCAGCACCAATCACTCAATTTCAGAACTGTAGCTGAAGGGTGAAATTCAGGCCCCAGTGAGCAAGTTGGACTTTAGGTTCCCTATACAAGAAATGAGTTTTTCAGGTCAGTTAGCACTCACTTTGTGAAGCCAGTGTGTTCTTAATGAGGGAAACAGCACAGGAAAGGAAGAAGCTAGCTTCTCAGCAGCCCAGAACTGACTTATGCTGCCAGCAGCATAACTAGGAGATAGAGCCCTCCAATAGTCTGTGACGGAGATGTTTCTCTGATAACCATGACTACTTTCAGTCTTTTCCCAATCTCTTTGAGAAATAAATTAAGAAGATTCTAGTTTATCAGCCTGTCCTGGATATAACTTAATGGATGTAAAGCAGAGCAAACAGGAATTCTTTCCCATTTTGCCTTCCTGAAAGAGGTGTTTTTGTCATAGCCTCTGGCAATTTGCAGAAAGTGAAACTCTTTGTTTAGGACAAGACAGAGCCAAACAAGACCCTGGACCCAAACCCTTGTATTACATTCCACTGGTATAGGTAATAAGAACTATGTAAATGGGTACCTAAAGATGGATGCAGTAATAATGTTTGCTTACAAAGTGAATGGTGAAGATTCTTGACTTTTTTTTCTTGAGTCATCTAATTCAATGTTCAGAGGCAGTTAAAACTGTTAATAATTGCAAATCGCAAAGCGTTTGGTGACCTGAGCAACATTAATCTGCATGAGTAATGCAAACATATTTCTTTTAATTAAACACATTTTTCAAAAGTTGACGATCTGAAAAAAATTAATCGTGCATTGTGTCTCACTTTTTATGCCTTAGAAAGCTCCTTTTTCCATTCCCTTTTGTGCTGCTTCACATGTTTAATTGTAGTGTTTTAGATACTCTTCCAAGAAAATCTTCAAAAATATTTTATCAATGTTAAGTGAAGCCGGTTGAACTTCACCATATGCTCAGGTTTGTTTGTTGGTAGGGGTGCTTTGTTTGGCTCAGACATCAGTGTTGCATTTGTTTAAGTGATTATTTATTTTTAAAGGAAGAGATATCACCTTTTAAATGACCTATTGGAACTTTTGAAAGTCAAATCTGATTTCTTACCTCTTAATTATGGTGCTTTTTTTTTTCCTAGAGTTGGTTTCTGCAAGGCTGCTTTAAAGACGTTTTAAAGCTACTTGGCTTCCACTATGAAAATAATAATGTCTTTTTTTGGCAAGAGAGCCGGGCAAAGAAGGATCTTGAAATATTGCAGGAAAGTTATTATGTTGAAATACCAAAACTCCTCACCTCCTCGTGCTGATGGGTGAAGCTATGAATATTTGGTATCAGTAAATACTATGACAGCGTTTTCACTTTTAGGAAGGAGGACAGTGGTGGTTTGAGAAGGAAGGAAGGACAGACAGGCCTGGGAGATGGGCGCCTCTGTTACGGTCAGCAGCAAAAGCTGAGTAAAGCATCTCATTTCTCTGGAGTTGTAGGACTTAGAGGATTTTTGTCCCAGAAAGATAGCTGCAGTATAAGTTTGGCTGTTTAGACATGCAATCAAAGCGCTCTCCTCTCTGCTTCCACAGACTGCCCTACTGAGTGACAATTCCTTGCTTTTCTGCAGACCTCAGGAATCAGCACTGTGTATGAGGAGGAGAAAGTGTGACTTCTGTCCTGTTCATTTCCCTCTGAGTTGCTGGCATGGAGAGGTTATCCAGGTAGCATTGCCCAAGTGCTGGGTGGTGAAATTGAGAGGCCAGAGTGAAGAGGATGGAATTGGATGCAGCACTTGCACCCTGTGATGATGCCATTATTACCTGGTGATAATTAGAATTGAAACTTTTTCATGTTACAGTTAATTTCATAATAGTTAGTGTTGCCCGTCATCCATCCAAGCTCATGACTTTATCCTCTTCCTGCTCTAATTAATGAATACTGACCTTCCATTGTCACAGATGCCTGCATACAAATTATTGGGATATTGTGTGTACCCTTGGGGATGAGGCTGGGAAGGACAATTGATAGCTGTGTTGTGACTGGCAAAGCAATGTTCCAGTATTTAGAACATTAGTAACAATATACTGGAACATGCTTCACCAAACTCAAGTGATATTTAGTTGGCTGAAAAAGTGGTTAGGTTGGGACTGGATGTGAGTTTCATGTCTGATGAAGCTTGCTGTGAAAGTGATTGTTGAAGGTGATTGTTGCTTTGCAAGGTGTTATCAGTCTAAATTGCAGGGTTGGTTCCATATTTCAAGGTCCTTCCTCTTACATATTTGCAAATTTCGATGTTTTAGGAGAATGAAAAGTATTTCCAGTGATGAAAACTGAAATGGTAATATTGCCATAGAAATAATCTTCAAACAACTCAGAAAGGCAACATGAAATCAACTGAGAAGAGCTGTGGCTGAGTCTGTGGACCTAATCATTGGCCCCCCTGAACGTCTTCTGTACACCAAAGGAAGTGTCTTGACTGCTGCTTTTTGTGTGGAGAGCTTTTGGTCTGAGGTGAGCTGAGCTGATGCCAGATTTCACTTCTGTTTATTCTTCCCCTATCAAATATGAAACCACTTTCTATGATGGATGTATGCTAGATGTAACTGCAGTGTAATGACATAAAACTCTCTATTGCATGTACTACATAGCCACACTGGTGAATGTAGAACAAAGAATGCCATGAGGTCAAACACAGGTTAGATAACCTTTGTATTAGCATCCTATAGCACTATCAGCTGAAAAGATGCTGCATAATAGACGGAGTGTGAAAGAACTATGAACATCACTTTGAGTTCATGACTGTAAATTTCAGTTCCCTCTGACACATAAAAGCCAATTACTTGGTTTTTGGAGTCCTTATTGTGGCTTTTTCTGCCTTTAGAGAACTCCCTGAAAACTCTTGTGGCTTAGACTAATAAATTAGCTTTTCATATTTTGCAACCAGCCTTGTTCCTTACTAGCTAAACTTCTTCCTAGATACGAATTCATGCTCTCCCAATCTGAAGGTTGCTCAGAACTTGTTCCCTTATTATTTGTGGATGAGAAGTAGATATTATCAATTAAATTTAAAGACTGCTTGTCCGTGCCCAGTAACAGTGGACTCTTTTTGCTCTGTATCTATAATGCTCTTTGTTTCCTTTTTTTGTCCAATCTCCAAGTATTTGGGTTTCCTATGACTCCCTGAATCTTACCTTCATTCTCTTTTCTTTGTTGAGATGAATAACCAGGTGCATTCTTCTTTTCTATAGCATTCAATTTTTTTTTAATATTCCTGGGTTTGGTTTTAATTTTCATTTCATTAATTTTATCCTGAAAATCTAATCAATTTGTGGAGAAAGTGGGATCAATGCTTGCTTTCTGAATTATCTTCCTTGCTTCCTCTCTCATCTTAGTCCATTCTCTTACTTTACTATTGGAAGCTGCACAAGCTTCATTTGGCATATAGAGTCATTGAGATAGTGAAATCTGATTTCACTCTGCTTCCTTATTAAATAAGTAGTACTGTCCTTCCCCACTGTGGAGCATTTTTCAGTCTGGGTGCATTCATGCTGCCTTCCTGCCTTCATAATTATGACCTCTTTATTCATTTGCCCCTATCTCTCTCTCTCTTCTGTCATCCGAAGGCCCATGGCTAAGTATCTTTCTTTCCTCCCATACAAGACAAGCCTTTATACTGTGCAAATCTCATGCTGGATACCTGATAGCCTTGCATAAAAATTTAGTTCCCAATCTAGTACGGCAAAACTCTGCTTTCTTTAGTACCAATTTATTTTCCTGCTCTTGTCTGTCTCCATTCTCTTGCAAAAAATAAAATTTAAATCCTTGCTATATTATGGGGAAAATAATTCTTTCATGCTAAGCATTTTATCTGTCAGATACCTCATCAGGCTTCACTGTCTGCTTCTTGTACTTGAAGTAAAACCTAATGACAAAGCCAAATACATATATCCTTGTGTTTAGCAGTTCTTTATATAGAGAATGATACTGTGTGGCGGGGCAGCCCCCCCAGGTCAAAAGAGTTATCTGCTCTTTTGCATAAACCAGAAAGATCTCTCCCTTTTCCAAGGCCTTGCAGATGCATTGACGCCAGGCTGATATGACAGTGAATGACTGCTGTAAAAAGAGATTATGCTGGTATTTTTATGGCTCATAGACACCATACTTTACAAGGTATAAAAGATTCACTCTAACACACACAAGTTGGAAAAAATCCTCTATACACCTCAAAATGTGAGAGGATTTGGACCCTTCAAGCTGGGACACTTGAGTAATTTGAGTAATTGAGGCTTTGAGTAATTCTCTTCTAGAAGCTGAGTGAAAGAAGCCTCAGCACCCCATACCATTCAGGTTTGGTAAGTCATATGAGCTTCTAGTTTTTACTATTCCTTGACTGGTCATTGTATTAATCTATATTGTGCACTGTATAACTCACTAGTGAAACCTCTTGTTACCCTGTGTAGTTAGCAATTGGCATATTTGAGCCTATTACTGATGGTGGCACAGTGTTTATTAAGATCCCTTTTGTTTTATCCCTGTGTAGTAATAGTCTGTTTTAAGTCTTATGTCTGTTTTGTGTCTGTTAATAAATAATTCATTCTATAATAGACCGAATCAGTCATCATTCAAAGAACCTATGAATGAGAGTGTGTCTTGGGGTGCTGGCCACTCTCAATAACGTGACTGCCTGCTGCCAGAGGCCTGGGCAAAAGGCAGAAACTAATTTAACCCACGTATTCCATTCATAACATACTGTGAAAGAATGATACTGTGCACGGGACCAAAATTCAGACACTTTTGGAAAGACACTACACAAAATTAGATTTCTTTTCCTACATGTCTTGCATCTTTAAATTTCCTTCATCTTGTTTTACCTCACTGCCTGCCTGTTTTAGGCTGTGAGCTCTAGGTCACAGTTATTTAGTTTTCCTTGCTTGTAAAATGGCTTGATGTTATAGTATAGTTTAGGTAAAGATGAATTTTTAATCACTGACTCTCAAATATTGAAAGCTGAGGCAAGTATTATGATACAGGGTTTTTGTGAGACTTTTCTTGAATGTCTAAACTATTCTGACTGATTATTTTGAACTACTAAATGTAACTATTTTAGATGTACTGTTTTTTAAAAACTTCTTAACTTATTATGATTTTAGAGATAATATAGCCAAGGGTTTGGTGTTTTTTTAAAATAAATATATTGTATTTTCTCAGCCAACTGTTTTGAACTATACATCTACACTTTGGAGTTTAAGGAAATGTTCTTTAATATTGGAGAAATTGTACAGAAGTTGATTGTCTGCTAGTGATCTTGTAGTCTGAAGTAAAAAAATCTTTGTGATAAGGGGTGCATTCTGGCAAGGACTTGAGTTTATAATGTGGTTTGAAAAAAACCCAACAAACCCACATCCCTATTTTGTGGTTCTATTACTTTTTTGTTGTTGTTTTTGTTAAATTTAGCCAACGTAGACACCTGCTTATTTCCTTTTTGTAATTTTTAGTCCTTTGAGTTTCTGGAGAGTTTGATTTAAAAAAAAAAGCCCTCCTTTCAGCCTGAATGCTATGCAAAGTTTAAGAGAATGAAAACTCCATTCATTTCCTGTGAGGGAATGACTAAATTTATTGCGTGTACTTGGATATAAATGGATGTAGATTGGTTCAGTTTGTGATGCACAATCAGCAAATTGATTCTGGCTGATTTAAACCTTTAGAAAAACAAAGCAACCTTGGGGGAAAAAAGCTGTTTTATTACATTGTCTGTGGATGTAAGGCAGGGAATTCGTGAATGATAGAGAGAACTTCAAAATGAAAGGTGGGGAAAGGAAAGAAAAATGATGAACAAAGCCTGTTAAACTGCTGAGCTCTCTTTTTCTCCAGTGCATTCAGCTCAGTGAATTAATGAGATTAAGTCACATCAACTCTGATTGCTGAAGGGAATGAGCAAAGTGGGCAATTTCAGCAGTAGCTTGCATAGGCAAGTTTGGCACTTGCAGGCTACCTATGATGGTGTGGTGCTAGCATTCGAAGCTGTTTCCTGACTTGATAGCTGCCACAGTTTTTATTATTTCTGTGGTATGTGTAAGCTTACCTTGCAGTCTAAAAAGTATGTTGAAGAAAAATTGTTTCTTAGTAAGAGAGAACACCTGTGAGAACTGACAAAAACCTACAAAACTCAGCCTATATTCTGTATTTTTGGCATTTACCTATTTGTCAGGAGCTTCTAGAAATTCTGTCTCTGTGTATACAGGATGAGATCAGATACAAGAAGGGGCAATTTTAACTCTTCAAAATTTCTCAGTTGCTCCCTCATCTATCCTTATGAGCAATTTAAAGACATCTTCCCCCAAAAATATTTCAACAGCTTGCAGGAACCACCCCCTGTAACTGTGACCACTGTGAGGGTTTCTGGTTTTTGTTTGTGTGTTTTCTCCTTGTTTTCCTCTGCTGCATTATTTTTATTTATCAGCTCAATTCTTTGCCACACAAATTATTTCTCCAGCTAGTTCTCGGTGTCTCCTGTTAATTCTGTTATGATGTCTTTTGACAATTAATCTGTTCTGGTCTGTAACCATGGCATTCTCATACATGGTGCTCTTTTCCCCCTCCCTTTATAGGGCTTCTGAGTCCTCCTTTCTCTAGTCCTTTCACGCCAAAGGATTCTAAATCAATGTCTCGTTCCTAACTAATCCTTAATAAGTGGCTTATTCTATTTTGATCTGAGCAAATGCTGTCCTATTAATCAGGCCTGCCTGAGAGATTTTCTTGAGGAATGAAGGAGAAGAGACTGTTTCTTGGTTTGTTGGAGTTTTTTGTTGGTTTAGTCACAAAAAAATACTATGGGTACTTTTTTTAACCTGAAACTACTGTCAGATTAAATTAAGCTAATATCTTGGGCTAAAAGCATTGTAGCTCATTTTACAAAACCACAATCATTGTGTTTTCTTTCCTTACTTTCTATGAAGTTGCTCAGTAAATGGACACTCCTATGTGAAGTATGTGGCATCTGAAGGTGTAGATCTTAACCTATGAACTGCTCATCTTTGCCTCTGGGGAGGGTGTCATAAATACCAAGTGATAATAGATGCTGAGAGCAATACACCCTTATTTTAATTATTTTATCTGAAGCAGAGACAAAATGTCCCATTTTGCAAACACAGGGTTAGTGCAGTGTCAACAATAATATTTGTACACAAAATGGAAAAGCATCCCCAAGAGCTATTTTGGAAGTTGGGAGACCAGGATTCAGAACTATGCTTGAGTCAAAGTTGTTGGTATGATGACATCCAAATTTGACTCAACCCCCCATCTTTTTCTTTCTTTTTTTTTTTTTTTTCCCCTCCCCCTCGGGTATTAATTCTAGCTCTCCATGCTTGATCGGTTTCTCCTGTTGGTAACTTATCATAAGATCGGGACTAATTAATCATAGGTCTTCCAGGCAGTTTTAAAGGAATGTGGTGTGATATGTTTCATTTCTATAAACGCTCTCACTTTTTGATGAAATGATGGTGTATAGCCAGTTGTTGTAGCTCTTTCTGTGGAAAAAAAAATTGCTAGTGTTGTGTCAGCCAGCTACCATAGCCTCTCTCTCTTTGCCTGAGAAAGCCTGCCCTCTTTTGGGTAATGTTAGAACTGGCTAAATTGTCAGGACTGCAGTCCAAGTGCTGAAGGTTGTTCTGCCGTGTCTGGAGAAGCTGTTGAATTTCCATGGATAGCTTCGGTGGGCCACTATATTGATATCAAATTCTCCGTAGCTGTGGATTTTCTGTTGCAGTAACAATCGACATTTTCAGTAGGGTATGAAATTTGTTGCATTAAGATTTTAAATATATGCAAATTGTACTGTGTGTTCTCTGTGGGGGTGTGTATATATATATAAAATACTTTAAAAAAAGATTATGGAAATAAGGGCTTTCCTTATTTGTAATAATTTTACATTCCTTTGAAATTATGTCTGTCCATGACTCCTTTTTTTAAATCAGATCAGAATTTTTCTTGTTAAATCCAGATTGCTTTTTAGTTACCTCCTTCTTTTATGTTTTAAATATCATTCTTTTGTTGTTTTTTAACTCTTTCCCTAACTGGCAGAGTATCAATAGCTTTAATTGTCCCCATCATAAATTGACAAGTGTAATTAAAGTTTCAATAGGGTTGGAAGGTAGGTGACAAACCAAATTCTAGAGCTTAAAAAAAGCGCCATGAAGAAAGTGGTGAAGCTTCTAAGTCAGTCCTGGGTTCGGTTCTAGAAAATATATACTGTAACCTGAAATCATCGCAATGACATTTGAAGACCTACATTAAATAGATTGATTGCAATTCACTCCTGAAGGAGCAGGTGTTCAGATCTCATCAAAAAGGCCAAGGACTGGGCCTGGAATCACTAGGTACCTGCTCAGAGCCTGCTGGTGAAACATTTGTGGTTCTGTAGGGTCACAAATATATGAGTTCAGTTAAAGCAGGCAGATTGTCTCTGTGCTTAACTGGCTGGCAAAAAAATATCTGTGTTTTATACTTTAAGGTAGCACCGTATTAACTCGTGTCAGTGTTTAGGGCCTAGTTGGCTAGCATGTTTATATTATTTTAGTAAATTTGAATGTGATTGTTTCTACTGCTCTAAAGCTTTGAAGACTTGGTCATGGAACAAGATCATGCTGTGCTAAGAGATTGCACAGCATGTCTTTACTCCAAGGAACATTTAGTCTAGGCATAAGACAAGATAAATTGATGGATATAGGCAGCATACTGACACAATGCTACAGCACTAGCCAGCAGGACAGACAGCAAAATTTCTGATCATGTCCACATAGATTGTTGTATACATCCTGACATAATATTTTTCCTTAAAAATGCCATGTGCATGTGATGTTATTGGAATACTTGAGTTGTACTAACAGTGCAAGCTAAACACAGAAAATGTAGTCACCACCTTGCTCAATCATGTGTACTTTATTGCCTTGTTAGATAAAGCTGCCCCTTGGCAGCCTTTCCCCATCATCTTTGTTTTATTAATGAGTAGTTTTGCCTTGCATTTTGAAAAGGCCATTCCTCTTCTGGCACACCATGCTTTCTGGGGAGGCTAATGCTGGTTGTGTATGAGATAAGTGATGACTTTCAACATGGGAAAGATGTGTAAGTAATTTATGCATTAAAGCCTTTTATAGGCTATTGAACAAACACACCCAACTACAATAGAATGAGACTATCCTGTTGCATATTTGTAAAATAAATTATTTTCTTTCTACTTGCATTTATTGAAGTAGTCCAGCCCAGGGTCTCTTTCACCACGAAATGGTGGCAAAAAAGAAATTCTGTTGGGTTGTTTCTGGTCTTCTGTTTAACCCCTTTAGGGTTTAGAGCTTCTACTTCATTTAGACAGTAGACATGCTGGTGAAGTGGAAAAAATTTTGGTGTGCTTTGGTGTAGCAAGTCTGTAGTTATGAGATACATCACTGAGATGTTTAAGTTATTCCTCTGGTTCTGAGGAGAAGATTAGAGACTACGTGGAATATAGTTCTTTTTGATGTTACTGGAGAAACACCTATTAACTTCAGTGGGCCCAAGTAATTGCTTCGGTTTAGAAGTGCATTTATGTTAATAAAATTTGGTTATTTTCAAAAAAAATATATAAACCTTGCCTACTAGTACAGGATTTTGTATTTTACTTTACTTGTAAAATTAATCAGAATGGTTAAAACAAAGTAAAGCAAAGGCAAGAATGGAGGCAGCATAGCCAAAATCAAACTCAGTTGGGGGTGCTTCTGCCCTTTGTTTTAAGGACATTCTCAGAAAATAAAAACTTGGAAATGTTGCTGCCTAAATTAGTCAGCTTTGTTGGGGAGTTTTCCAAAGACACATAACTGCTACCAAAAGCTATACTGAATACCTTATAGAAAGCAGGTGGATTGAAGTCATCTTGTAAACAACTTCATGTGTGTAGTCCAAGAATTGTAGTACAAAAGAGTTTCATTTTATGTGTGAATTTTATGTTATTTCATTTTTCTCGCATACGTTAGCAACAAAATGAGGCAGAGTAAGAAAACAAATATTTGATCTTATTGGAAACTTGCAAAAGTTTGATTTTTATGCCCTTTAACATGATTACTATCTTAAGTGTTGGCTGGCAGAACAAGTGGAAAGAATATGTGTATTATCGATATTTTTAAGGATTTTCCTCCTATCCCTCTTTAAAGGTAAAATTACATTTGAATTATATTTTGTGCAGTTCCCATTTTTACTCTGAAAAACGAATTTAAACACCAGTCTGATAAATGAGATTTCGAGTTTATTTTGATGCCATACTACCAGAAGGGTGTCTCTTGTGTTCTTAGCAGATCTTGGGAGGCATTTCCCTTGCCTTCTAGTGCACCTGTCAGACTTACATAGTCAAATCGGTGAGCACTGAACACTGCTGCTCATCTAGGATATCTGTGTGAAAACTAGGGAAACAATAGACTAAAATCTTAATTGCTGGTTTCTGTTTCTCAACAGTGGACTGGACTGAATCACAGGATCTGTTGGAAGATTAATATTGTGATTCTGACTTTATTAGCCTCACCAAGATGCTATTGTATGTCAAGTGAATTTTAATGGGAAACAGGTATTTTCTCAATTCTCTGTTTATTTCTTGGTTTCATGAATTCCTCTGCCAACTACTTTGAACATTGATACTTCTTCAGTTTATGCTTGTGCGGTTGAATTCCTTCCCTTGTTCTCTTCCATCTCAAAACTCCAGATTTCTCTCTTTTCCATACCAGTGGTTTTCACGTCACCTTTTCCTTGTGACATGCTGAATTATTCTCCTCTATCAAAGCTGAAACACACAATGTCTGTCTGCTACAGAGCTCCTTTCCTTTGCTGCCAATATATCTCATTGTACTGAGTTGATGGTTCTTATCCTATGTTGTGTCATTTCACTTTTACTACTTCTGTCTCTGAAAAACATTCCTATTCGTGCTGGAGATCATCTTTCTTTATTCTGGTGTTCATTCCAGGACCAGTATTAAACCCATGTGTTCCTTTCTGCAGCTCTCCAAGAAGTTCAGATCAGCTCTGTCCTTTTTCCTTCATTTTGTTGCGGTCACTGTGATTCCTTATCATTGCCTTAGCTAGTTTACCACATCCTCCGTTAAAGTATCTGAAGGCCCCTGCAAAGTTTGGAAGAGTAGTTAAAAGCATTTGCAGTAGTTGATAATAACAAACTTCCTACAGAATAGTGTTGGTTTGAGTCTCTCTGAGATGTGGAAAGGTAGAACAAGTAAGGGTGAAGATGACCCAGTATGCATGGAAACCTCTGTGCTTGAATTGCATCATTTACCAGTGCACACTCCACAAGGTGCAGTGCACAGTAGATGATTCTTTTGCAAGATCATTCCTGAGATAAGAGCTACTGTTTCCAGAATAGACACTTTCAAATGGGAATATACCAAAGCTTAACCACTTACGTATCTAGTGTTCTTGTGGATGTTGGGTTCTGGGCATTTCAACCCCTTTGGAAGAGCAAACTATTCTTGTCTTCATGTGAGGGGAAGTAAGACTGAAAGACCTAATCTTTTTCTTTTATTGTGGCCAATGTGAGGCCTTCACAAATAAAGCAGTTGTCTGGGACATAGCAAAACAGTCCTGAGTGTGTCTTGAGGAGTCCTCAGGGTTGCTTCCTATCTGGCTGAAACAGACTCTCTGCTTTCTGTTCCACTGCTCAGGAAAGTCTGCAGTGCCAACAGGACACAAGCTCTCCCTAGTTCTCAGTGAAAAAAATACATGAAGTGTCCAGAATAAGGCAGAGGAAGAGGCAGATTCCCTGTTGCTGTCGATAAAGAAATATGAAGAAGACGACACAGTTTCCCCACCAACTCCCCGTTTCCTTCCCTTCCCTATCCCATTAGCCCACATTCTCTTCCTGCCCAGCCCTCTGGTGCTGCCTAATCTCATTTACAGGGGCTGCTGCCAGATCTGCTGGCAGCTGCAGTTTCTTGGCCGCTGTTTTCGGTGAGGGAGCCGAGAGCGCCGAGGAAGAGGAGGAGAAGGAAGAAGAAGAAGGAGGAGGAGGAGGAGGAAGAAGGCTGCTGCTGTGTGGCGGAGCGGCGGCAGCAGCAGCACCTTTGACGTGCCCGTCCCCCACGTGACGGCCGCTCCATTGCGGGGAGGGAGCTGAGCCGCCGCCGCTCCGGCAGAGCACGGGAGAGCCGCAGCCTCGGCGGCGGCGGCAGCACCAGAAGCAGCAGCAGCAGCAGCGGCAGCGCCTCCGCCCGCAGTGCGTGTGTGTGCGTGTGTGTGATGAGCGATCGCCGCGTCCCTCCGCCCGCTGCCGGCTGACACCCACCGCGCGGGGCGCGCCAGGAGCAGCAGGAGGAGGCGAGGAGCCGCGGCCACGGCGCAGTGACCTTGGCCCAGGAGGTAACCGAGCGGGCGGGCTCCGCGCCCCTCCG